>CM052444.1:79222750-79329343 GCA_028533085.1 Varecia variegata
GACTTAGGTTGTTCATCATGGTGTTTCAGATGACCATGGTTATAAAACTAGGTGCACTCAGTTACTAACCATAGTGATATGCACTTATACATTTCCCTTTTTGACCTATTTCTTTATGAATATGGTTCATTTGCTCGTAACTGTTATACCTGTGTGACTGTTGTTATTATACCTGAGGCTTTTTTTTTTTTTTTAGAGATAGGGTCTTGCTCTGTTGCCCAGGCTAAAGTGCAGTGGCATGATCACAGTTCACTGCAACCTCCAATTCCCAGCCTCAAGCAATACTCCCCCTGCAGCCTCCCCAGAAGCTAGGACTACAGGCTTGCACCACCACATCCATCCAATTTTTTAAATTTTTTTTTGTAGAGACAGGGTATTGCTATGTTGCCCAGGCTAGTCTTGAACTCCTGGCCTCAAGCAATCCTCCCATCTCAACCTCCCAAAGTGCTGGATTATAGGTGTGAGCCACCATGCTCAGTCTGCCTGAATATTTATGCTTGTAAAAATATTAATATGTATGTCATTATTGCCTATTTTATTATATA
Organism: Varecia variegata; assembly: GCA_028533085.1. Taxonomy (NCBI): domain Eukaryota; kingdom Metazoa; phylum Chordata; class Mammalia; order Primates; family Lemuridae; genus Varecia; species Varecia variegata. The sequence goes on from CM052444.1 coordinate 79,223,296, forward strand.
AAGTAGGCTATGAAGTGTTCTATTATGTTTTTATATATTTTTCAAATAAATCCCCTTTAAAAAATGTAAATATCTTTTAAAGAATTTTTGATTGTTTCTAGAATTATATTTTTGGGATTTTGATCTTTTGGGATTTCAACATTTGGAAGTGTTCAATGAATAACTGGATATTTGGTTGAGAGGGGAAGGAGAAAGAATAACTCCCAGATTTCTGGTTTGGGTTAGAGTAGACAGTGGTTTCATTTACCGAAACAGGCAAACTGGACTGATTAGGTTTATTAGAAATTTGGTGAGTTGGATACAATGAGTTTGAGATGCTTTTGAGTCATCCAAGTGGAGCTGTCCATCAGGAAGTTAGGTATTTTGAGTCTAGAAATCAGCAGAGATTGGGGATGCAAACAGATCTGACAGTTATCAGAATATATGTGTCAGTTGACGCAGTGGAATGAGAACAGAGGATAGCCATGACTGAACCCTGGCAAACATCAACATTTAAGGATGGGCACAGGAAAAGGAGGTTGCTTGCAATAGAGACTGAGAAGGAACAATCAGAAAGGTAGGAGGAAAACTGGGAGGGAGTTTGGACAAAGAATCAGTGAGAAGAGAGTTTCAAAATGGAGGAAGAGATCAATACTGCCAAGTGCTTCAAAGGCATTATAAATAAAGTCTATCCATCCATTGGATTTGTCAGTGCTTTTTGGTGATCAGAACAAGAGCATTTCGAGGAGAGGTGGGGTGGAAATGAAAGCTAGATTACACAGATTAAGAGTTAGAGGGACGTGAGGAAGTGGAGAAAGTAACTGCAGCAAAGCTTGCACCCTCCTGGCGGTGGGGGGTGGGGTGGGGGAGGGGTTGGGAGTACCCAACTTACTCTCAGTCCGGAAGGACAAAGATTCTACAGAAGTGGAGAAGAAGTGGACAGTGCTCTATTCTCCTCTGTAATTTACGGCATGGGACAAAGCTTAGCAAGGATGCCTCTCAATCTTACCACCCCTTCCTGGTGTTGCAATGATAAAAATCCCAGGATCCTTCTCTGGAAAGGCAGGGAGGGAGGGGCTATGGAATGTGGGGATATCAGATACCCACCTACCCTGGCCAGGAGCCCACAAGCTTTCAAAGCCCCCAGGGCAGTGCAACAGGCCTCTGGTACCTTCTCATGCAAAGGTCCCAAAACAGGCAGCTGGGACTGTGTTATCACTCTAGACTTCCTGCCTCAGAGAGCTCTGCAAGGTTTCAAGAGCCATCCTTGCACTCTGGGGAACTCTGCCAGCTTGGACCATGGCAATGGTTCCTTAGCAGTATGAGAATCACAGACATATACAGTCACAGACACACACCACACACCCTCAACCTTCCTAAAGCAAAGTGCATCTCAAGAGAAGTGTGGTTTTCTTCTGTACAGCTGGGCAAGGGGACAATTTCTACATCAGTACCTCTTTAGCTACCACCAGACATCTGGTAGACCTCTGTATTTGGGCCATTAGCCAGCCCATGAAACAACAGCTGTGAGAGAAAGTAGAATGCAGTAGTTAAGTATGTGGGTTCTGAGGTCAGAATGCCTGGGTTCAAAGCTCAGTTTCATCACTGTCTATCTGTGTGATCTCAGGCAAACTGCTTAACTTCTCTATGCCTTCATTTCCTCATATTTAAAACTAGACTAAAAACAATGCCTATCTCATATGGTTGTTGGGAGAATTAAAACAAAAAAAAAAAGGAAAAATTCTTAGCACAGGACTTGATAGAAAGCAAACACTCAATAGATGCTAGCTGTCATTGTCCCTGCTGCTATTACTGCTCTGTAGCATGGCCCAGGCATGGATTAGGGCTCTGTGTTCTGCTCAAGCTGCTGGCCACAGGCTTAGCCTGCAGATGCCTCACTTTCTACCAGTGCTGAGTGGCCCCAACTAAAAGGCATGATACTTAACCATGTCTTTCACCAAAGCATAAAAAGCCACTCAAATGTAAGCAGCAAAGTACTGCCAGGAAAATGAGGTATGTCAGTTATGTGTCAATCAAAGTTTTACGAGTTATAGTTTTTCCTTTAAATCAACATTTAAAATGTTTACTGTGACCTACTCGGGGATCTTTATTTCTTCCTGAAAAACTTAACTAATTATAATGAAAATCACTGAGAAAGCAGAACTCACTTAATAAAGGCCTAACATTAAATTTTGCTGGAATGATCTAACATTTATAGCCTCAAGATATATCATCTCATTTCATTCTCTTGACTAATGAGTTAATTAATGCTTAAACTTTTCCAAGATCATACAGCCTGTTAATTGAGAAAGCTATGAGAACTTCCAGTTTCCAAATCTCATCTCTTTCTAATCTACCATGTATTAGAATATGTCATAATATTATTTTTCTTCAGTAACTCTCCCCACTAGCAGAGTGTCTTGTCAACATTTCTCATGTCCTCAGACTCTCAATCTCCATCCAGAGGGCAGAAATTAATATCTACTCACAAAACAAACATTAGGTGTCCACTATGTGCTAATGGCCCTGCTACGTGTTGGCAACCATGAACGAGACCATGTCTCTATGCTAGAGAAGTCCACAGCCTCCTGTGGGAGAAGAATAGCAATAAATACTTGCAAGTGCAACAACAGAGCTTTGTGTGAGGTGCTGTGGTGGTATGCAGCGCAGTAACTGGGTGTACTTGGAAGTAAGGGAAGACTTTGCATTCCATGAGACCAAACAGATGAAAAGCCCTGCTCCAAAGTTTAGAGCAGAGCAGGTGCACAATAAATTTGAGTCCCACGGGACCTCTGCCGCCCTCTCCCCATCTCTCTCACCAGAGGAAGATGCCACGCACTCAGGCAGCAGGCCTCAGGGAGGAAAGGATTTTCCAGCAGACAGCACAAAGGTGTGAGGCGAAACAGTCTGGCTTCCCAGGGAAGCAGGACTCTGTAGCGTGGACAGTCTGGCATAGTGGCACCCTTCTTTTACACTGCCTCTCCCCAACCTGTGCCCAGGAGCGGGGGTCACTGAGTGGGTGGGCTCAGGGAGGAGTGAAGCTGAGGAAAAGAAAATGTGTGCTTCACTCAGGGCTCAGTAATAAAAAAAAAAAGGTAAAAATTTGATGGTTTGTGTTTGTAGATCATGTCAAAATTAACACATCAAAAGAGTTGCATCTCTTGGCCGGGCATGATGGTTCACGCCTGTAATCCTAGCACTCTGGGAAGCCAAGGCGGGTGGATCCTTTGAGCTCAGGAGTTTGAGACCAGCCTGAGCAAGAGTGAGACCCCATCTCTACTAAAAACAGAAAGAAATTAGCTGGACAACTAAAAATATATAGAAAAAATTAGTCGGGCATGGTGGCGCATGCCTGTAGTCTCAGCTATTCGGAAGGCTGATGCAGGAGGATCGCTTGAGCCCAGAAGTTTGAGGTTGCTGTGAGCTAGGCTGATGCCATGGCACTCTAGCCTGGGCAACAGAGTGAGACTCTGTCTCGGGGAAAAAAAAAAACAAAAAGAGTTGCATCTCAATACTCAATATATTTTTTAAAAAGAGTTGCATCAAGTCCTTTTCCATCAAAATCCTGAATTTACTTAAGTGTTTTACGGTCAAAATATCAAGAAGTAATAGCTACCCACATGAAAACAAAGTAAAGAAACCTAGATCCCTACCTCACTCCTAATACCAAAAAACAACCATAAAGAAAATATGGATTAATAATTTAAATGTAAATAAGAAAACTGTAAAATAGGAAAAAAACACAAAAGGATGGCACCATCATAAACTACTGTGTATGTAAATCCAAAAACTGCTCTGAGGGAGGATTTGCTGATAACTCTCAAAATTACAAATGTCTATAACTTTGATCCAGAAATATCACTTTATTCTAGATAACCTCAGAATGTGTGGGAAATGATGTACAAAAGAAAGGTTATTCACTGAAGTAATATTTCTAATAGTAAAGTTTGGAAATTGTCTAAATGTCCATCAATAGGGAACTTATTAACTAAACACTGGTAAATCTAGATGTGGAATGCTATGTAAAAAATGAGAGGAATTCTTCTAGCCATGATGGAAGAACAGGGACAGGATCTGCCCTTCTACCTTAAACTAGAAAACTAGTAAAAATTTATGAAACAATTTTCAGACTTTGGACAATAGGTAGTACAGGACTGATCTCTGAGAAAAGGGAAATAAATGAAGTGAGCCCCACAATTGCCTAGCTTACTGCCTGGTGACAGTGTCCAACCTGCAGTGCAGCGATGGGGGATCTAAATAGAGCTCAGTGGTCTTTCTTTTTTTTTATTATTTATTTATTTTTTATTTTATTTTATTATTTTTTTATTCTTATTTCAGCATATTGTGGGGGTATAAAAGTTTAGGTTACGTATATTGCCCTTGCCCCGCCGCTCCCCCCGCCCACCCCGAGTCAGAGCTTGAAACGTGTCCATCCCTTAGCCAGTGCGCATCGCACTCATTATGTAGGTATACACCCATCCCCTCCTCCCCCGTCCCATCTGCCCGACACCCAATCAATGTTATTCCTAAATGTGTTCTTAGGAGATGGTCAGTGAAACCAATTTGATGGTTAGTACATGTGGTGCTTATTTTTCCATTCTTGGGATACTTCACTTAGTAGAATGGGTTCCAACTCTTTCCAGGAAAATACAAGAGGTGCCATATCACCATTGTTTCTTATAGCTGAGTAGTACTCCATGGTATACATATACTACATTTTCTTAATCCACTCATGTATTGATGGGCACTTGGATTGTTTCCACATCTTCGCAATTGTGAATTATGCTGCTTCAGTGGTCTTTCAGAGTTAAGAAAACAGATCAAAGTGTGGGGAGGCAAGGAGGACAGAACTGTAGAAAAGACTATTACAGAGGAGAGAGCTATACAGAAAGCTCCAGAGATGTGCAAAGGGCTCCCCTAAAATCTTTGGCTAAGTACTGATCTGTGCGTGTGTGAGAGGAAACTCTGAAGCTGAGGAAAGAACCACCAGCAAGGAGTAGAACAAAAAATCCTTGGTGTTCACACAGGGCTAGGAATTGTTATATTCACACAGACCAGAGTGGAAATGAATCGGCCAGAGTGGGAATACCTCACGAGATAAGAGGAGTTGGGTAGAGTTCTCAGAGGGTACTGCATTAGTAATGGGGATAAATTAGCCCTAGATAAAAGTCTACTCAAGACCTGCCCTAACAATGTTTAAAGCAAGCCTCGAAGGGATACAACTGATTCCAAGTAACTTAACTGCATGCCTGAGCAAAATCTAGCACTATTTAAAGGAATACAGGCATACCTGGTTTTATCACGCTTCACTTTATGGATATTGCGTGGGGGTGGTGTGTGGATTACAGATTGAAGGTTTGTGGCAACCTTGTACCTGGCAAGTCTTTCGGTGCCATTCTTCCAACAGCATGTGCTCACTTAGTGTCTTTGTGGCAGCATTTTTAGCAATAAAATATTTTAAAATTAAGATAAATACATTGTTTTTTTTCTTAAGACATAATGCTATTACAACTTAATAGACTATAGTATAGTGTAAACATAACTTTTATATGCACTGGGAAACCAAAAAGTTTGTGTGACTTGTTTTAATAAGACATTTGCTTTATCACAGTGGTCTGGAACTCAACCTGTGCTATCTCCAACGTATGCCTGTCCAACAAAATCTAGCAGAGAACAACGTAAAATTCACGTTGTTTGGAAGCCAATGAAAAATCACCAGGCATCCATAGAATCAGAAAAACATAGGCCATTACCAGGAGAAAAATCAATCAATAGAAACCATCCTAGAAATGACAGAGATGATGGAATTAGCAAACAAGGATGTTAAAACAGCTATTATAAATATGCTCCATATGTTCAAGAAGGCAGAAGAACACACATACATAATAAGAAATAAAATAGAAGATATAAAAAGACCTAAATGGAGCTTACAGAGGTTAAAAACACAATATGTGAAATTAAAATACACCAAATGGGATTAACAGATGATTAGACACTACAAAGGAAAATCACTGGATGTGAAGACATAGCAATATCAACTATTCAAGATGAGGCAGAGAGAGAAAAAGATTAAAAAATAATAATAACCAGAGCGTCAGTGAACTGTGGGACAAATGATACAACACACACATAAATGGAATCCTGGGAAAGGATGTAGAGCAGAAAAAATATTTCAAAAAATCCGGGGCTGGGCACAGTGGCTCAAGCCTGTAATCCTAGCACTCTGGGAAGCCAAGGCGGGTGGATTCTTTGAGCTCAGGAGTTTGAGACCAGCCTGAGCAAGAGTGAGACCCCATCTCTACTAAAAACAGAAAGAAATTAGCTGGAAAACTAAAAATACATAGAAAAAATTAGCCGGGCATGGTGGCGCATGCCTGTAGTCCCAGCTACTCGGGAGGCTGAGGCAGGAGGATTACTTGAGCCCAGGAGTTTGAGGTTGCTGTGAGCTAGGCTGACGCCACAGCACTCTAGCCCGGGCAACAGAGCGAGACTCTGTCTCAAAAAAAAAAAAAAAAAAAAAAGAAAAGAAAAAGAAAAAGAAAAAAAATCTGGGAAAAGGGCCCAAACTTGATTTAAAAAAAAAAAACACCAAAAAAACAATAACTATGAACCCAAAGATCCAAGGAGCTAAATAAACCTGAAGCCAAATAAATATAAATAAAACCACAACAAAGTGCATTATAAATAAATTGTCAGAAACCAGTCATAAAAGAAAATCTCAAAAAGGATCCAGAAGAAAATGGAAATACTACATATGAATGAAGATAAGAACGACAGAAGACTTTTTGTCCTAAACTGTGCAAGCCAAAAGAAAATGGAGTTACATCTTTAAAGGAGTAGGAGGGAAATAGTCAATCTAGAACTGTGTATCTTGCCCTCCCCCAACAAAAAAACTTCCAAAACTGAAGGCAAAATAAAGATTTGTTCAGACAAACCAAAGCTCAAAGACTTCATAGCTATCTGACCTGCTCCACAAGAAATGTTAAAAGAAGATCTTCAGGCAAAAGAAAAAGGATACCATGTGGAAATAGGTATTTATACAAAGAAAGAAAGACCAACAGTAAAGAAAATTTGTGGGTAAATATAAAAGACATTTTCCCCTCATTAAAAATACTTTTTAAAAATTTTTAATTTTGGTAAAATACACATAACATAAAATTTATCATCGTAACCATTTTTAAGTGCACAGTTCAGTAGTATTAAGTACAATTCACACGGTTGTTCAACCAATATCCAGAACTGGTTTTCATCCTGCAAAACTGAAATTCTACATCCATTAAACAGTAACTCTCCACTCCTTCCTTCCCCTAGCACATGGCAATCACCATTCTACTTTCTGTCTCTATGAATTTGACTATTCTAAGCACCTCATGTAAATGGAATCACACAATGTTTGCCCTTTTGTGACTGGCTTATTTCACTTAGCATAATGTCCTCAAGCTTCATGTTGTAACATGTGTTAGAATTTCCTTCCTTTCCCAGGCTGAATTAATATTCCACTGCATATACATACTATATTTTGTTTATCCCTTCATCTGTCAATGAACACTTGGGTTGCTTCTACCTTTTGGCAATTACAAATAATGCTGCTATGAACTTGGCTGTACAAACATCTCTTTGACACCCTGCTTTCAATTATTTTGGGTATACACCCAGAAGTGGAATTGCTAGATTATCATATGATATTTTCAATTTTTTTAGGAACTGCCATATTGTTTTCCACTGTGGCTGCACCATTTTACATTCCCACCAACAGTGTACAAGAGTTGTAATTTCTCGGCCGGGCGTGGTGGCTCACGCCTGTAATCCTAGCACTCTGGGAGGCCGAGGCGGGCGGATCGCTCGAGGTCAGGAGTTCAAGACCAGCGTGAGCGAGACCCCGTCTCTACTAAAAATAGAAAGAAATTATCTGGCCAACTAAAATATATATATAGAAAAAAAACAGCTGGGCATGGTGGCGCATGCCTGTAGTCCCAGCTACTCGGGAGGCTGAGGCAGTAGGATCACTTAAGCCCAGGAGTTTGAGGTTGCTGTGAGCTAGGCTGACGCCATGGCACTCACTCTAGCCCAGGCAACAGAGCGAGACTCTGTCTCAAAAAAAAAAAAAAAAAAGAGTTGTAATTTCTCTACATCCTTGCCAACACTAGTTATTTTCTGTTTTTCAAATACTAGTCCTCTTAATGGGTATAAGGTGGTATCTCACTGTGGTTTTGATCTGCAGTTCCCTAATGATTAGTGATGTTGAGTATCTTTTCATGTGATTTTTGGCCATTTGTGTATCTTCTTTGTGTCTGTTTAAGTCCTTTGCCCCCTTTCAAAATGTTTGTTTTTGTTGTTGCATTTTGGGAATTCTCTATATAGTCTGGATATTTATCCCTTATGACATATATGATTTGCAAATATTTTTTCTCATTCTGTAGGTTGACTTGTCCTCTACTTTTAAATAATTTATTAATAAATATTAATAAAACAAAGCTGTATAGATTTATAATATAATAGATGTAAAATATATGAGGAAATAGCACAAAGGTTAAAAAAGGGAAACAAAAGTATACTGCTGTAAGGTTGTTACACTCTAAGTATATAATATTATTTGAAAATAGATTATTACTTAAAGATATATATTGTAAACTCTAGAAAAATCATGAAAACCAAAGAACAAAGAGGTATAGCTACTAAGCCAATAATGGAGATAAAATGAAATCATAAAACATACCAAATTAATCCAAAAGGAGGCAGGAAAAGAAAGAAAAAAAGTAACAAACAGGAAACTAATAGCAACTTAGTAGATTTAAACCCAACCATATTAATGATTATATTAAATATAAATGATATATAAATGTTATAAACATTCAAATAAAAGGCAGACATTATCAGATTGGATACAAAAGCAAGACTCAACTACGTGCTGTCTACAAGAAACCTACTTTAAATATAAAGACACAGATAGGGTAAAAGTAAAAGGACAGACTGCTTCCCAACCAGCCCTGAGATAACTGAAGGCCACCAAAAAAGAGTAAAAGGATGGAAAAACATATACAACAATAATGCTAGTTTTAAAAAGAGTAGAGTGGTTATATTAATATCAGACAAGGAAGATTTCAGAAAAAGGATTATTACCAGAGAAAAAGGGATTATTTCAAAATAATGAAAGAATCTATCAGAAATGGGATATGATAATCCTAAATGTATATGTACCAAAGGACAGAGCTTCAAGATACATGAGGCAAAAACTGATAAACAAAGACTTCAATACCCTCTGTCAGTAACTGTTAGAATAAGTGGACAGAAAACCAGTAAGGATACAGGAGACCAGACAAACACTATGAATCAACCTAATCTAATTGCCATTTATAGAATACCCAATAACAACAGAAGTATTTTCTTTTCAAGCACACACAGAACATTCACTTAGATAAATCAAATTTTGACCCTAATTCAGGTCTCAATCAATTTAAAAATATTAAAATCATACAAAGCATATTCTGATCACAACAAAAATAAACCAGAAATCTATAACACAAAGATATCTGGAATACCTCCAAATATTTGGAAATTAAGCAAAATACTTCAAAAGAACCAATGAGTCAAAGTAGAGATCACAAGTAAAGGTAGAAAATAAAAACACAACACATCAAAATTTGTAGAATGCAGCCAATGTAAATAGAGGGACATATATAGTATTATAATGCTATAAATTCTATAATAGAAAGAAATCAAATCAATGATCTAAACCTCTACCCTAAGAAACAAAAAAAGAATAAATTAAACTTCTAGTAAGAGAAAAAAATGGAGTTAAGAACAGAAGTCAATGACATAGTGGAAAAAAATATTAATTGACAAGAACTAATGAAACCAAAAGCTAGTTCTTTGAAAGGATCAATAAAAATGATAAACCTCTAACCAGATGGATTAGGGAAAGATAGAAAAGATTACCAATAACAGGCATGCAAGAGAAGACCTCTATAGAGATCCTAGGCCTTAAAAGAATAATAAGGGAATATTATGAACAACTTTATGCAATAAATTCACAACTTAGATGAAATGCAAAACTTCCCTGAAAGACACACTACCAAAGAAGAAATAGGAAAACTAAATAACCCTAGATCTATTAAAGAAATTTAATTCTTTTTTTTTTTCAGACCCTGTTGCTCGGGCTAGAGTGAGTGCCATGGCGTCAGCCTAGCTCACGGCAACCTCAAACTCCTGGGCTCAAGCAATCCTACTGCCTCAGTCTCCCGAGTAGCTGGGACTACAGGCATGTGCCACCATACCCGGCTACATTTTTTTCTCTATATATTTTTAGCTGTCCATATAATTTCTTTCTATTTTTAGTAGAGACAGGGTCTCGCTCTTGCTCAGGCTGGTCTCGAACTCCTGAGCTCAATCAGGCCACCTCGGCCTCTCAGAGTGCTAGGATTACAGGTGTGAGCCACCGCGCCTGGCCAAGAAATTTAATTCTTCATTAAAAAAACCTTCCCACAAAGATAACTGCAGGCTATGAAATAATAAGAAATATATATATTTCTTATTAATATATATAAAAATATATATTGGTGTCCGCTCCTCATTCCTGACATAGAGCTAATAAAATCCTTGTAGACAGGGGCACTAGGAGAAACTTTTGTTCTAATATTTGGTCTTTGACCCCAGTTCCTAACCCAGAGCTCCTAAGACCTTTGTAATTTCCTGAGTGACAGAAGCATCTGCAACAGAGCTCCTAAATACCTTTAAATTTCCTGGGTGACAGGAGTGTCTTCCGTTCTCTTCGAATTTTCAGTACCACCCCCCGATCTGGGGATGGGAAGAGGTGCTGAAGGTTAAGTTGATCACCAGTGGTCAATAATGTAATCAATCATGCCTACATAATCCTCCATAGGATTTATAGAAGCCTCCATAAAAACTCAAAAGGACAGCATTTAGAGAGTTCCCGAATTGCTGGCTGCATGGAGGTGCCTGAATAGTAGTGCATCCCCTCCCACGGGCCATGCCCTATGCATCTATTCCATGTGGCTGTTCATCTGTATCCTTTGTGATATCCTTTATAATAAATGGGTAAAATAAGTAAAGTATTTCCCTGAGTTTTGTAAGCCACTCTAGCAAATTAATCAAACAAAGGAGGGGGTCTTGGGAACCCCCAATTTATAGCTGGTTGGTCAGAAGTATAGATGACAATCTACTACTTGTGATTGGCATCTGAAGTAGAGGCAGTCTTGTTGAAGTGAGCCTTCAACCTGTGGACAGTGTAAGAATTGAACTTAATTATAGGACACCCAGTTGACAGCTGCTGAAAACTTGCTTGGTGTGTGGGAAAAACTGCTACCATCTGGTGTCAGAAGTGTGTTCAGTGGTGTGGGTCAGTAGAGAGAAAAAGTTTTTCTTCAGACAGGCCTAGATTTTGCTGAGCAATTCTATCAAACATTTATGGAAAACTATTACTAATTCTACACAAAGTTTATAGAAAGAGGAAGGAATATTTTCCCACTTATTCTATGAGGCCAGCATTACCATAATACCAAAACTAAAGACATCACAAGAAAAGAAAACTACAGACCAATATCTTTCATGACCAGAGACATAAAAATCCTTAATATCAGCAAACTAAATCCAGCAATGTATAAAAACAATAATACATCAAGACCAAATGAAGTTTATCCTACACGTGAATGGTTGGTGTAACATTCAAAAATTAATGGCAAAAACAAAAATGAATAAATGTAGTTTGCCATATTAACAGACTAACAAAGAAAAGCCATATGATAATCTCAAAAGATACAGAAAAAGCATTTGACAAAATTCAACATCTAGGCATAACAAAAACTCTCAATGAACTAGAAATAGAAGAGAACTTCTTCTATCTGGGGAAAAATGTATCTATGAAAAACCTACAGCTAACACCATAATGGTGAAAGACTAAATGCTTTCCTCCTAAGACTAGGAACAAGGCAAGTTTGTTCACTCTCACCTCATCTGTCCAATACTGCACAGAAGAGGGTAGCCAGTGCAGGAAGGCAATAAAAAGGAGTTAGAGGCATCCAGGTTAAAAAGGAAGAAATAAAATTCTTTAGTAACAGAAGACATGACTGTCTATATATGTATGATACTGATACAATGATAGTCCTAGATTAACACAATGCAACAGGGAGTCTAGAAGTAGACCCACACATACATGTTCAACTGATTTTCAGCAGACATGCTAAGGTAACGCAATGGGGAGAGGACAGTCCTCAACAAACGGTTCTGGAACAACAGAACACCCATATGCAAAAAGTGAACCTCAACCCTCATCTTTTATTATATACAAAAATTAGCTCAAAATGGGTCACAGACCTACGTGTCAGAGCTAAACCTATAAAAATTCCAGGGGAAAACAAGAAGAAACTTTTTGACCTTGGATTGGGGAAAGATTTCTTAGATACAATACCAAAAGCACAATCCATAAAAGAAAAAAAATTGATAAACTGGATTTTATCACAATTAAAAACTTCTGCTCTGTGAAAGACATTGTTAAGAGAATGATGAGAAAGACAAGAAAATATTTGTAAATCACTTATCTGACAAAAAGCTTCTATCAGAAATTTTGAAAACTCTTTTAATTCAGTAAGAAGACAGTCAATTAAAAAATATCAACAGATTGGAACAGACAGTTCTGTAAAGATAAAAGAATGGCAAATAAGCACATGAAAAGATACTTAAAATTGTCAGTCATTAGTAAAACACAAATTAAAACCACAGTGAGATATCACCATAAACCTACTAGAATGGCTAAAATCAAAAGACTGAAGGCAAGGATGTACAGCAACTGGAGCTCTCATACATTGCTGGTGGGAAGGCAAAATCGTACAATCACTTTGGAAAACAGTTTGGCAGTTTCTTATAAAGGTTTTTTTTTTCCAAACAAGACAGGCAATGCTTTATTTAGATCACCAAAAATAATGTTTCACAGAGAGGGAAGCAAATGTATAGCTGCAAATTTTCTTTTGCCATCAATACCAATTCCCTCTAAAATACTTTGAGAGACTACTTTGCAGTTTCCAAGCACAAACTAAAATTTGTTGGACAGAGTTGCTCAGCCTCATCACAAGAATGAAAACAGTTTGCAAAAAAAATTTAATTTAATGTTAACAAATTAAACAATGTCATTCTTGCTAACTGAAATATCTACCCAAATGGCCTAACCTATGCACACTTTCATGAACAATTCACTGTGAACATAGTTGCTGTTTTTTTCCCTGCCATCACAGATGGCCTGTGCATAGTTAGTGTAGCAGAGCCCTTATAGGCACCTCAGAAGTAATTATTAACAGAATAACTACAGTATGTGGGCAACTAAAACAATAGGGCCCACCTCTCCCAGGATGGGCGTTATGTTTGCACTCTCTGTAGGGAAGACTCACCATTTTGATAGTTTTTCAGCTGGAACCCAGAGCACAAAGCTAGATGGAGCAGCTGGTCTTACAGAACCATCAAAACTTTAATAAATTGCCCGAGGGTTCTTGGTGCTGTAATGCGCCTCACAGGCAGCGACATAAGCTGACTCTGGGAAGAAGTCATCATGGTATTCTGCTAAAAACCTCAGAAAGAGATCAAAGTGCTTCAGCAAAGCCTTCAGATTCTTCTCAGAGTAGGACATCTTTCCAAGGATTTCTGGAAGTTTTACAAACAACCGCAGCAAATGCTGTGCCCCATAAATGTAAGAGGGAGGGGGCGGCTGGTCACCTGGGGGGTAATTGTCAGGCACGAGCTTCCAGGAGAGGACCTCGTTTATTTCATTAGTTCTTCTCCCTTCAAAGCCAGCAAACACAGCACTCCCATCCTTGCTGGGAGTCAGAGGAATAGGTGAAGATGATCTGCTATGCAACGGTGTCTTCTTTTCCAGGTGCAGGAACAGCTTGGGCATGCTGGCGGACGTGTCCTGCCGCCGGCGCTGTGGCTGAGGCGAGGCGCTCCTCTCAGACAGCCTGTCACAGTTGGCCGTGTGGCGCGTGGACCGCCTCAGAGACTGCAATGCTTCCGGCTCAGCTTTGTGCCTTTTGGGGGTGGCCGGTTCACCCGTGGTCTGCTGACTCTGTGTGGACTGCGGAGTGGACGGATTCAACAAAGGTGGGCTAGGAGAAAGCTCCTCCTGGCTCCTATTAGCATTTGTGGCACTTTCCTTAATTGGAAGAAAAAATTTAGACGAAGTCACCTTTTTATACTGAGTTTGTTCATATGGATAGAGCAAAACCAATGGGAGAGTGTAATCAAAGGTTATTCTTAGTCCGTCCACCATCTCCTTACAAAGGTCAACGTTCTTTTCTGCTGGGATATAATGCACATTCATGTTGGCGTGTGGCACAGCGTGGTGGTGACGAGGCCTCTCACTGGCTGAAAAGGCTGCACTGACAGCAAAGTGCTTCACGAAGGATTCCAAAATTGTTATGATGTTGGTCTGGCACGGAAGTTTCACTAGCCGTTTCCTCCTGTTAATATAGCAGCAATCATCCTCAAGCTGCTTCTTCAGAACTTCAGGGATTTCTATAGTTATTGTTCTTTCTTCCATTTCCCTTTTTGTTTGCAGCTCCGGTTCTTCTTTCACTTCGATCTTTTCTTCAGTATCACTTTCTTCACTTATTTCTTCATTACCATCTGAGGAACTGCTTATTGAGTTTTCATCATTTTCATCTTTTTCTTCAACAGGGAGGCTTTTTAAGACAGAGTCAACACCAGGCAACCTACAGCGCTTCTTCTTTCTTCCCGTGCTTCTCAGGCGAGCTACAGCTTTTCTGGCCAATTTACGCTGTAGTCTACGGTTTTCGTCAGTGTCGCGAAGCACACGCTCTTCGGCTGCCTATCTATCCCAGCTTCTGTCCCAACCATTAAAATGGATCAGATATCCTGGGATCTTTCTGCCTTTTTTGTCTTTCCCAACAATAACATCGACAGTCTTGGCATCGTACAGCACTCACGCCTTGGTGGGGTCAGGCTCGCACACAGCACTTTCTCCCCTGAGTGGAATTGAAATTTCACGCCCTCGCTCGCGCTCATTTGCTCATCATGGCGGAGGGCGAGGCTCCGGCGCGCGCAGAGCATGCGCAGTGGAGGAGGGCAGGCGAGGGCAGGAAACGTGGGGGCGGGGCAGGAATGGCGGAGGCTGCGGCTGCGGCCCTTGGCCCCCAGTTTCTTATAAAGTTAAACATACATTTACCCTAGGACCCAGCCATTCCACTCCTAGGTATTTACGCAAGAAAAATAAACATATATGTTCACATATAAACCTATATTCATAGTGGTTCTATTTATAATTGTCCAAAACTGGAATTAACCCATATATCTTTAAGTCTTTGAGTGGATAATCAGATTGTGTTACATCCATTCAATGGAATACTACTCAGCAATCAAAAGGAACAAACAACTGATACATATAACACGTATATCAATCGCAAATGCATCGTACTAAATTGAAAGAAGCAGACTCAAAATGCTGCCTACCATATGATTCCACTTACACCACATTCTGGAAACACCACAAGGATAGAAAACAGTGGTTGCCAGGGGCTGGGGTTTGGGGGAGGGGTTAACTACAAAGGAGCATAAAGGAACTTTCTGGGGATGATAGAAATGTACTATTGATTGTTGTGATTACACAAAACATGCATTTCTCAAAACTCATAAAACTACTCAAAAGGTAAACTTCAGTATCTGTAAATCAAACTTCATTAACCCTCACTTTTAATAAAATGATACAGCCATAGTATATTATGCAATCATTTGAAAAATGAGATGGATCCATATATGCTGATAATAGGATAATCTCTAACACAAATTATTAGCAGTAAAAAGCAAAGTACAGAACAATAAATATAGTATGTTCCCATTTATGGCAATACTGGCTGTCTCTGGGGAAGGGGTCTTGGGTGGCAGTATGTACACTTTCATACTAGAGGTTTTTTTTTTTTTTTAAACCACATGTTTGTATTACTTTCAATTAGAAAAAGTAAAAGAAGCCTATATACAGGTCAAGGAAAACTCACAGGTGTCTGGGCCAGGAGACTGAGTCGTGTAGGCTTGAGAAAACATGTCTTAAGAACACAGGACACACAGCCAGAGGCACTCAATAAATAGCTGGAGGAAGCGAAATATTTGGACTCAATTCAGAAGGACAAAGAGATCTCTATCTGAGCACCAGATACCAAGCCAGCACAGCCCCTGCTAAACTGGGATTGCTCATGTTAGAAGAGAAAAGGAACATAAAACCAAATATCCTGGATTTACTTCGGGGCCAGCTGTTTCTCAGCACTCCTTTGCAAGCACATCGTGTGCCCAAACCTCAGCCTTCTAAGGGATGGGAGGCAAGTCCTTCCCCCAGATAACAAAGCCCAAGCCCATAGGCCACCCCTAGGCCTCCACTGGTGGTCCCAGTGTTATGCCTTGGTGACTGGAGGCTCCTGAGCACCCTTTCCTCCAGCCCCTCTGAGTCAGAAGCTCTTTTCACTTCCTGAAGGAATACCATGACCCTGACGGGCTCACTGCACTCCAAGACAAAACAAGACAATCTCAGCATTTCAGCCCCTTTTCCCCACCAAGGCTTCAGGAAAGAAAACCCAAAAGGAGAAGGTAGATAAGTAAGAAAGGCCCCTTAGCAGCATGTGGTAAAAGGAACTCCTGGGTTAGGCAGACATTCTTTCAGCAAGTCTGATACCAAAGAAGTCAGGGCCTCCAGAGAGCAAAATGGACAAAGAGGGATGGTGCTAAAACTCTGACCACCTCAGAAACTCCTTGTGCCCTGCTAAAGCCTTCCTGAAGCCAGCTAGTTGGTCCCAGCTTCCAAAAAAGCTTGTTTGGTCATTGATACTAGGACTAGGAGCTTCTGTGCTTGTAGCCTTGTCTGGCCACCTCTGGATACCTGGCTTCCTCGGGGCAACTGTGTAGGTTATCCCTCTGCAGAAACAAGTGCCTCCAGGCGTAAGCTCCAAGAGGTAGGATGGGGCTGAGGCGTAGCAAGGGCATGGAGAGGGACTGGGGCAGGAGCCAACTAGAAGCAGTCATTTCCAGGCATCCGTAGATTCCAGGACCCAGAAGGGAAGTTACAGCAGGACCTTGCTTCCCCGAGAGAACATGACTCGCCACGAGGGGCAGGTTCCTGACTCCCGGGCCACCGGCCAGGCCGTCCAGGCAGTGGGAGAAGGCAGGAGCACTTACCGGGGGAAGATGGCCGTCATCAGGGCTGAGGCATAGCCAGGCTTGCAGGCTCCCTCTGAAAAGTTTGCGTACTTGGTGGCTAACTCAGCAGGCCTAGGGGGAGAGAGGGAAAGTCACAGCTTGCCAGGCACTGAGCAGTCAGTGGGTTGTAATTCATGAAGAGCTGTAGGTGTTTAAACCTTGAACAAAGCTTCATTCCCTACAATCAGCACTTCAGGCCTTTTTCCACACCAAGGCTTCAGGGGTTTAAAAAAAAAACAAAAAACCACCCAAACCCTAAAAGAATAGGTAGATAAGTAAGTCAGGCCCCTCGATTTCACACAGATTCTTCGCAGTGAGCCTGACACCAGGGAAGTCAGGAGCTTGATCCCGGCTCCGAGACTCGGGAGTGGCACTCGGTAGGGCTGCTCAGGCCTGGCAGAGTCAGAGGCGCGGCCTTCCCTTCCCTGTACGCTCACACGCGTCCGGCCTTCTCTGCTCTTATTCTCGCCACACGAACCATGACCCACCCAATGGGAGCCACTCGCAGGGACCGAAGATAGACACAATATAAGTGTGTTACCGGGGCTATTTTAGGTGAGGATGTTCCCCACGCTCTCTGCCTGGGATGTTCTTCCTGTCCCTCTCCACCTGGCCAATGCCTCCTGGTCCTTCACAACTCAGCTCAGATGTCAGCTTCACTGGGAGTGATTCCCTGACCCCCAGATTGAGCTAAGTGCCTCTCTGTGCTTGTACACTCCTCTGTGCTGTGCCTCCCCCTGCCACCCATGTCACATGTTTACCCCATCAGCACTCACCATTCTGGATTAGAATTGTTGCCAGTGTGTCTCCCTCATTACACTGCAAATTCCTGAGGTCAGAATCTGACTTAAGCCTTCCCACCTTCCCCCCTCCCCATACCCTCACAGAGATGGACACACAGAAGATCCCTATAACTTTCCGAAGGGAGGAAATGACCTTGACAGTCTCACTGCAGCCAAAGTAATCTCAGGAACCTACAAGGAGAGACTGCCAGATATTTTTCAGAAGACTTATGTTCTAACCCAAACTTTGTTGCTGTATGACTATAATCATGCCACCTCAAATCTTTGGGTTTCAATGTCCTTAAGTGTTCAATGTGGGCTGAAGTCACTGCCCTGCCACCAAAAGCTCTGCCCTAGGCAGTCTAGAGAAAATCACAGCAGGAGAACAGGATATATTCAGTGAATGGGCCCAGTGACTGCTGGGGCTGGAGGCCCTGCATGCCAGGGCACCTGAGTGAGCCCTGGCTGGCTGCCAGTTCTAAGTCCCAACATCCTCCGCCCCCACCTTGGGCCTGCTGCCAACACGCTGGTGCCCAGCTGCTCTACTGGGCTGGGGCCCTGTGGCAAGTCTGCCCTCGGGGCTGCCTTCTGCAGGGACTGGGTGGGGTGGATATGGGGTAGTGTTGCCAGAGTGATGATACCACTGCCTAATGTGTGTCATGTCTGATTCACCCCTGGACCCCTGCGGGCCTAATCCAGGACCTTACACAGAGTAACTGCTCATTGAATATAGACAAACTCATCTGTATGCATGTGCAATTTCTTTTAGGAATATACATTTTTAAGCCTTCCCTACCAATGAAATTCAAAGCCTAAAATGCAAATCCAGATGCTGAGTGACAAGCCAAGGAGTTGGGACTTTATTTGGTAGGCAAAAGAAAGCCAAAGGTTTTAACAAAAGAAAAATATTTTCTTATGTAAACAACTGTATTTCAGAAATGAAATATAAACTTCAGTGCAATTATTGAACTTACTAGAGGCTTTTGGACTAGGCACAGTGATGAAAACATTCTAGATGTTTTCAACAACGCTGTGAGCAGGTGCAATGAATTATTAATTTACACACGAGGCTCAGAAAGATGAAGAGACTTATCCAGGATCATCCAGCTGGCAAGTGGCAGACAGCGGATTTGAACTAACTTCTCTCCTACACCAGTGCAGGAGCTTCTAACATGACACTGCCACCAACAGGATCACAGAGGAAGGTGCAGAGTCCAGCGATAGCACAGGAGTGGTCAACGCAGCTGGAGACAGGGTAGAGGAGAGGCTCCAGAAGGCCTCACACAGCTCTTTGGAAGAATATACACAGTGGTGAAGCATTCTGAGTCCCTTCCTGCCCTGTCCCTAACCTCCCCCTGCAACCTGCTTCCCTGCTTTGTACTATGAGTTCCTGTGGTCTCTCTGAATTCCAGACAGTTTCACAAACAAGTTGACAGATGGACAGCAGTTGCACTTCTTCACACAGTATGTTACAGAAATAAAGGCACAACAACAGACAATCCCCTGGCCACAGCCTTGCTTTCTCTAGTTCATCCCATCAACTTTTGGTGAGATGCTTAAAGAATAAGGGCTGTGGAGCAGTCCAGGGTCCATGGGCTCAGGCCATCTGTAATGGAGAAGAGGGGACCAGAACCCAGCAGGGATGGCAGGAGGTACTACTCTCTCCATGGCAGTGCAAGGCAGTCAGATATCAAGGATGATAGGCTCTAAATCAACCCTCATTTAGAAAATGCAACATAACTTCTAAAACGTACAACTCCAATTACAGTGGGCCATGTCAAGTTATTACCAAATTAAAATGCCTTAGAAATGGCCTCCTGACTATCCCAGTGTGAGAAGAATAGGGGGAGTGTTGGGGACTCTGAGTCATACAGCAGGCTGGGACCTCTGGGGCAGTTGGCGGTCAAAACCACCAAGATTAACGGACGCCAACTCCCTGAGGCCAGAATAGTTAGTTAGTCTCTCTAAGGCACTCACACTCCAAATGCCAGGAGGCCCCACAGAAGTCTGATCAAATCATTCAGCCCTTGTTCTTCTCCTACTCTGCAGCTGGCCTTTCAAACAGTAAGAGCACCCATTGTCCTGCAAACGTGACTACCAGGCCCTGGGGTGAAGAGTGTGACCACTGCACTCTCAAGAGAACATCCAGATGGACAGACAGGAACCCAAAAGAAGGAACCAGACTTCCACTTCCCTGCTTCACTAAGCAGGGCCACGTTTAAGGAATCCGGCCAAGCAATGTAAACAGAAAGAACATCAGTTCTGGAATCAGAAACTCTCAGAGAGGACACTGCAAGTCGTGTGACCTTGGGCAAATGATGGAAAATCTGATTCTCAGCTTCTGCATGCTCAATGGGAACCACGTAATTCCCAGGATCTTGTGAGGATGTGGTGAGAAAGCACGTTTGGAGAGAATAGCGCCGTACAAATGCTCTATGGAAGGGGAGGTGGCAGAGGCAGGCAGCCGGGACGTGGAGGACTTGAGCACTTGGCTCAAGTCTGGACTTGCCCACCAGGAGGAGCTGCCACGTGACTTCCAGTGGAGGCTGCCCTGACTGGTGTGTGCATTTATTCGAAGGATCGATATTTGGGAGATGAGGAGAACTGCAGGAGGCTGGGAGGAGCAGTCAGTCAGTGAGACGGACAAATAATCGAAAGAGTGTGATGCCCCAGTTGCCAAGGGAAGGAAGTGTCTCAGGAAGGATGCGGGGCCCACCACGTCGAACACTGCAGTAGGCCCGGGAAGGTGTGGCCACAGGACCGGCTGCTGGATCTGGCAACATGGAGGTTGCTGCTGACCTTGACAAGAGCTGTTTCACTGGAAGGTGGAGGGGCTCTAGTTTGACTTGGGTTAAGAGAAAACTGGAGGAGAGGACTTGTAGTCATGGAATATAGATTATTTTTAGGAGTTTTCTCTAAAGGGAGACAGAGAAATGGGGTAATAGCTGGAGGGGGGAAGCAGGTAAAGACAGTGTTTTTGAGGTTAGGAAATATTTTAGCATGTTCATAAGCTGGTTAGGATAAAAGAAAAACTAAGGATGCAGTAGAGATGGGACAGCCATAGAGAGAATTGTCCTTGAGAAGGTTGGGAGGGGAGGATGTAGCAGAAACGGGGAAGGGCTGGCCTTAGCTCTGCTCCCTCACCCCACCCTGGCCAGGGAACACCTGTTCAGTTTAAGTACCACTTCCTTTCGGGACTTCCCTTCATGCTTCCCCTCCCAAGCAGAACCAGCCCATCCCGCCTGTGGACCCCGAGCTTCCTACAGCAAACTTT
This sequence comes from Varecia variegata, assembly GCA_028533085.1. Classification (NCBI taxonomy): domain Eukaryota; kingdom Metazoa; phylum Chordata; class Mammalia; order Primates; family Lemuridae; genus Varecia; species Varecia variegata. Next base: position 79,244,533 of record CM052444.1, read on the forward strand.
CCCTTTAGCTTCCTCACTTCTACTCTCTCTCCTTCTTTCCTATCTCCTTCCCTTCCTTCCTCTCATTCATTCATGCAACAAATATTTAGAGGCAATGGAATCACTCTGCTTGGACTTTTATCCTGGTTCTATTCCTTACTAGCTGTGTGATTTGGGGCTTGTTTTTTGTTTTGTTTTGTTTTGTTTTTTGAGGCAGAGTCTTGCTCTACTGCCCAGGCTACAGTGCAATGGTGTCATCATAGCTCACTGCAACCTCCAACTCCTGGGCTCAAAAGATCTTCCTGCCTCAGCCTCCCAAGTCACTGGGACTATAGGCATGCACCACCACGCCCAGCTAATATTTTCTATTTTTAGTAGAAATGGGGTCTGGCTTTTGTTCAGGCTGGTCTCGAACTCCTGACCTCAAGTGATCCTCCTGCCTCGGCCTCCCAGAGTGCTAGGATTACAGATGTGAGCCACTGTACCCGGCCTGTTTTTTTATTATTATTATTATTTCAAAATATTGAGGGGGTACAAATGTTTTTGTTATATGGATAGTTTTTGTAATGCTTGAGTCAGGGCTATAAGTGTGCCCATCACCCAAACAGTGCTCATCATACCTGTTAGGTAGGTTTTTGCCCCTTCCCAATTCCTCCTTCCCCACTGCATGATTTCCAATGGGGCATGTTATTTAACTGTTCTGTGCCCTGAATTTCCACATCTTTACACAACTTTAGTACTTACTCCATAAAACTGTTGCAAGGATTACTCTGAGAATAATGTGCTGGCACCTAGTAAAATGCCTGGCACCTAGTTATCACTCAATACATGCTAATGGGCCTGGGATCAGGGATACGACGATGACATATTTATGGCCCAGCACTCGTTACACTGAAGAGTAATTGTCTACTTAAATATCTTTCTCTCCTAGACCATGATAATTTAGGACAGCATGCATAGCACAGAGTACCCAACAAAATGTTGGACTGCACTCAATTGGTTGCCCTGCCTTGCAAGGTTAATCAACAGGAAGTGGGAGGGGGAGGTGGTGATGATGGCTGGGAGACTGGGGAAAGGGCTTTGAGGCCTATCCCTGAGGACTCTGCAGATTAGGGATGGATGTCTTGTAGCCAACAGTCTAATTTCTAGAACCATCTCAGAGAGGACTGAGCTCAGATCAGCTCTCTACTATGCCCCCTCCCTCATTCCATGTGGTAATTTAGTGACGTAAAGTTCAAGGCACTCATTATGAGAAAAGAAGACCACGTATGTAACACCTAGCACACTGCATGACAAGTAACACAGCACCTTAATCAAAGCTAGTCAATATTCCCATGCTGGGGGACTTGCACAACCTGCAGACAAGACCCTGCGGCACAGAGCTCGCTCCATCACCACCTCTCCAATTCCGTCCTCTACCTTTCCGATGAGGAGGCATTTCTCCAGTTACTAGAGAGTTGTGTCTGGAATAATGACATGACTTGGATAATAGCAGAAGCAGCTTTGGTTAGCTTTAGTAAGCCTATTCTCTCATTAAACATTTTTATTTTAATTTTTTTTTAAATAGCCTTTATGTAAGAAAAGTACTTAGTACTGCCATAGATTCTCTCTAGCTCCAAGATGGAAACTTGAAACTTTTCTCCTTAAGGACAATTTCTGTCTCCTCTGACTGCCATCCCTCCAGCCCATTGCTACAGGTGTGCTGGCCCTTCTTGCATTAGCGTAGGTCTATTCATCCACCCACATCCGGGGGGTGCTAATCCATCCCACCCTTGGCATCACTGACCCACCCTTTGCTCTTTGTGGCCTCCAAAGTAGACTTGGGTTTCTCTACAGCTTTTGCCCCACATACAGCCATCACTGTCAAAAGTCTTCTTCTATCACTTTAAGAGAAGAGGGACTGCTTGATGTGAGCCATCTGGAATTTGTGGTATCCCTGCCTTTCTGCTCTTGCTACTGGGCGCTGTAATACCTCTGCATCAAACCAGGCCCTTTCCTGTTTGATCAGTGATTCTGGAGCTGACATTACTGCAGGTTATCTTTGTCTCCAGGGCCTTGTAATTTACTTCATCTTGGCTGGGAGGATGCTCTCCAGTAAGCTCTCCAACTGCTTTAGCCTGAGCAGTACAGGCGCTTTTCACAGAGCCTCTCTACCAGGGATCTGCTGTGACTGCTCCAATTCAATTTTGTTTCCATACTTCATTTCTTTAAAAACGAAAACACATCATCTTTCTGGATGGTAGTGAAAAGAACAAGGGAACTAACGTTTATTGAGCATAAACCATGTGCCAGACAGTGGATCTAATTATCTAATTTAGCTTTATAGTAATCCTCTAAAGCAGTACTGCCCTTAGACCCAGGCACATGCTGTTGAAAGAGTCCAGGAGAAGACACGGTTGGAAGATGTGCTAATTTCAAAGGATCAATTTAACACAACCAGAAAACTAATTACAGTTCACATTTCCCTTGCATACTCTGCGTAACACTTGCATTTGTGGCCATGATCAACAAAGCAGTCACACCTGTGGGAGAGTCACTGGAAGCCAGCAGTCATGGGCATCAGCATGAGTTGTGATGTAACCAGCATGAAATGACCGGTACTGGAGAATTGAAAAGACAAGAAGATCTATATTGTTTCTACAAAACAGGTTCCAAAAAGCTATGACATTGTGAGTAATACCAGCACTGCCAGTTTTTTGTGTGTGGTAGGAGATAGGAAAGTTGCCAGGAATTATGCATTTGACAATAAAAAACACAAAGGGCCATCTGACAGCCCTTACCACTGCACTCCCTGCTCTCTAAAACTCTTCCCATGTTGATACTTGGAGGATCTGGGTTTTGTTATTAAAAGTGTCACTATTCTCTCTTGCTTATTATACCCTCTTCATTCTGTCCTTAATTGATTTAACAAATATTTATCGAATATTTGCTATGCACCACAAACACTGTACTAGGCACTATGAATACGTCTGTGAGCAGAACGTTCATAGTTCCTGCCCTTACAAAGGTTCCAGTAGAGTTGCTCAAACTTAGGATCGAACTGACAGCAAGGGTTTGGAAAAAACAGAAAACTATCTTGAATAGTGGGACAAGTAGAAAGTTTAGAGCCAGGCAGAGAAGGGTTCAAATACTGGCTTGATCACATGGAGTTTTAAGAATACAAGTAAACTACTGATCCCTTCTATGGTCACTTTCTCGTTTGTTAAAATGCATTTAAATACTGTCTACTTCACAGAGTTGTCCACCAAGTCATTCATCTGTGCAACTAATATTTATTGAGAATCACTAAGAAATACAGTAGGGCACTGTTTTGGATGATAGGAAATAGTAATGAACAAAGTATTAATAGATACAAACCCACTAGTGGGTGGAGACAGACAATAAACAAGTAAAATAATATATGGAGCATCTGACAGTGATAAACCCTGGAGAAGATGACATAGTAAAGGGGAAGGGGAATGCTAACGGGGAATGGGGTTACAATATTAAATGGGATAGGCAGGGAAGACTGCACTAAGAAGGTAACATTTGAGCTAAGATCTGAAAGGGTGAGGGAGTGAACAATCTCTGCAGGTATCTGGGGAAGAGTGTCCTAGAGAAAGGAATGAGAAAACGCCAATAGTCTGAGGCAGGAGTGGGCCTGCAGTATTGGGGTCACAGCAAGGAGCCCACTATGAAATAATAAACAAGAAGGGGAGTAGCAAGAAAACCAGGGCATAGACCATGCAGGGCCTTGGGGAGCATTGTAAAGACTCTGACTCTCATTCTAAGAGAAATGGGAAGCCACTGGAAGGTTCTGATCACAGGCGTAACAAGACCTTACTTTTTAACGGGATCACTTTGGCTTCAGTGTGGAAGTGGACCATGGGGAAGCAAGCATGAAAGAAGGGAGATGAGTTAGGAGTGCAAAAATGAGATAGGATATGATGGTTGTTAGGACAGGGTGATGGTCTGGAGCAGGGGTGGGAGACCTTTTCATGTTGGAAGCCCTCATTAATTTAGCTATAATCAAATAAGGCCACATTCAAGAAACTTCAATTGATATACTTAAAAATGTACATTATTTTGCAAAAATCTAACTACCATGTATTTAATAATTTCAAAAATGAAAGCTATTTGTTAATTTTAAAGTTAACTAACCTTTTAATGACTTTGTTCTGTTTGCTTTCTGTTGGAAAGCATTTGAATGTTTGGTTGCAGCATGGAGGTCTGTAGTTTCAGCTGATCAACATCAGTCATTTGTGACCTTAACGGTGTCTTGATTTGGGTTGGGTAGGAGAATGTAGATTCGCAGCAGTAAGTGGTTGAAAAGCAAGAAAACATTTTTCCAGTGTGTTGTTGAAGGTGCGGGTATTCTATTGCATTTTTCCATATTCCAATTGGATCTTTCTTAGCATCAAACAATGACTTTACAATGTCATCTACTGAGAGCTCAATCAATTCCATCTGTAGTTCTTTAGATGCCTTGGTGATATCAACTAGGTGAGGCTGAAATGCTCATTTGAGTGTGATGTCATGATTCTCAAAGTCAGTGAACCTTTCATTGTATTCTCCAATTAATAGGTCTTAACAGCTGCATATTCTTCAAATGATTCACATATATCATACTGCCCATCAGTGACCTTTGCTAACTGGGAAAAATGTTCATCCCAAATTTGCTTTTGAAAAAGTGTTTTGAAAAGATAGCTTTTTTGGAAATGCTTGGATTTTTTGCCACTTGAAAGAATTGTCTTTGCATTTGCTTTTCATCTTTTAATTTCTGCAGTACAAGCTTTGGTGCCTCTCCCTCTAATTTAAAATATTTGTGGTCCTTATGAGTGTTATGCTGATGAGCACTGAATTTCTTTAATGTTGATACTGCAGTAGCACAAAGCAAGCAAATCATCTTATCTTTAGCAGAAACAAGATAATATTGCCATTCCCAATCCTCATTTAAAAACCTGTTTAATTCAGGAGTTCTCTCAGTCTTCTTTCACATGATAGCTGTTAAGCAGACAGAATTAAAAAATGCTGTTGAGCTGTGCAACTATTCACAAATTCCATTCAAACAGAAACAGAGTGCACTGTTGTCAAAAGCTGGTAACACACTGGCATACTTGACCCCCATAAACTCTTGCCAACCAGCCTCGTGTAGTAGTGGTGCTAGTCAGGTGGGGGAAGTTAGAACTAAATCACGAGTGTAGCAGCTGTCAATTTAGCCCTTAATGGCCTACTGATGTTCTAATTGTGCCACTGGTCAATCTGGAAGGATTATTTCATTGTAACTTATTTTATTCTTGGATATTTTAAATATGTTCATGTTAAAAATAAAATAAAAATATAAAAGATGAACAAAAATGTATTAATAAAAGGATCTGTTCTATAAAATTTGGATTCAGTCAAGAGGCCCACTTAAGGACCTAGGAGGCAACACATGTGGTCTTAAGGCTGCAGGTTCCCCACCCCTGGTCTGGAGGTAGTGAGAAGTGGTTGGATCTGAAGATGTTTAAGGTAAAGTCAATAGAGTTTGCTGATGATTAGATTTCAATGTCAGAGAAATGATGCTAAGGTATTTGACCTGAGCAACTGGAAGGATGGAGTTGCCATTTACTGGAGCAGGGAAGATTCTGGGAGGTGGAGGGTGTGAATCTGGAGTTAGGTTCTGGACATGTTAAGTGTGAGATGCCTAATACACATGCAAGTGAAGGAGGCAATTGGATAGATGAGTCTGGTGTGTGGAGAAAGGACTGGGCATGATAAAAATTTAGGAGTCATCAGCATATAGATGACATTTAATGCCATGATACTGGATGAGATCATCTAAGTGACTGTTGTGGAGAACAGGTAACAGAAAGTACCTAGTATGGCACTGGGCACATAGTAGGAGCTCATTAAGTGCTTTCCCCTTGTAGCCAGGGAACTTGGGAATTAGTAAACTCACCTCCAGGTGTACTTAGACTGCCCCATGTCTACACACCTCTCACAGCTGGGCCTGGTCTTCACTAGGCTCTGGGGATTCAGCTGTTTGGTTTTCATCTCTTTGTGTCTTCACATGCACTCCCTTATGAAATTAGACTGAGCGTTAAGAGTCCCCACGCTCTCACCCACATGGTGACTATAAAACACCACATTGTGGCAGCAGACAGGAGCTTTCCCAGAGCACTTTCTCTGTAGGAGCTTTCCCTACTCACACCCAGCTGAAATAGATGAAACTTCCATTTAATTAAATCCACTCCCAGAAGGCTCACATTAGCTCAGGAAACACATACCTGGACTCCAGGATCTGGCTCCTCCAAGGCATCCAGATGGCTTTTCTCTCCCCTGGACTAATGGGCACATTCCCGGCTCATGGTGTCATATTCCTCATAACTGAGATTGAGATTTCCTTAGGGTTTGGTCTGGAATGCTCTGCCTCCAGATACGAACAGGGATAACTCCCTTTCTTCCTTTGAGTCTTTGCTCAAATATCACCTTCCCAATGAATCCTACCCTGACTGTTCCGTTTAACCTTGCAATCTCTTCAACAGCATTCCCTATTTTCTTCCACGGTGTTTACCACATTCCAAGATACTTTTTGTATATTGACTGTCTTGTTCACTGGTGTATCTTCAGAGCACAGAAGGTTGCCTGATTCGTAGTCATTGCTCAAGAAATTTGCTGACTGAGCAAAGAAGTGTTCACCTTGGTGTTGGGGCAGGAGCCTTTATCCCTGAGCCTTTCCCCAGAACCCCTGACTTTGAACCAGAACATAGCAAACCCCTTTCAGAGAGCGTGGAGGCCCTGAGGCTCCAGGTGACCAGCCTTGAGTCCCTGGAGGTATCATCCAATCAGGCTGTAGCTGTGTGCACTCAGCAGCCTGAGTGCCCAACCCCGGGAAGACAGGATCAGTTCTTGGGCAACCTGGAGACCAGCAACGCCCACCGACTCCCCAGCCTCACATCCTAGTTATTCTGTTCACTCCCCAGACTATATCCTTGTCAGTTTTCTTATCCTCAAGTCACCGCTCTCTGCTGCTTCTTGGCCCAGATTCCTACTTCTCTCCTCCTGCCCCACGCTCTAGCTTTCCATTATGTTCCGTGAAGCCTTGTTCCTTTACATCCTCAGGCTCTTCAGTGAATGTTCCTTTCACCTTCTGCTTTCATAGAAACCTGGGTCTCTTTGGAAAACACCATTTTTACAGCCCTCTGCAAGGGAGGCTGCTCTTTCTTCATATCCCATGCACCTTAGGAACCCTGATATCTTCTTTGTACTTCATTTATGTTTCCAAAATATGTCATTCTTATTTAAGAAAATAAACACGAAAACCTGTTTGTTGCTCATGCTATCCAGCAATACCACCCCTTTACCCTCCCTAGCTGTTCTCAATCATTTCCTTCCCATTCACCAAGACTCCAGCTCACAAGACACCCTTTCTAGTCAAGCTTATACGGCTGTGCATATGGCTTAGCATTTTCAGTTAAATCCCAATTACAAAGCATGCAGTTGATGCTCAAGAAATATTTGCAAAATGAATGAGCAGAAGGCAAGCTGAGGTCCAATCTCCTTCCTGGGGTATATCCTTCCCAATTTACCACCAGACAATGATGAGAGCACAAGATATGCTGAATCCCACCCTTGAGTGATTACTGTCATGCCCACTTTATAGTGGGAAACCAAGACAGTGGTTAAATAACTCACTCAAGGTGAGAGCTAATACGATGTGGAACTGGCCCTCAAAGATCCACGTCTGACTCCACAGCCCACATTTGTAACCACCACATTTGTTGGCCTTTCTGAACAACAGATCTTGCAGTTAAAAAACAATGTTTTGCACGTAAATATTCTGAATAATTTTCATAGCACTGACAAGTGATTTTGTCATATAGATACAAGAAGTAGGGAATTCTCAAAGGAAATACAAACCAATCTGTTTATTCCAGAAAGGCATAATTAAAAGAATATAGGAAAGACAAAAAATCCAAAACATCTATTTCCAGATTTTTGGAATATCACTGGACATAGAGTTATTTTAAGATTATTTCTATGGAATAGGGTTTCAAGAATAGAAAAGACTTGGGATGAGAAGACAGTATTCATGCAGATATATTAATATCCGTGTTGCATTTTCAATTAAGGGTCAGCCAACTACCACTTGTGGGCCAAAGGCAACCCACCACCTGTATTTTATGTGGCCCATAAGTTAAAAATGTCTTTTACATTTTTTATTAAAATTTTTAGTTGATATATCATACTTGTACATATTTTTGGTCGCATTTTTAATGGGTGGGGAAAATCAAAAGAAGCATATTTTATGACATAAATTTATATGAAATTAAAATTTCAGTGACCATAAAGTTTTATTGGAATATAGTCACACTCATTCATCTATGTACTGTCTGTGGATGCTTTCATGTTACAGCAGCAGAATTGAGTCGTTGTGACAGAAAAAGGCCCCAAAATCCTAAAATATTTACTATCTAGCCCTTTACAGAAAAAGTTTGCAAACTCTGTTACAGATAATTTCTTCTGATTTATCTTCCAGTTCACTAACTATTCGGTTGTATCAAATCTGCTGCTAAACCCTTGTATTAAGTTATTTTTAAAATACTTTTATTTTTTAATTGACACATAATAATTGTATATATTTATGGAGGTACATAGTGATGTTTTGATATAAATAATATATAGTGATCAGATCCGGGTAATTAGCATATCCACCATCTCAAACATTCATCATTTCTTTGTGTTGGGAACATTCAAAATCCTTCTTCTAGCTATTTGAAACTTGTATTAACTATAGCCATCCTAGAGTGGTACAGAACACTAGGACTTATTCCTCCTGCCTAGCTATAACTTTGTGTCCTTTAACAAATCTCTCCCTATTCCTCCTTTCCCCCTGTCCTTCCCAGCCAATAGCATCTTCTGCTCTATTCTACTTCTGAGGTCAACTTTTTTTAGCATTCACATATAAGTGAGAACATGCAGCATTTAACTTTCTGTTCCTGGCTTGTTTCACTTAACATTATTTCTTCCAATTCCAACCATGTTGCCACGAATGATAGGATTTTATTCTTTTTTATGGATGAATAGTATTCCATTGTGTACATATACCATATATTTTTTTAATCTATTCATCTGTTGTTGGACACCTAGGATGATTTCTTACCTTGGCTATTGTGAATAGTGCTGCAATAAACATGGGCGTGCAGATGTCCCTTTGATACGCTGATTCCCTTTCCTTTGGATAAATGCCCAGGAGTGGGATTGCTAGATCTTGTGGTAGTTCTATTCGTAGTTTTTTGAAAAACCTCCATACTGTTCTCCATAGCGGCTCTACTAGTTTATATTCCCACCAACAGTGTATAAGTGTTCCCCTTTCTCCATATCCTTACCAGCTTTGTTATTTTTTGTCTTTTTGATAATAGCCATCCTAACTTGGGTGAGACGATACCTCATTACGGTTTTGATTTGCATTTCTCTGATGATTAGTGATGTTGAACATTTTTTCATATATGTGTTGGCCATTTGTATGTCTTCTTTTGAGAAACGTTTGGATCACTGCCCCATTTTTTAATTGTATTGTTTGTGTTTTTGCTGTTGAGATGGTTCAGTTCCTTGTATATTCTGGATATCAATCCTCGGTCAGATGAATAGTTTGCAAATATTTTCTCCCATTCTGTAGGTGTCTTTCACTCTGTTGATTGTTTCCTTTGCTGTGCAGAAGCTTTGTAGTTTAATATAATCTCATTTGTTTATTTTTGCTTTTGTTGCCTGTGCTTTTGAGCTCTTATTCATAAAATCTTTTCCCAGACCAATGTCCTGAAGCATTTCCGCTATGTTTTCTTCTAGTAGCTTTATAGTTTCAGGTCTTATATTTAGGTTTTTGATCCATTTTGAATTGATTTTTGTATGGGGTGAGAGGTGGGGCTCTAGTTTCATTCTGTTGCATATGGATATCCAGTTTTCCCAGGACCATTTATTAAAGAGGCTGTCTTTTCTCCAATGAGTATTCTTGGTACCTTTGTCAAAAATAGATGGCTATAGACACACGGATTAATTCCTGGGTTCTCTATTCTGTTGCATTGGTCTATGGGTCTATTTTTATGTCAGTACCATGCTCTTTTCGTCACTACAGCTTGGTAGTATATTTTGAAGTCTGCTAGTGTGATATCTTCAGCTTTGCTCTTTTTGCTAAGGATTGCTTTGGCTATTCAGCAACTTTTGTGGTTCCATACAAATTTTAAGATTTTTTTTTCTAGTTCTGTGAAGAATGTCATTGGTATTCTGATAAGGATTGCACTGAATCTGTAGGTTGTGTTGGGTATTATGGTCATTTTAACAACATTAATTCTTCTGATCCATGAGTATGGGATGTCTTTCCATTTGTTTGTATTCTCTTCAATTTCTTTCATCAGTGTTTTGTTGTTTTGCTTACAGAGATCTTTCACCTCCTTGGTTAAATTTATTCCTAGGTATTTTATTTAATTTTTTGTAGCTATTGTAAATGGGATTGATTGCCTTTCTGATTTCTTTTTCAGCTAGTTCATTTGTATATAGAAATGTTACTGATTTTGTATCCTGCAACTTTACTGAATTTATTAGTCTCAAGAGTTTTTTGGTAAGTCTTTAGGGTTTTCTATATATAAGATCATATTGTCTGCAAATAGGGACAATTGGCCTTCCTCCTTTCCAATTTGGATGCCTTTTATTTCTTTCTCTCATTGTATTTTTCAACTCTAGAAGTTCATTATTTTTTAAATCTGATATTTTACTTTTTATGTGTAGTGGTTCCCTATTCTATGCATATAGTTCAATCTTGTCCTTCTTTCCTTTTTTTAATTTTTTTTTTATTTTTTAACACAAGGTACTTTGTTAGTACTTCTTTCCTTTCTTCCTTCCATCCTTCCTTCCAGACAGGGTCTCACTCTGTTGCCCAGGCTGGAGTATAGTGGCATGACTTGTCTTTTATTTCCTTAAATACAGTATATATAATTGCTTTATTATGTCTGATAATTCCAATTTCAGAAATCTTTGGGGGTCCTCCTCTGTTGCTTTTTGTTTTTCGTGGTTCTCACTAATGGAAGCTTGTTTCCTTGTGTGTTGTAATTTTTTACTGTAAACTGCTTGTTTCCTTGTAAAGTTATTTGTGAAGAATTCATATGTCTTCCTCTAGAGAGGATCTGTATTTGCTTCTGCCAGGTGCTTAGCGGCACTGTCAGTCTGGAATACCTTAAACTAAACTCATGGCTTGAGGTTCCTTAAATCACATGAGTGATGAGAACTCTGGCAACAAATATCAACATTTTTTTTTTTTAATTAACTTTTTGCCCTGATCTATTCAGAACTATGGTAACCCTTCCTGCAGTCCTGGCTTGGGGGTGCAGATTTAGTTCTAGTTTATCCTGATGCTGAGTCCTTTGGGGTTCCAGTTTAACATGGAAAGGATCAAAAGATGGAAAACATGGAAGAGAAGTTAACAGAGCAGGCTAGAAGGAAAAGGTCTAAAATGTAATCAGTTTCAGAAGAAGAATAGAGAGACAGCGAGGCAGAGGCAATATTTAAGGAGATAAATGGCTGGGAATTTTCCAGAACATATGAATTCTTATACTCAAGAAGCTAAATAAATACCAATCAAGATAAATAAAAAGAATGCCTTACATTTGTATACTTACTCATACTTTAAAGAACCCTTTCTTTTCTCTTCATAAAACCATAGGACATGAGTGTTAGTGTCTACATTTTTCATAAAGGAAAACTGGAATTCAGAAAGCTAAAATAATTATCTAAGTTACGTAATACCAAGCAGCAGAGGCAGAATTCAAATCCAGTTCTGATCCAAGTTCAGGTCCTTTCCTATATATCAGAAATAGAATATAACACAACCAGAGAAAGACTCCGTAAGGGGAGACCTGAACTTTCCTGAAGAATTGCCCTCTAAAGGAGAATCCTTACCTTGGAAGCCTCTCCCTGGACACAGGTAGAAACCTTTGTCATATATCTGTGCTTTCTTCTGAAGACATCATTGGATTGGACAAGCCTCTAGAGCAAGAGGCAGGAAAATACCAGTTTGTACCTTAGATTGTGAGTTAAATCAAATGAGGCCAAGCTAATTCACTGTACTAAAGGCCAGGCTGACTCAAATGGTTCATGGAACCAACTTGGTACTAAACAGAAAGCTACACAATAGCCTACTCTGCACCACTCAACAGCCAGGACAGCAGGGCAGGAGTGTCCTCCTTATACTGTTGAAGACAGTTTAAATACTATAGTTAATATGTCCTAGATAACACATCTTTTGTTCATCAAAGTGATTCAACTTGGTAATTACTATATCTCTTCTGTTCCGGTGGCATTTCACTTGCTTATGGCTTACACTTGATTTGTTTTTTTGCCCAGAGCACTAAATTAAGAATTTTTAAGTGTGAAGCTTGTGGCTTTTTAGCACAATCAAGCCCCATTCCCAAGATGTTAACATGTGGCTGACATCTCTCTACTAGCCTGGTAGAAAGAAAGAGCAGACCATTCTTCCCTCGTAGCTGCCTCCATGACGTATAAAAGCTGGGAGTTACAATGCCTGAACTCATAGTATGAGGCACCAGAGCCAAAAAGCCAGATTCCAATTAAAGGGGCCAGATGCCAGGCTATTCAGTGGGAAAGCCAAACAGCCTCTGGTTTGATGTCTCGTATGTAGGTGTGGCCATCACCATCAGAAGCAGCTGTGGACAAGGCCTGAGGCAAGAGAGGAAAGGAGGGAGACGCGATTCTCATCTTTCATGATGTCTCTCTGGTACAGGACAGGGGACATAGGTGCACAAAGATGAATAACAACAGAAAGGGGTCACAGTAGGTAGTAAGGTGGTTTTGCAAGCCCCTGTTGAGTATCAACCATGTGAGTGGTCTTGCACAGGGCTCAAACTCTCATAGCAGATAGAGCTCCAACCCAAGGCTTGCTGGTCCAGTAGAGAAGTACAGAATCATCCTCCCACCATCCATCCATCCATCTATCCATGAGCACCTAACAAACAAATGCCAGAACTATCTAGGCACTAGAGAGACCACGAAGGCCAGAATAGGGAAGGATCCTGGAAGGATTAGATACTCTGTACTTGACAGTCCCCTATGAATTAATCATTTTGCTTAAATCCTTACAACAACCCTGTGAAGTATATATATTGTCTTTATCTTACAGACAAAACTGAGGCTTAGAATGACTAAGTAGCTTGCCTCAAATCACAAAGAGAATAAATGGCCATCTGGGATTTGAACCAAGCTTTTCCTGGCTCTGAGTCTATGCCCTTAATAAATTAATAATTATTACACAGTTAGTTACAGTCTAGTGAGATACTTGGTAACAAGAGGTAGAAAACTCAAAGGAAGCATAGAGGAAGAGACAATTTTGTGTGGGGATGAAGTGGTCTTTGAGATTTCCAAGTGGTCTAGTAAGGACAGGGACACAGATAACAAGCACATGCAAAGGCAGGGGGAAAAGGAGGGCTCACCTGTGGTTGGAGTGATTGCCATTGAAGCTGGAGAGGAAGACAGGGGACTGACGTGGAAGACTGTGCATGCCAGGTGGCAGAGCATCTTTGAGAGGCCACTGCCTCCTGCTGTGACTCAACTGTCTTCCACCCTGTAGGAGAAGCCTTTCCAGGGGCCTCCTTGTCCCTCAAACTCCTGGCAGTGGCTGCCTTCTATAATGAGCTGCCTATGCCCGCCAAATCTAAGGCCTTATGTTTGCATCCACTATCCCATCCTCTCCAGGCCCCTGCAGACTGTATGTAACATGCGCAAAGATTCTATAGACAGAGGCCCCAGGGAATCTCCCAGTGACCACAGGGCTGATGAGAGCTGACCCTTCCGAGTGAGACCCCTCTTTCACAGACCCCTCTACCACAGAGCCAAGGCACCTTCTCATGCTACTCACAGTTTAGAGTCCAGATTCAGGAGGAAGCCCAACCGATCATACTCTGAAAAAGAAAAGAAAAGCAGAAAATGTCACAGAAGTCAAGCCACTGCTGACACTAGCAGATTGCATCTCCAGACCTAGACCACGGAGACAGACAGTCCTTAGAAAAGAATGTGATTCAACTGCTTCACAGAACAGAACCAAATACACAAGGCACAAAACGCTAGCGGACACCTGTTTTGTGAAGGACCAGGTTCAACACCAGGTATTTCCCAGGCACTCAGCCTTGGTTTCTTTCCTTCTTTCTTTTCTTTCTTTTCTTTCTTTCTTTCTTTCTTTCTTCCTTTCTTTCTTTCTTTCTTTTTCTTTCTTTCTTCTTCTTCTTTTTTTTTTTTGATAATGGCATTTTCATCCAAGTTCTCCAAGAAAGAAATTTTTGGTGTACCCTATGTTTCTCATTTCTAAATACAGACCCTCCTCCTTATACCACTGTCATTACTTTTGCTTGAGTCCTTGCTGTTGCTTAGATCATGTGGCAACCTCTTAACCTATCTGTCTTCTCAGCCTAGTCTTCTGCCACTCCCTTCTAGGCAGCCTTTATGCCAGACAGCTACTGCAGGTGTTATTTCCTCTACAGTGGCCTCACTCACCTTGCTAACTTGGTGAACACTCACTCACCCTTCAGGATACAGCCACCACCAAAGCTCAATTTGACAGATACTCTTGCAGTGCAACAAGGAAATTCACGATTTGGCCTTTGCCTACCTTCCCAGCCCTATCTTGCACTATCTTCTCCCTTGTGCTCTGTGCTCTGGCTATTTTGGCCTTCTTTCAGTTTCTTGAATAAGCCACCTCTTTATTTGGTTAACTCCTGCTCATTTCTTTAGACCCTAGTGCAAAGACCCTCTTTTGTAAGAGCATCCCTTGCCCTTCCTGTCTAGATCATGCCTCTCACCTGCTCCTATGACACAATGTAGTTTCCCCTCACAGAATTTATTCTAGTTTATAATTACACATTTATTAGACTAATTGGTGCCTCTCCTTTGCTAGTCTAGAAGTTCCACCAAGGGTTTTCTGGTCTTCCTCACAGCTGCATCACCTAATGATATGCATGTCATGCTGAGTGAACGTTGAACAAACACCACCTTCTCTCATCTAACCTGTTAGCTTAAGTGCCACTTTATTTGTCCTCTCCACCAAACTTACAGAACTTACTTACGAGCCTGCAGTGCACATCTTTCACTTGTCCTTTTAGAAACAAGCCTCTTGGGTTTCCTGCAGGGAGCTGCTCTTCTCCCATTGCAGGCAAGTGGTGGCCCTGCCAGTGGGATCTGTGTCCACAGTGTAGGCACTTGACAAAAGCTAGGCTGGCTGGACTCTTTCTCCCGTAAGCTGAGTGACATCAGGGAAAAAAACAGTATGCTGAAGAACGGGGCCACTTATTCCTGCAATCTAGATCCCTAGAGCTGCCCTTTACATTCTTTCTTAGGACTGGATGTTTGGCTTTAATCTGTGGGTACCCATGTTCTTCTGGTAAATTCTTTTTTTAAAAGAAAAGTTAACTCAAGTCAGTTTCTGTTGCTTACAATGAAACAATCCTAAAATACACATTGAAGTCCTCCTAAGAGTCTCTGGCTCACCTCTCTATCACTGGCACCTAATACAGGGTCTGGCACAGAGTTGGTATTCCACGTATACGCTGAATGAATGGAAGAATGAATGGAATGACCAAATGATCAACGGAGCCTAATGAGTGGCCCTGAGACCTGGGTCCTTTGTCTTCCTCCACCCCTTGCAGCGAGGGGGCAATGTCGGTGGTGGCAGCAGTGGCAGCAGTAGCTGCCTCTCCCACTCACTAGCCTGTCTCTGGCAGCAGTGCTGCTCTTGCTCTGGCCATTCCTGGCTCCCAGCCCATCTGATGACGTTGTAGTCACCTGCCCATAGAAAGACTCCCCTGGCTCTTCTTAGGCACAACTGTCTGCTGCCCTGTTTATTTAATGTCCCTCACATCCCCTATTTCAGTTCCTGCCAAAGGAATTCCCTCCCATCATTTATAAGGCCTGAAATGTAGCCTTCTTTACAAAGATTTCCTGAGCTTCCTGAGTCCCTGGTGACTGCCCCATCGCCATCCCAACCAAGGATCTTAACTGGTAAGTGCTTTACTCTCAGCCCCAGCCACATATTCATGTTACTGATGATCTAATCTGTGTGCGGCTCCTTACAGAGTTCCCTGACTAGCAAGAAAGCTTAAGCATAATCTTTAGGAAGTGTAAACCAGAAAAGAAAGCAACCAGGAAGGCAGAGGCATAATGCTCTGGGAATACAGGAGCAGAGCTTCTCTACTGTTGGGATGGGCAAGGTTACAGATCCCAGAGCGTCTCACTTCATACAAATGTGTTCCTGGAGTTGGGACACATGAATCCGGCTTCTATAAAGGAAATGCTATTCTGAATGTACCAACACTTCAGGGACAATTCACCCCTGGGGTGGCTGGCAGGGAAGTCCAGGTCTCACCAGCAGTTCACTGATCCCAGATCTGTACTAAGAACAGAAGACTGAGAATCCCAAGTCAGCCAGGCACAGCAGGCGTGGACCTTCATATCCAGCTCTCCCAGCACCTGAAGATACTCCCCTCCCAGGTATCAAAGCAGCAAGCCAGCAGCTGTGTAGTGAAGGAGAAATGTTTAGTCTGGTGGCTTAAGCTGCCTGCCTTAGCCAGGCTGGAAAGCCCAGGATTACAAAAAGCAGTGACCAAGGAGGACTTGTGTATTCTCTGCCCGGATCCAGGTGGGAGTGACACAGCTGATGCAAATCTCTGCCCTTCTCCTTCCACACCTGCACCAAGTCAGAGCTGTGAAAGCATAAAGTGCTTTTTCAGATGTCTTTGAAATTAACCATTAACTCTTCCATTGCCACTTCAAAGGGATAAGTCAGTGTTCTTAGTTACAGCAAAAGACTTATGTAAGTCGTTGGAAGAAAAATGAAGAGCTCATATAAACTCCTAGAAGTTTCAGAAACTGGACAAAAACAAAAGGAGGCCATGTATCAAAGCGTGTATGCACCACATAATGAAACCTCTCTATAAAGCAAAATGAACAGAATTGCAAGGAGAAATACACAATAGGTCTACTATCATCATAGGAAACACACGCAGCACTGAAAAATCAGGCTTACAAAATCAGTGAGAATTCAGAAGATTTGAACAGAACGATTACTAAATTAGGACTGACTGACACACAGAGATCTTTGCATCCAACAAATGGAGAATGCACATTCCTTGTAAGCATGGAGGGAACATTTATCAAAATTGACCACTAGTCAGGCCATAACATAGGGCCAACCCCCCACCCTAGTTTAATTTAAAATTTAAGCATTGGGAAGCTATCAAGTAGAAACATGTTTCCCAAAATTCTAATTTTCACTTCAATGCTCACATTTTATCACTGGCAACAAAATACTGTCGGTTACTTCCCCTGAAGTGATATGCTCACTTTCATTATTGAGGAAGTATCTGCCAAATTCCAAAGTATGACAAACCATAGTTTGTCTGTCAGTTGTTCTTTCAAGTAAAAATGGTGTTCCATGAAAAATGTACCTAGTTCAGCTGGCAACACAAACAATCACACAAGTGCTTTTCCTAAAGATAACCACTGTACTGTGGTACACAACAGTGTGTCTTATGCATACTTCCACACAGAGTATTAAAAAGATGTGTACTTGGGGATGAAATCCAATCAATTTAATAATTGTTACTGCTTCATGAAGGATATTTTAAGTAAAATTGATCTTTTTTAAAACTGTATGGCCATGAAGAATGCAACAATTGACTACTAGCCTAGTTTAGTGCCGCTGCTTTCATTCATGCTAAAGCACTGGAAGTTCTACCCACTCTTGTTTTTGAATCATCAGTGAAAAAAGGCAAGGAAAATTTTGGTAGTATTATGAAAATATGCTGTGACCTCATAGACTCCCTGAAATGATCCTAGGGAACCTCCCCAGGAGTCCACAGACTTTGCAAACTGTGATCTAAAGCTCAAGTTTCTCTTTTAACTTCTGTTTCAGGAAGAGACTGACACTCCATCTCAAAAAGAGGTCTGGTTGTCACTACTGTTACAGCAATGCTTCTAGCATGTAATAACTGTAGCATTCCTACTTGAGGGGCGCAAACCCCTGGCAGGGTCAGGAAAGAAGGCATTTTCCTCACCTTGCAGATAGACCTGATCTGTAACCAGTTCTCATCTCAGGGGTCTCAGGGACATCAAAGCTTCCCAAATGTGTTCTGGTATGTGCCCTTGGGGTGCCTGGACAAAGCACGGGGGCCAGCCCCTCTGGCTGGGGCTCCAATGAGGGAAGCCCAAGCAAAGCAGGATCTGCTGGGACACTGTCTAGTCCTCAGAAGCAGTGAGCATGAGACACCCACTTCGGCACTCCACCACTGCCCACGGACACAGAAGCCTATGGAGCTGCTGGAAGAGGATGTGTTCCTGGAGCTCGTGGAGCAAAGTGTTGTTCCAGAGGCTGCTGATCAGGGACAGGTAGGCCAGGTGAGAACTCCCAGTGGAGCATACCTCCAGGTAGAGCTCAAAACACCTGTCGTCACAATACCTCTGCATATCTGCAGCTAATGTACCCTTTTATGGTCTCCAAGACAGTTGCAGGGTGACTACTCTAAGAATTCATGTACATTTTGCTTCATGCTATTTTGAAATACTTTATATAAAAAAGTGAGATTGGATTTGAAATCCGTTTGTTCTATTGTAAGAAATTTCAACATTACAATTTTAATTTTAAAAAAAGGAAGAGCTGTTGGATTCTTTATAATTTCAACCATTGTAAACTTGAGTGCAAAAATAGTTTTACATTTTTTTATCAGTTATTTGTGAACAAAATTTCTTTTTGACGATAACAACTGAGTATCATTAAAGTCTTGACAGGAGTTACATGAAGCCTTCCCAGGCATAAAACCTGATATACAAATATATGAGCACCAAAACAAGCTCAGGTTTTTAATTAAAAACTTGAAAAGATTTATTTTTATGTTTTGTAGCAAGTCAACATTTAATATATTTCATAATACTTTGTGTTTCATTTTGCTCATCACAATTCTATAATATAAAACAATTATGAATGTTTTCACAATGCCCTATTTAGATAGCTCCAAGCCCCCTCCTGTTCATTGTAGTATGGCACACAAATGTTATCACTTTCTACTGATATTCTGATGTGCAAACAGTTGGGAGCACCATGCTATGCAGTGAGATTCTATTTTAGGACAAAGTGAGACATTCTGGAGAATTCCCTAAGCCAGGTGTCCTACTATAACCTCACCTCTGGCTGCCGAGCCTCAGAATGGAATTTCAAGGAATACAGCCATACATTATGAGCCTAACATGCACTGGCATTTTCAGTCCTGAGTGACCCAATTCCTTTTTTCATTTTAAAGAACCACCACAAATTCCTATCAGCTGTCACTGTGCTTGGCACAAAGCAGATGCTTATTAGATAACTGCTACCGATGACAGCCGTGAACATTTCCCATGAGGACCAGTTTGAGAAAGATTACACAGTTTAGTATCTTATGGCATAAAACTGTGAACTTGGTTCTATCAGAAAATTACAATGTTTCATATTGTAATTCACAAAAGCCACATAGGCAGGATAGTCCATCAAGCAAGAAAAGTCCACCCACACAAGAGAAGCAGTTCTGCCTCCAGATCTTTAAAGTGGTCTTTGCTCCAATCTCTGGGCTATGATGAATTGCTAAGTGCAAAGGGCATAGCAGTAAATGGAATGCGGACCTATCTTAACCAAAATAGGTCTCTCATTTCTTAAGAAATGACACTGTACAGTTTCCAGTGAAACATACGTAATATTAATATATGCCAGGGCTTGGGTGGAGAAGGAAGTTGGCACTAGTTCCACATGGACTGCCAGACATGCGGGTGAAGGAAAGACTGAGGGGACTACTATTTATTGAGCATCTACTACGTATTCATGCTGCTCTCAGTACTGTCAAGTTAATCCTTACAGCCCTAGGAGGCAGGTATCATCTCCATTTTATAGATGAAGAAACAGAGGCTTGGAGAGGGAAAACACATGTTCAAGACCCCCAACCATTAAGTGGACTAGCTGGGTCTCACTCTGAAGCTTCTTTGCTTTACATTATTCCACACTGACTCTCAGAGGAAACAAGAAAAGCAGACCCTCACATTAGGAGAGCAGCTGCCATGAGAGCATTATATATTAGTACCTCCCACCGCCTGCCCCAGGGGCGATGCCAGGAGGCCCCAGCCATGCCACACATGAATCATGTGAGTCAGCAGAGGCCTGAGAGGGGCTGGCCAAAGTGCAGACAGCTCCCACATCATCTCAAGTCAGGGAAATGCGCTGTAACATGGGATCAATTAATCAAAGACAAACTAAAATAGGAAAAGCAGTTTTATAAACTAAACACAGAAAAACCCACTGACCTAGACTACATTAAATGAACCAGCAAAATAACTTAAAAGCTCACAAACTAAAATCCAACCCCAAATGGGTGTATTTGTTGGGGGAGGTGAGGAGCCTAGCAAGACGTTTCTGATAACACGGAGTCCCCTGTGACTCTGAGTCCCCATCCAAGCACAGCACAGCTCTTCTCCAACGTGGGGCTACTGGAGCTGATGGAGCGTAGAACCTCCTTGGCCCTGAGTAGGAGAATCACAGGCTATAGAAGGAGCCCTGGAAGCCTCTCACCATGGGTAGAGGCCCCCTCCCACTGCAGCCAAAGAGGTCACTGTACTCATTTCCCCTCTGTCCTGGGAAAATAGCAGATGTCTAGGGCCAACACTGCAGTGCATTCAATGGTATTCATGATATCAAGTGTGTCCAGGCCATGCCAGAGCATCTTGCACTAAGCTTCAGGGGGATTAGGAGGGACGGCATGTTGAAAGAGCAGCTGGTATAGGAAATGGAAAAAAAGTGGCTTGCTCTGCAGTTTTTATCTTAAACTTCCTGAAGCTTACCACCTAGTAGGGTAGATAAGGCATAAATACTCGCTGCTGGCCGGGCGCGGTGGCTCACGCCTGTAATCCTAGCACTCTGGGAGGCCGAGGCGGGTGGATCGTTCAAGGTCAGGAGTTCGAGACCAGCCTGAGCAAGAGTGAGACCCCCGTCTCTACTAAAAAATAGAAACAAATTATCTGGCCAACTAAAAATATATATAGAAAAAATTAGCCGGGCATGGTGGCGCATGCCTGTAGTCCCAGCTACTCGGGAGGCTGAGGCAGAAAGATCGCTTGAGCCCAGGAGTGTGAGGTTGCTGTGAGCTAGGCTGACGCCACGGCACTCACTCTAGCCCAGGCAACAGAGTGAGACTCTGTCTCAAAAAAAAAAAAAAAAAAAACTCGCTGCTGTGGTCTAAATGTTGGTGTCCCCCCAAATTCCTATGTTGGAACCTAATCACCAACATGATAGTATTAAGAGGTGGGGCCTTTAGATGGTGATTGGCTCATGCTGGCTCCACTCTCATGAATGGGATTAATGCTTTTATTAAAGAGGCTTGAGGGAGCCTATTTGCCCCTTCTGCCTTGTGAGGACACACATTGCAGGTGCCACCTATGATGAATGGACCCTTTCCAACCACTGAATCTACTGATGCCTTGACTTTGGACTTTCCAGCCTCCAGAACTATGAGAAATAAATTTCTGTTGTTTAAAAATTACTCAGTCTAGACCAGGCGCGGTGGCTCACGCCTGTAATCCTAGCACTCTGGGAGGCCGAGGCGGGTGGATTGCTCCAGGTCAGGAGTTCGAGACCAGCCTGAGAAGAGCGAGACCCCGTCTCTACTAAAAAATAGAAAGAAATTATCTGGCCAACTAAAAATATATATAGAAAAAATTAGCCGGGCACGGTGGCAGATACCTGTAGTCCCAGCTACTTGGGAGGCTGAGGCAGGAGGATCGCTTGAGCCCAGGAGTTTGAGGTTGCTGTGAGCTAGGCTGACGCCACGGCACTCACTCTAGCCCGGGCAACAGAGGCTGGACTCTGTCTCAGAAAAAATAAATAAATTACTCAGTCTAGGTAATTTTGTTATAGCAGCCCAAATAGACTGAGACACTCACCAAGCAATTATTTTTTTTTTTCAGGCTTTTGGAAAGTTAATAAGAATATTACATTCCAACTCTTTTATTTGGATTTTCATGTCAAGTTATAGCTATGAGGTGATAAAGAAAGGGGCAGACTGGCTGACCAGTTGCTCTGATTATATCTCTCTCAAGGTGTCAATACTCCCATGGCACCCTAACAGTCCTGGGTGAGCAGCAATGTGAATGCAAATAAAGGAGATCTGGTGCAGCTGACAACCCAGCAGAGAGTCAGCAGGTCTGGTTTTACAACCTGATTTTACACAGACAGCTAAATAACCTTGGACAGATCAAATAAACTTTATGGGCCTAGTTTTCTCATCTTTAAAATGGAAGTTCAAATGGTACATAACATGGCAGTGCTGAGGTAAAAAATATTTCATGTGAGCTGGCATGTGAGGGAGATGTTTTTAAAATGGCTTGATGAAGATGAAATACTGTTAATATTTAAAACGATGAGATGAATTTATTTATACTAACATTGAAAGAAAGATGTCCAGATAAATTGTTAAATACATGTATCCCAAACTATGTATTTTGTACGTACACACACACACACACACACACACACACACATATTTTTAATGGACTGAGATTACACATAATTTTTTTTTGGACATAAGACTAGGATGAGGGGAGTCAATGATACAGTGGCCTTATCTGTAATATTTGAACTTTTATGAAAATATTATTTAGCTATGCAGTTTAAAATAATGTTTAATTGGCAGAAGATATTTAACTTGTGTGACTGACATTGAGATAGTACTAAAAGCAGAAATATAAAATCAAGAGAAAGAGTTTGGGTGTCAGTTATTGAATATTTAAAGAAATGAGACATTTTGGTTTTATACATGTTGATCTTAAGAACTATCCAAATTAATATCCATATAGATATTTATCAATATAAGACTAACACTTGGATGAAAAGTCAGGACTAGAGATAATCAAGCAATTATTAAACAAAATAAGACAGAGTCCCCCCAAAAACAAAAATAACTTCTTTTTCCCAGTTATAA
Organism: Varecia variegata; assembly: GCA_028533085.1. Taxonomy (NCBI): domain Eukaryota; kingdom Metazoa; phylum Chordata; class Mammalia; order Primates; family Lemuridae; genus Varecia; species Varecia variegata. The sequence goes on from CM052444.1 coordinate 79,267,515, forward strand.
GAATAACACATGCTCAACATAAAAATCCAAATGCAACAACACGTGTAAAGAATGAAGTAAGAACCATTTGAAACCTCCATTACCTAAGGTTAATCACTACAACCATTTTGGTGACGATTTCCCCAGAAATCTCTTTCCATAAATACTATATGGAATGTACATATATAAGTTTACTTACATTTGGCCTCAATATACATACTGTTTGTCCTTGTTTTGTTTACTCAACAATATCTTCAACATCTTCTGTGTCAATAAAAATAAAGCTACATCATTTCTAATGACTGCACAGTATTCCATTGCATGGATATGCCATTATTTTTTATTTTTTTTTGAGACAGAGTCTGGCGCTGTTGCCTGGGCTAGAGTGCCATGGCGTCAGCCTCGCTCATAGCAACCTCAAACTCCTGGGCTTAAGCAATCCTCCTGCCTCAGCCTCCCGAGTAGCTGGGACAACAGGCATGCGCCACCATGCCCGGTTAATTTTTTCTATATATGTTTTTAGTTGTCCAGATAATTTCTTTCTATTTTTAGTAGAGAACTCCTGACTTTGAGCAATCCTCCTGCCTTGGCCTCCCAGAGTGCTAGGATTACAGGCGTGAGCCACCGTGCCCGGCCTGATATGCCATTATTTATTTAACCCTTAAGTATTATTGTTCCGAATTTTCTACATTTCATTTAACAAATATTGAGCACCTGTCATGTGCCAGGCACTGTTCTAAGTACCAGTGATACAGTGATGAACAAAACAGACAAGGACCTTGGCCAAATGAAGACTATATTCCAGTGGGGAGACTAACAGTATGCAAGTAAATAAGATGATAGTTTGAAGGAAGGATGAGTGCTAAGAAGGAATGAAGACATAGCTTTTTAGAGAAGAACTGGGCATCAGGGAAGGAGATTACTTTCGATAAAGTGGTCTTGGAAGACTTTTCTGCAGAGGTGACATTGGGACAGAGGCCTAAAAACAGTCACGCAACAAACAGGAGGTGAGAGCAGTCTAGGTAGAGGAACTAGCAAGTACAAAGGCCCTGAGGCAGGAAGGGACCTGGCATCTTCCAGGAATAAGCAGGAATGTTGGCGTGGCTTGAAGGCAGTGAGCGAGGGGAAATGAACTAACGTGAAATTGGGGATGTAAGTAGGAGCCAGTAAATAGGGCCTTTTAGGTCAATGGAGAGACTTCAGTGGTAATAAGACATCTGATTTATGTTTCTAAAAGATGACTCTGGCTACAATGTGGAGAATGGACCTCTGGGGGCAATAAGTGAGCAAAGACAGACCAGTCCAGAGATATTTCCTAGTCTAAGGGAGAGAAGATTGTACCCTGGGCAGTGGTGCCATCCAGAAAGAAATGGCTGGATAAGGACATATTGGGAAGATAGAAAAAGGGGGAGAGGGTGAAGGAAGAGAAACAATCAAGGTGATTCTAGGTTTGTGGCTTGAACAGTTGGGTAGACAGGGAAGAAAAAAATGGGAGAGGAAACAGTTTCAGCGTACAGATCCTATAACTGTTTCATTAGATTTATACGTAAGTATTTTGGTTTTGGGGAGCTACTATAAATGCGGGTTTTTAAAAAAAATTTTGGTTTTCAGTTGCTCATTGATAGTATATAAAAACACAATTAACTTTTGTGTTTTGAACTTGTATCCTGTCATACTAAACAGGATGCTAAACTCAGTTATTAGTTCTAAGACTTTTTTGTAGATTCCTTGGGATTTTCTATGTAGACAATCATGTCTTCTATGAAGAAGGTTGGTTTTATTTCTTCCATTCCAATCTGTATCCTTTTTATTTCTTTTTCTTGCTTTACTGCATTGGCTAGGTTTCAGGAGTGGTTCCTAATGTTAGGGGGAAGACACACTTTTACCATCAAGTATGATGCTTGCTACAGGTCTTTTGTAGATGCCCTATATCAAGTCGAAGAAATTCCTTTCTAAGTTTGCTGAGAGTTTTCATCATAAATGGATGCTGAATTTTGTCAAATGCTTTTTCTTCCTCAATTAATATTACCATGTAGGTTTTCTTCTCTAGACAGTTAATATATAATACATTGATTTTTCTTTTTTTTAACATTGAGCCATCCTTCCATTCCCAGGATAAACCACATTGGTCACCAAATTTGGGAAGTTTTAGCCATTTTTTCTTTAAGTATTTCTTCTGGATTGCACTCTTTCTCTTGGGACTCCAATAACATGATGGTAAACGTTCTGGTATTGTCCCACAAGTCACTGAGGCTGTGTTCAACTTTTAAAATTTTTTCTTCTGTTATTCAGATTTGATAGTTTCTACTGCTTTATTTTCAAGTATACTAACTCTTTCCTCTGTCATTTCCATTTTGTTACTGAATTCATGTAGTGTGTTTTTAAAACTTCAATTACTATATTTTTTCTGTACTTATATCTCCATGTGGTTCTTCATTTTTTACTAAGACTTTCTAGCTTTTCATTTGTTTCAACAGTGTTTGCCTTTACTTTGGGGAGCATTTTTATAATAGCTACTTTAATGTCTTTGTTGGATTATTCCAACATCTGTGTCATCTTAGCATTGGCATCTGCTGATTTCCCGTAAGAATTAAATTTTTCTGGTTCTTCATTTAATGATTAATTTTTGCTCACATCCTAGATATTCTGAATATTATGTTATGAGACTCTAGGTCTTGTTTAACACATTGACTGCCACACTACGAAAAATTTTTTTTCCTCAGGGCCATGGTGTTTTATTACGAAAATAAAACAAAAACTTCAAAAACAAAATGATCCTTTCTAATTTAATGAAAACTGTGTTATTTTTTATTGTTTTCTGTGTGTGAGTTATATGCAACTTGAAAAATAGTTCATGTGGCTCCCAAGGTAGAGATGTGTGAGTTACATATACTTCACAAGGCTCCGGGATCAAAACTAGTATGAGTCAAATACAACCCACATATCAGTTAACATGTTAAATCCGGTGGAGAATGTTAATATTTTTGTTTAGCAGACAATTGACCAGACTGGGTTCAGGCAGCAAGTTTCCTACCTAGCCTTCTGTGGTTGTGGTTTTAATGTCAGTCCCATTTTCAAAGCCTGTTCATTGAATTCTCTATGTGCGCCACCCAGTGTCCAGGCTGGGACTTGGGCAGTGGTCTATCCCTTAGTTCAGTTCTGAAAGTCTTTGGTATGTTGTTTAGAATCAGATCCATGAATGCACAGCTCAGGTTAGCCTGGAATTCATAAATAACTGTAAGGAATTACTTTCCTGAGCTCCACCTCGCTCTTTTCTCCTCTGTGCCTTCTGGTTCCTTGGGCTTCCTCCTTCTTGGTCCTCTGGCCAGAAAGCTGGGGCTTTAGTTACCACGTTCTGCCATGAATTTCCTAAGCCATGCCCAAATCTGGGGCCAAGCAGCAGGAAGGCAAAGAGAAAGCAAGCAACCAAAATTGCAACCCACTGTCTCGGTACTGTATCTCCTCTGATCAGAGCAGAAGTTTCCCCTCCCTCAGTTTTAGGTGCTTGAAGGCCCTACTGCTGCCCCTGTCCCTACCATGACCACCACCACCACCATGGGATTTCCCGGGAACTGGAGCAGGAGGGAACAGAGGAAAGAAAAAACAACCCTTGGGACTTCCCCCTCTGTCTGAGACTTAGCCACCATTTTCCTACCCCAGAGATATAACTAGAGGTTTTTTCCTGGAGCTCTGTTTATGCCCTGGTGTTTACTCCTGGGTTTTGGGCTGCCCTGGGTCCAAGACATGAGACACGGAAGGAAAGATAGGAAATTCACTGCCAGTTTGGCAATACATTGAATTCTGGTATTCTTCCCCAATCTGTCTGCTACTATTTATGTTTCAGAGTCCTCAAATAGCTGGTAAATGCACTCTGCCCAGGGCGTTAGCTGCATGCAGTGACAGCGATAAGGTGAGTGTATTCGCTCCATCTTACCTGGAACTGGAACATTTTTTCCTGCTTTTAATTACCCAAACTAATAGAAAGAAAGTAAAAGGAGGATTAATTCCAAAGTTATCTTGCTAAGGTTCTAAAACTTTTTGGCCATGTGGTATGCCCAGTGCTATGTAAATTCTGTCCAAATAGAACAGTAATGTGGCCACTGTGAAGACCTCTGTCCAGCTCTTCCCTATCACCATTCCCTTTCAGGACTTATGCAAAGCATGAGATAGCAAGACTGTTGGCCTCTTGCCAATATTCCATGAGAGCATGAATAAGGTAGGACTAGGCGTGGAGCTCAGGGGTGGTGTTGGGAAGACTGAATGTTAGATAAGCTGAGAATCAGTCCTCATTTAAAGATGACTTTAAATTGATTTGACCTATCTTCCACTAAGAGTAAATTAGGCAGAAAAATATCTGAATCCCAATTCTTTGCCAGCTTTCACTGAGGACCATGTGTAAACCTGGGAGCTTTATCCCATGGTCCACAGTTATTTGCAATTAAGCCCAAGATCTGTTTATAATTCCAAGAGAGATGGAGGCTAAGGACCAAAGTCCCCTTGAAAATTCATAAGACTAGAGAAAGCAAGAATATGGACTCTGGAGCCACAGTGCTTAAATTCCAATCCTGGCTCTGCCATTTCCTTGCTATTTGATATTGGTTATTTCAATTTTCTGTACATCAGTCTGCTTAGCTGAAAAATGAGCTAATTTTAACAGTATCTATCTCAAAGGGTTGCTGTGAGGCTTAAGTGAGTTAGTATACACAAAAGTGGTTAAAACTCTGTTTGACACATAATAAATGCTCCACAGATATTAGCTGCCCCCTCCTCCTCCTCCTTAATTGTCCTGGTAAGCCCAACATAGAGTGCTACTTCCTGACCCTTCTGTTCCTAGAAATAGCTTGTCCCATGCCTGATAACACAGATTATGCCCTTTGTATAAAAAAATTAAAATATAACAAATATATAGAAAAGTACCTAAAACTTAAATGTACAGCTAACAAGTTACTGTAAAATGAACACCCAGGTAACTCCACTCAGGTCACTAAAAAGAACATATCAACATTCTAGAAGCTCCCATGTGCCCATCCCTCAACATACTCCCTTGAATACCACCACCCTAGGTATTACAGAATTCAATTCCTTGCTTTTCTTTATTGTTTTAATACTGAATTATGCATCTAAACAAATACGGTTTAATTTCATCTGTTTCTGAATGTTATATAAAAGGAAAAACAAAGTATATACTCTGTTTTGTCCAACTTCTTTCACCCAACAATGTCTTTACGATTCATCCATGTCATTGCATCTACCTATGGTTTGCTCATTTTTACTGTTCCCCATATGAATATAATGCAGTTTGCATATTTATTCTGTTGCTGTTAGGTATTTGGACTGTTTTTGGCTTTTAAAAATTATTAACAATGCTCTTATGCACATTCTTATACATGTATCTTGCACATATACTCTCGTATATATAAACATTTATTGCTGTAGGGAATATATCTAAAGGAGGAATTCCCAGGTCATGAGGTATGCGTATATGAAAATTTAGGTAAGATATTGCTATAGTTTTTTCCAAAATTGTTGTACCAATTTACCCTCCAACCACTAAGGACTCAGTTTCCCCTGTACCACATCCTTACCAATACTGGAACTGTCAAGCTTTTCAAGTTTTGCTCTTTAGTAGGTGTGTAGCAATATCTCACTGTGATTCTAATTTGAATTTCCTGAGTACTAATGCAATCAAATACCTTTTCATAGGTTTACTTGCCATTTGAATTTCCTCTTTCGTGAAATGCCTGTTCAAGTCTTTGCTTGTTTCTGTACTGGGTTGTTTCTTTACTGATGTTGTAGTTCTTTGTGGGTTATCCGTGTTATAAATGTCTATTTTCACTCTGGATTGCCCTTTCACTCTCTTAATGGAGTCTTTTGATGAACAGAAATTCTTAACTTTAATGTAATAAAATTGATCAGTCTTTTCCTGTAAGTACAGATACAGCTTTTGAGCCTATTTAAGAACTCTGTCTGTCCACTCTACCTTAAAGTGATTTCTCTTGCCTCAGCATTTTGGTGATGGGTACCTCAAGCATGCAAGGTATGAGATAGCAAAATGGTAAGGGAGAGAGTATGGGCTCTAGAGTTGGACAGAGATAGATGAATGTCCCCGAACAGGTTACTTCACATCTTTGAGCGTTCGTTTCTTTATCTATTACCTAATTTAAGATATCAAAGCTATTGTAAGGGATGACTGAGAGGTGTATAAAGCACTCAGCAAAGTATTGGGACACAGTGGGCCCTCGGCAAACAGTGGTAGCTGTGATCACATTCTCTGAATGTCTTTCCTCTTGCCCACTCTACCACAACTGCCTAAACTTCATGGTTGTTTTGTGAAATGTCTATCCATCGCGTTTAAGGCCAGCAAAGTGAATTAACTACTCTGAACAGGCCAGCAAAGTCTCTCCTTGGTATTCATAGGCAACACCCACGGTATGAGACCCACCCGACATCACCTAAAAACACAGGATTGATGCACAGAGATGCTTTCACCCGAAAATAAAGTCATTCTGGGGCTTCCACAGGGACCCAATGGCAGCAAGTTGAAGAATCAAAGCAGCCTCTCTTCCCACTCACTGCCAGCAAGCACATCGCTGTGGAGCAGATAAATTGCCTCAGACATGGGAGAGCCAAGTTCCACTGGGTCTGGGTCCAAGGGGCAGGTGTGCCAATTTGTGTGTCCTGCACTGTGAACACGGGGAAGAGAGGGAGTGTGCCTGCCTACGTGCATTTTGGCACGAGTGCACAATAAAGCAGTGATGCTCCTCTCCTGGAAGAGTTCTGTACTTGGGTATATAGGGTGTGCACGTAAACATGCAACAAAGTGTATGTTCGCAGGAAACTGGGGTGCTCCCACCAGCCTGGAATTCTTCTGGAAAGCCCCGATGGTTATCTGCTCCAGCATTCACAGAGTTTAGGGTCTCTCAGCACTTTCAGCCCCAGTCTTTGAGACAGGACATGTGCACAGAAAATAGCAATCCTTTTATATGAACCTGGACAACTCTGAATGCAGAAAGAGCATCTACTGCAACTCTTCAGAGCACACTGTGAAAGAAACTGGAAACGTTTTCTGGATGTTGTATCCCTCTTCTGTTTCTTAGACCATGAGTCCCTGCAAAGGCTTCTTGAGACTTTCCCACAATTCTGAAATATTCCATTTCCCTCACCCCAAACCCCCTTCCCGATTAGGCTCCACTAAAAACACGGCCAGTATCAAGTGTTGAAAAGATGACAGGGGGAGAATTGGTACCTGAGCCTAGTGTTTGTCCAGCGGAGTCAAAGGAAAGAACCACTGAATCTGCAACACAAGAGGACAAGTTCATTTCTTTTTCATTTCTTATAGTAAAAAAAACAAGCTCCCACTGGCTCTTCCCAAACCCTGCCCCAAGGGAGAGTCCATGGAAGGAACTCAGCTGTATAGCCAGCCTCCGCAGACCCATGCCCACCGCCCACTGGGCCAGGGGGCCCTGCCGAGCCCATACCCCTTGTCTCCTGCCACTGGGAGAAACGTCTAAGGGCAGGGACAGGCTCCAAATTCTTCAGAGGCAGTTCCTGCCATATTAGGGGACAAATTTACTTCTTTTTCCTTCTCCTAGTGAAAATAAAATTAAAACACAGCAAAATAAAACTTCCCTCCTGCATCTGGTTAAAGGCACTAACATTTTCCCTTTGACCTCTTTTTTCTATTCACATACCCAACTGTTTATTATGTCTTCCCCCAAAAAAACTTAAAGTGGCCTACAGGAATTTACAGTAGAAGCTAGAATAAAAAACGAAGAAGTCAAAGAAAGGAAAAATATTATTAATAGATAGTGGGGGAAATGTTAGCACACAAAATGCATGCCACGAGGACCTACACAAACACTGCAGGTAGAATCAAGGAGAGTCAGAGCTTCCAAACAGGCAGAGGAAAAAGGAGATGAACAGTTAAAGATTCAGTACCCACAATGCATTCATTCTTTCATTCATTCAAATGTTCAGTAAACACTATGTGCAAGTTACTATACTATGACTTTGAGATACAACAGCAAACAGAAAAAGCATGGTGTCTATCTATGGATCTCCCTGCTATCAGTCTAGGAAAGAAAAAAGTTACTAAAGAACAAATTATTTAACTAGAAACTGAGAAAATAAAATGGAAAAGAAGATAGTGCTATGAAAGTTTATCTTAGGAACCGGACTGAGTAGAGGGGAGCGGGTGGTGGATGGGGAAGCCTGCCCTGAAGAAGTGACACTTGAACTCACAGCTGAAGGATCAGTGAGGGCCAAACCCAATGAGAATGGAATGGGGCACTCCAGGCAGAGAGAAGGCCATGCATGGAGACCTGAAGCAAGACGGAGTCTGGTGCTTCAGAGCAACTGAAAGACCAAAACATAAAAGCAAATACCATACAGTGATCAGAAAGAAATTTCCCTTGTGAGTCTTAAAAAAGGGGGTGCTGTCTGATGTTGAAGACTGTATATTCTACAACATTTCTATAAGTCCTTGTGAATCTTGTAAGGCTGTTTCTTACATGAGCCAACACCAAATGATGGCATAAATCCAATGTTTAGTTCAGTAAAAACAATTATAAGGGGCATCAAGATGAGGTAAGGCCCAAGATAACCCAAGAGACCCCAGACTCAAAAGGCTCACTCACTACAAAGGCATGCACGTTGGATGTTCACAAGGACCAGGGTCTATAGCCACCCTCCACCCCAGCAATGTCCTCAGATCACAGTTTGTATGTCATTTTCTCTCATTGCACACGGAAATCCAACACAATAGTTATCATAACTAGAAATAACATCTGTTCCCACTGCTAGACCATAAGCTCCATAAAAGCAGGTACCGTATCTACTTTATTCACCACTATATCACTGGCACGACACCTGGCACTCAACAACTATGTGCTCAATAACAAAGCATAGGGAAATGGATGGATCACAGATCCTTCAGGCAATCCTTCCTAAATATTTTTTCTCACAACCATGTGTTTGCTAAGAACTGAGTAGCAGAGAGCTGGAGGATGTGGTTTCCAAGGTAGATATTCTGTACTGCTAATTAAGGGCAGATCCATAGGCTCTGAAGTCTACCAAGAAAAAGGCAGGGTTGCCACTTCTTTACAAAATGTAAAAGCACAATTAGGACACTTGGCTGAACAGACAGATGACCATCCTATCTCATACGGTCAGTGTGTAACTCTTATAAATTCACTTCATTTTTAACATTTCTCTCCTCATCTCCTCGCCTGCCTCCCCAAGCCCGGCTTTTAAAAAGAGCTTTATTGACGTATAATTTTCATACCACAAAATTCACTCATGTTATGTGTACAATTCAATGATATTTAGAAAATTTACAGAGCTCTGCAACCATCACCACAATCTAATTTTAGAACATTTCCATCACCCCAGAAGACCCCTCATGTCCATTCAAAATCGCTCCCTGCTCCCCCTCCAGCCCTAGGCAGCCACTAAGTTACTTTTTGTCTCCACAGATTTGCTTTTCTGCATGTCTGCCTATCATCTTTTGCTGGGACTGTTTTTTTTTTTTTTTTTTTTTGGAGACAGAGTCTCACTCTGTTGCCCGGGCTAGAGTGAGGGCTGTGGCGTCAGCCCAGCTCACAGCAACCTCAAACTCCTGGGCTCAAGCGATCCTTCTGCCTCAGCCTCCCAAGTAGCTGGGACTACAGGCATGCGCCACCATGCCCGGCTAATTTTTCTCTATATATTTTTAGCTGTCCACATAATTTCTTTCTATTTCTAGTAGAGACGGGGTCTCACTCTTGCTCAGGCTGGTCTCGAACTCCTGAGCTCAAACAATCTGCCCGCCTCGGCCTCCCAGAGTGCTAGGATTACAGGTGTGAGCCACTGCGCCCGGCCTGCTGGGACTGTTTTGATAGTCCCCAAACCAAACCCCTGTCTCCAGCTTAGCTCATTTCCCTCCACCCTTTCTACTGATTTCTCCAAAAAGTATACCAGACTGTGTCTCTGCTCTTGATTAAAGCCCCTCAGTGGCTCCCTGTGGCCTGTAAGAGAAAGTTCAAGCTCTGACATTCAAGTTCTTCACCACTGGGCCTCGTCTGCCACCTCTAATATACCTCTTGTTCCAGACATGCCAAACGACTTATATTTCCCAGAGGTATGTGCCTTCATGTCTTAAGACATTGGACATGCTGTTCACTCTGCCTGTTTGCATAAAAAACCTCCACTTTTCTGTTAAGAGTCGACTCAATCATCCCCTCTTCTTGAAGCCTTTTGTGATCAATTCTGCTCACTCTCTTCTTTAGGCCATAACTGTATTTCTATTACAGTATTGGTTATACTGCATTATAATCCTTATTTTTTTTTTTTTTTTGATACAGAGTCTCACTCTGTTGCCCGGGCTAGAGTGTCGTGGCGTCAGCCTAGCTCACAGCAACCTCAAACTCCCGGGCTCAAGTGATCCTCCTGCCTTAGCCTCCCGAATAGCTGGAACTACAGGCATGTGCTACCATGCCCGGCTAATTTTTTATATATGTATTTTTAGTTGTCCAGCTAATTTCTTTCTATTTTTTTAGTAGAGATGGGGTCTCGCTCTTGCTCAGGCTGGTCTCGAACTCCTGAGCTCAAACGATCCACCCGCCTTGGCCTCCCAGAATGCTAGGATTACAGGCATGAGCCACCATGCTGGCCTATAATCCTTGTTTACTTTTCTTTTTCCCTCATTAAACTGCAAGTTCCCTGAGGACAAGGATTGTGTATTCACTTTGAGGCTTTGACATCTAGCTCAGTGCCTGACACATAGAAAATGGTCAGTATGTTTATTAAACTAAGAAATAAACTAGTAAATGTCCTTGCTTCTTGCAAAGGTGATGTTACCTGAGCGATATTTCACAAGGTGGGGAAAAAAATCCATTCTGGGTATTGACTGTCATTCAGTTCAAGTCAGTTCTGAATGGTCCTTATAATGTGAAGCTTCAGGGGTTCAAGCCTGGCCTCATCCTCGGAAGATAAAAGTGCTCACGCAGAGTCCCAGCACAGGAGGAATAAGAAAAGCACTCTTAGAGCTTTCTAGGAGAGAGAGCACATTCCCCTGAAGAAAACTGGGAATGGAATTCTGAAGAACTGACTGCCCAGATGAGCAACAATTCAAAAAGCGTCTCAAATTTTTATTGTAGTTCACAAGTATTTTTCCAATTGCAATTTACCTTCTTTATACCCCCAAGCAGTTCTGATATAATCTCTTCTAAACTTTTCAATCAAAATGTAAAGAAAAAAGGCTACAAGTAAACTAAAAGGCTACAAGTAAACTAAAAGGCTTTTAAAAGTTAACTAAGACTAAAAAAGACTAAATGTTAACAGGGGTTGTCTCTGCGTCGTAGAATTACAGGTGATGTTTATTCTCTGTATTTTTGCAAAACTTCTACAGTAAACGTGCATTACTTGTGTCATGAGAATAAAAGTTAAAGAACTTTCTAATCCAGCTTTAGGATTTTAACCTATAACTCACTGGTACTAATGCCAAAGGATGGAAGGAAAGTTCTTGATCACCTTCATTATTTGCTATACATGCTGAAAAGCTGTTCAGCTTTTCTCTTTAGTTACTGAGGTCATTCTTATATGTCATTATACTTAAATATACTGCAACTGTATCAATCTCTAAATGGACTGAGCTCTTTTTTCCCCTTCTTCCCACAAATATGATCAAGTAGCCGTTGTGTGCCAGGCCCTGGGCCAGATACCAGAGGCATGGAGCCAAATAAGACACGGTCTTTGCCTTCAAGCCAAGGAAGACGGAGAAGTCAGTAGGCGCTAGTGACACAGTGTGAGAAGGGTACGTAAGCGGTAAGCACCAAACAGGTGACAATCTTACTGGAAAGCAAGAGTCAAAGTCTGGCCGGGCGCGGTGGCTCACGCCTGTAATCCTAGCACTCTGGGAGGCCGAGGCGGGCGGATTGTTTGAGCTCAGGAGTTGAGACCAGCCTGAGCAAGAGCAAGACCCCGTCTCTACTAAAAAATAGAAAGAAATGATCTGACAGCTAAAAATATATACCTATATAAAAAAAAAAATTAGCCGGGCATGGTGGCACATGCCTGTAGTCGCAGCTACTAGGGAGGCTGAGGCAGGAGGATTGCTTAAGCCCAGGAGTTTGAGGTTGCTGTGAGCTAGGCTGACGCCACGGCACTCTAGCCTGGGCAACAGAGTGAGACTCCGTCTCAAAAAAAAAAAAATAGAGTCAAAGTCTTTGCAAGTATTATTTCCAGTGATAGTGGAATGCTCCTAAGAGCATGTGTCTTTAAACTTCGGAGGATACAAGTGAGAGGGTAGAAATTTTGAGAGGAAGTTAGTGACATATTCATGTTTTGTGTAAGTTTTGATGAATTTTGCTTTGAGCATTAAAGGCACAGACTTCAGAAATAGTTTGGCCATTCATTATTTGTGTTTATTCTAAAGGATGTAAGATTATTTTACTAATAAACCACTTTGACAGCTAACGGGAAAACTTAGTACTCAACGAATTGAGAAGTTTGCTTTGCACAAAACAGAGAAAGAATATCCAGACATCTCCATCTCAAGCTAACAAATATGTCACTTTTACTTCTAGCAGCCCAGACTCCAGCTGTTCCTGGCTCCCCGGCCGGAGGCGGCCATGTGGCGTGCTATACAAATGACCACACGGAACCCAGACCGAAGCACAACACAGCCTTGCTGCACACGACTGTTCAGTGAGGAAACCTAGAATTTACTGGAAATCTTTTATTATGGTCAGATGTTTCCTGTGTCTGGTTTCTGAAGAGGCATAAAAGGAATATAAAGGGAGTATGAAGAAGGGGCTCGGTCTTTCCAGGCGTTGGAGAGGTTTCCAAAGCACAAATGATGCAGTGAACGAGCTACATTTTGGGGTACCACCTGTCCTGGCACACATTCCACACTCACCTTCTGCTGTCTACCATGGGGAAGCCCTAAAGATGTAAGAATGAATAAAAAAAAAATGTTCCCTCAAGTAGCTCACAACCTGACAGGTAAAATAAAAACACATATAAAGCTAAGCATGATACATGGGGATGGAAAAAAGAGTAATGAGGGCGATTTCACTGTTTATTTAACAGATATTTATTGAGCAACTACCACACACCAGGCTTAGGGATACAATAGTAAGAACAAGAATGTTCCTAGACTCAAGGAATTTATATTTTAGTCAGGGAGAAAGAAAAACAAATGAAATGAACAGAATAACTTCTGACAGTGATGAGCAGTATGAAGAATATTAAACCAAGCGACACAGACCAACGGTAGACATACAGGCAACGTTAGATAGGGTGTTTGGGGAAGGCTGCTCTGGAGAGGTGACATAGGAGACGAGACCTGGAGACAGGAGCCAGCTAAGAAAAGAAGAAAGGGAGGAGAGTTCCAGGCAGAAGGAAGAGCAAGTGTCACAACCCTGCACACTTAACACATTGACTGCCACACTAGAAAAAAAATTTTTTCCCTGGGGCCATGGTGTTTTATTGAAACAAAACAATCCTTTCTAATTTATTTTTTATTGTTTTCTGTGTGTGAGTTATATGCAACACAGTCCACGTTTTTAGAATTAAATTGTCAATATTAATTGCAACAATAAGAACATCAACAAGTAAGATTTTCACGAACCAACTATAGGGTTTTGCTTCACAAGGCTGCAGGGTCAAAACTACCTGAGTTAAATACAACTCACGTGGCAGTCAATGGGTTAAGAAAGAGGCCAGAAGGTCAGCATTGCTGCAGCACAGAGCACAGAAAACAGGAGTGTGGGGGAATGAGGTCAGAGGAGACATTGACAGATGTCTGTGTTATATTTCATTAGCAATGAGAAGTCCTGCTTAAAACCACGGGAGTAACAGATCTGATTTACATTTAAAAATATAAATATGGCTGCTATGTGGAAACTAAATGGATTATTCTGGCAACAGAGTAAAAGGTAGAGTAGGGGAGAGACAAAGGGCAGGGAGATCGATAAGGAGGAGAATGCAGCACTCCAGATGAGAAGTGATGGTGGCCCGAACCAAGGCAGTGGCCGTGGGAATAGAGAAAAATGGGTGAATGCTCGACATGTTCAAGAGGGAAAACTTCAGGACATCAGGGAGAGGTAGGAAAGAAGGATTATACCCATAGTGTGGGCGTGGGCAACCAGCTGTTGCCTGGTGCTTGATGGAGAGTGGGCTAAACCTCAAGACCCTGCTTCTCCTCTGGCCACTGGTGACTGACCACGGTGGTTACCTGACTCAAGGGAAGGCAATTCATAGACTGACCATCCGTCTATGAGGCAGACAGGGTCTATCTTTTAGAGATTTAAATTGAGAAGCACAGAGAGTTGGGAGGTTGCCAGGCAATACAAGACACAAAGCAGAGCAGAGACTCGGATGCCATGGGCTGGGCTGGATGCAGGGCCCTAGGGCCCGCATTAGCGGTAGAGCATCAGAGAGAAGAGTTGCAACCCTGCTGTTGAGGGGCAACAAGACAACTTAAAGGGCTGCCTTAGATTCAGAATGTTCTCCCAGTTCCAGTCTCTGTGGCAACCAGCTGCACCACGGACCATCTTTCCACAAGGCCTTGGGGCTTGGCTTTCCCTCAGTTCCCATAGGCCTGGCATATAGCCGAAATTCTTCTTCACTTGTCTCTTGCTGTCCTGGAGCTGTCTGCAGTCTGAGTCGCCTCCTCTACCTTCCAAGCCTCCCACCTGAACACCCTGGGCACTCTCTGCCTTCCTGACGGCTGGTGTTAAGAGGTGGACCTGCCACCAGGCTGGATCTGCACCAAGCATAGCTCACCCATGTGGTGTGAATCTCAGAAGAAGTAGAGGCCCCACCTGGACCGAGGGTCTAAGCTGTGTTCTTCAGTCTCACTTTATGCAAGAGCCCTCAACTTTGGGGGTTTATGTCTGTTAACAGAACTGGTACTTTAATGGCCACGTGACCCCCTGTTTCTTGTTCTGGTTTCTCCACTGCTTAGATCCTGGTGGGATCTGACCCCCTAGTCTTAGTCCCTCAATTTCATCCCTCCCAATTCCAATCCCAACCAAGCAACACCTGAGTAAATGAGATTCCTGAAGCTACACTGAGGAAAAAACCGGAGGAGAGGAAATAAAACACAACCATTAATTTAGGGGGATGTGGCATTATGAAAGAGAAAAGAGTAAAATAATCAGAGATAGGAGTAGCAGGACAGAGGAAGCCAGAAGAGGTGAGAATTGATTATTGAATAAAGAAGGAGAATTTAAATGTGGCAAAAAGTTGGAAGAGGCTGATGGCTAAAAAGATAGAATTATTCGCTGGGAGGGCATTTGTAACTCTAGTGGGAACGATTTCTGTACAATGATCTGCTTTCAAGGATTCACCTGTGAATGGGCAAGTGGAGGCTGTTGACGTAGTAGACTTACTTAAAGAAGTTTCTCTTTATATTTATTTCACTAATTTGACTTACCACACATACACAGAGTTCTCACTGAACTCGAGAGACCGTATGAAAAGATCAGACATAGTCCCTGACATCAAAGAGTTTACGAACTATCAGAGGAATAACAGAGAGATACAAATAACTACATTACGAGCCTCTAGAGAAGTCGCTGCAGGAGTTCAGAGGCAAGGGGGAGAATTTTTGACTGGGAAGAAGTGGGAAGATGTGGAGGAGATGGTGTTCTCGCTGCTGTGAGATGACCTTGCGGACAGGCTGTACTCACAGGGTGGGAACAGCTAAAGAAACGCAATGAAGCGTGGCAAGTGAGAGGTGTGTGATTTCAGGAAGGTAAAATCATACCTAATTAATAATTAGGGTTTCTTTCAGGAGGTAAAAATGCATGTGACTAAAACGGAACCAGTCAATACAACCTGTTCAGACTTTCAAAAAAAGGCTTTGACACATCAAAGACTATTTTTAAAAAGTGAGTCACCATGAAATTAAGGAAGAAACTGCTATGTCACGCCAGGAGACAAAAGGCACTTGGCTGAGGATCAGGGGCAGGACCGCCCCCGGGGCATCAGCACCTACAGGAGACCAGGAAGTCTGGGAGCTGCTGGGATTCTACTAGCCACTGCCCTCCTATGGTGGGTGGGTGGCACTGCTTACAAATCCCTGTGCGTACAACAGAGGCAGCTGGAATGAAAATGGAACTAGGCATGTGCTGCTAGGGATGAGGTTTGGAACTCCAAGGGCCTGGGAAAAGTTTTACGATGGCCACCCTAGAAGTAGGAAAGGAAGCTGACAAAGGAAATGTAAAAGGCCGTATCACTAAGCACTGATTAGGGCACAGTTTGAAACTGGGAGACGACGGTGATTA
Source organism: Varecia variegata (assembly GCA_028533085.1). Lineage (NCBI taxonomy): Eukaryota > Metazoa > Chordata > Mammalia > Primates > Lemuridae > Varecia > Varecia variegata. The sequence continues at coordinate 79,283,765 of CM052444.1, forward strand.
GCCTTTTCTATTAACTCTCAAAAGACAGCCCAAGAGCATGATTTGAGAGACAGATGGGCAGACTGAGTCAGGGCTGGATATCAGTGGGACATTTTCAGGAGGACAGAGGGTGAAGGAACTGAGACTCTGTTGAAAGGACCCAGCCTGGGTGAGTGGCGATGGCAGGGAAGTCCTCAAGGGCTAAAGACTGAGAGAACAGGGAGGGCCAAAAGCCAGCAACCTAGAAGAGGTCAAGGGCAGGGACCTGCAGGTGGCTGATGGCATGGCAGGGTGGACAAGGTGTGTGCTTTGAACCAGGCCACCAAGGTGCTCATCCGGGCTCTGCTGTTTTTTCCACTGTATGACTTTGGGCAAGTTACTTAATCTGGCTGAGCCTTAATTTCCTGATCTGTAAAAAGAGTAATTCAAGTTCAAAATCTCTTCTTGGAACCCCCTGAAACTAGACACTATTAGAATTCAATGATGGTCATATTTTAAGCCTGGTGCGGTGGCTCACACCTGCAATCCCAGCACCTTGGGAGGCCCAGGCAGGTGGATCGCTTTGAGGCCAGGAGTTCACTTGAGACCAGCCTGGGAGGCAGAGCACAAGATCCTATCTCTAAAAAAAATTTTTTTTAAATGTTTAGATTTTAGAAAAGCAACATGTTGCACAAACCATATATTATTTAACATTCCCCCTATTTGGGGCAGCATCCCATAATCAAATATTAATATTTCTGCTATGAAATGAATTTTTACACTAAATGGGACTATAAATACATTCACATCATTTCAGGTCAGATTTTGCTGCCAAATGAGTTTTGACACCAATCTTCTGAAAAATATTTTCAAAAGATTTTTGGAGTTTATATTTGCAGTAACCATGGGCCTCTAACAGACCCCACCTCAGAAGGCTGTCATGAGGATTAAATGATTAGATGCACATAAAGCACTTAGCATAGTGCCTGGCACACAGTACGTCTTCAACACACACGCTGTTGTTTTTATCACCACAATCATCATCATTATTAGGGTGGTGGTCTGGCTAAGGTGAAAGAGGGACTGACAGGTGGGGAGGAGGAGGGAGAGGGAGAAACAGGGTAAAAGTGAGGTAGGAAAGCAGACCATGTGCTTTAAATATCAAGTTAGGAGTTTGGATTTTAATATGTAGAAGTAGAGAGAGAGTAGAGAAAGATGCTAGAAATTGTTCAGAAAGTTAATGATAGCAACAGATTTTTGTTTCAGGAAAACCACTCTAGTGGCAGCGTGAAGGACGGAACACAAGGTGGCTAAGCCTGTTGGGAGAGCTTTGCAGCAAACCAGGTGAGAGATGATGACAAGAGGCCACCGTGGAGGGGATGAACTAGAGGGAGGATGGACAGGACGGGGAAACTGATTGGATGTGGGTGGTGAGGACCAAGAGAAAATAGTATCACAGAATACAAGGGAATAGAAATATTCAGGAAATATGATGGGCAGCAATACTGTTAAATTGAACAAAAAGAAGGTCAAGATAAGGTATGAAAAGTACCCTCTGGATGTGGCAATTAGGAGGCTGCTGGTGGTCTCAGGATGAGCAGGCTCAAGGAAGTTAGAGAGAATGGAAACCACACTGTACCGGAAGCCACAGAGGAGCCAGGTAACATACAGAGTGAAAAAACTGCTCCTGAATTTGGTAAGAAGGAGGTCTTCAGTGACCTTTGCCATTCTTGGCAGTTTGGCTTGATGAAGAACTATGGGTAAACCTGCAAATGGCAGTGGTTTAGGTACAGGGGCAGGAAAGTAAGAGCCTGATAGATTTATTTTCTCTCTGAAATGGGAGGTGGTTATTGGTTGTGGAAATGGGAGGGAAGGAATTAGTCTTCCAGTTGAAAACAGACTTTAAGTGGGGGTCGGAAAACTTTCTCTGTAAATGGACAGGAAATATTTCAGGCTTTGTGGGCCACATGACATCTCTGTCACACAGCCTTCTGGGTTTTTTTTTGTTTGTTTCATTTTACTTAACAACCTTTTTAAAATGTAAAAACCATTTTTAAGTCAGGCCACACAAAAACAAGCTGTGGACTGGATTCGGCATGGGAACCATAGTTTGCCAACCCTGATTTCGATTATACACATACCTCTGCTCCCTCTCAAATCCCCCAAAATGACAGAAAAGATTATTTGTTTGTTGCAAAGCAGAAGTACTCAAGGACAAAGACAGCAAGAGAGGAGACATCAGCAATAAAAGTTTGGAAGCTGGAAAGCAAATAAACCAGTGGAACTCAGCAAACCTAAGGAAGCTGAATCCTATGCTAGGAGCGGGAAAAGCTGAGCTATAATATGAAATACGCCACAGAACTCCCAAAGACTCAATCCCTGGCAGCATCAGGTACTACTAGAAGTGGGAGTGAAGATGATACTAAAATAACATGGTGCATTCTTAAATGCAAGCTGACAGCAAAGATCATAAAGCATTAGAGGAAAGTATCTAATATAAAGACAGGAGACCAAAACAAATGAAAAATAAATGCAACATGGAAAAACAGAAAATACATAGGGGAGATGAAAACTTAGAAAAAAATCATTAAAATCCTCAGGGAAAAGAAACTTTATTCATGAAACAGTTAGAGGATATCATTAAAAAGGTATATTTAGTGAACAAAAAGAAAAAAACAACCCTGGAAAATTAAATACATGATAGCAGAAATAAAAAGCATTGGAAAATAAGTTGAAAAAATCTCTCCGAATGTAAAGCAAAAAGACAGAGATGGAAAATGGGAGAAAAAGATTAAAGTAAGAATAGAAGCCATGCGTGGTGGCTCACGCCTGTAATCCTAGCACTCTGGGAGGCCAAGGTGAGAGGATTGCTTGAGCTCAGGAGTTCAAGAACAGCCTGAGCAAGAGCGAGATCCCATCTCTACTAAAAATAGAAAAATTAGCCAGGCGTCATGGTGCATGCCTGCAGTCCCAGCTACTTGGGAGGCTGAGGCAGGAGTCACTTGAGCCCAGGAGTTTGAGGTTGCTGTGAGTTAGGCTGACGCCACGGCACTCACTCTAGCCTGGGCAACAGAGTGAGACTCTGTCTCAAAAAAAAAAAAAGAGAGATAGCTTAGTTAAGACACACAGGGAGCAAAAATGAAAGGTGCTCAACAAAGATTTTATATTTTGTCATGAGAAATGTTGTATGCCTATTAATTTGTAATATTTCTATTTAAAAAAAGAGAGGATACAAAGTTCTCAGTGCCCCAACTGAGAAATGAAGAGTTATGATAGGCTGTCACCACTGTCAATCATCCTAAGCATTAGGAGTGGAAGGCATGAAGAGAAATGGACCCTTATACACTGCTGGTGGGAATGTAAAATGATGCAGCAGCTTTGGAAAACAGTCTGGCAGGTCCTCGATGTGTTAAATCCAGAGTTATCATATGATTCAGCAATTCCACTCCTAGGTATATACCCAAGAGAGGTGAAAACAATATATCCACACAAAAGCTTGTACACAAATGTTCATAGCAGTATTATTTATAATAAAAGTAGAAGCAACCTAAATATCCATCAACTGATGAATGGATAAATAAAATGTGGTATTATCCTCTAAGGGAATATTATTTTGCCCTAAAAAGAAATGAAGTACTGACATATGCTATAATATGGATGAACCTTGATCATGCTAAGTAAAAAAGTCCAGTCACAAAAGACTACATATTGTATGATTCCATTTATATGGAATGTCCAAAATAGGAAAATCTATAGTGACAGAAAGTAGATTAGTGGTTGCCTAGGGCTGGGGATGATTGGAGGAAAACAGGGCCTGACTGCAAATGGCTACAGGATTTCTTTTTGGGGTAATGAAAATGTTCAAAATTGATTGTGGTGATGTTTGTACAACTCTGTGAATATACTAAAAACCACTGAATTTTGAACTTTAAATGGGTGAATTGTATGGTATGTAAGTTATATTTCAAGAAAACTATTATCTACCAAAAAAGGGGGGGAGTGGAAGGCAGGTCACCTCACTTCCAGGGAAACATTGACCAAGTTGTGGTCATGGAGTCTGATCGTGGACAATCTCCTTCGTCTGCCCTTTGTAAGACAGGGGCATCTTTACTCTTTGGATTAAGGAAGACAGGGAGAAAAGGAGGGAGGGAAGGAAATCAGTGAAGGTAATCATTATTTATTACTTAATGTTATATTGAAGAGAAAATAAACAGACTTTGCTAAAAAGAAAAAACCTTTGATTCTGAATCTTTTATTCAATAACTACACTAGACAAAGACATAGACAAGAAGAAGGGAACTTTCCTAATCTTTGAATTAGAATTCTTACATAACTATACTTCTGTGTCCCCTCAAACAGAAGTTATAAACTGAAGCTTCACAGATAAATTGGGTTTAGCCCACAAAGTGTTTGAAAATTTTTGAATTTGTTAACATTTATAAGTCAGGATATTTCGCATAAAAATTCAGATTTCCAGCTTCTCTTGAAAAATAGAGAGATTCTGGCAATAGGGAGAGTACTTCTTCTATTCAGCAAGGGTAACAAATAATTTTTATAAGCTGATATCCAAGGTACTCATGGATTAAGTTAGTCGCTTCTCACTCTTATACTAGGAAAGAGAACGTGCCAGAATCAGGCAGACGGGGACTGGGTGTAATGAGAGGCTGAGGAGGAGGTGCGGGGTAAGTACCTTCAGAGTATGCTCAGCTTGGCGTATCCCTATGGTTCTCTCTCACAGCACCCCTAGCTTTCCTGTGGAGCACTTACCAAAGACGTAACTGAATATTTACTTGTGTTCAGTGTTGGTCTCCCCATCTAGATTGAAAACTCTAGGTGACACATAATGTGTTTTCCATAATATTCTTCACTTAGCATGGTACCTGACATACAGCAGACAATAAATATTTATTGAATGGTACACTAATAAATGAATGATATAAAACAGGATCTGGAAACAGATAATCCTTAGGAAACAAAAATCCTACCAATCACTTTTTCACCATAAATGAAAGGACCAAATTCTGTATAGAATCACTATAGACTTTTAGGATCCCCCCCATCCTAAAAAACTCCACTCCATGATCAGCAATGCAAAGGTTCTGACTGTGGGGAGCCCACTTGGTGACTCACCCAACACCTGCACAGAGAGCAAGCTGGTGGCCTCCTGGAACACTCATTGCAAAACTTTACACAGAGGAGTAAGGCGGAAAACAGTTCCTTTTTTTATTAAAATATATTATAAGTATATAGTTCCATGTGCTCAGTGAAACAAGAATAAAAATATTAAAAGAAAAAACCAAGACAGAACTGGAATCACCAAAACAACTGTTAATACTAACATGGTTTTATGTAAGAATAACAAGAATTTAATATTGTCATGTATAGTCCATATTAAAATGTACCCAACTGCCCCCCAAATGTCTTTTATGTCTATATTTTCTCCCATCTAGGTTCTAATACAATTCACCTATTGCGTTTGGCTATTTTGTCTCTTTCATGTATTTTAATTAGTAATAGCCTGCCCCCTTCATTGTCTTCTCAAGTCACTGCCTTTTTTTTGAAGAGTGCAAGCCAGCTGGCTTGTAGCGTGTCCTACGTGTCAGATTTATCTGATTACTTCTTCATGATTAGATTCAGGTTAAACATTTTTGGCACAGACACTATGTAGGTGATGTGTAATTCTTATTGCATCACATCAGAAGGCACATAATGACAGACTGTCCCTTCATTGATGATGTTAACAAATCGGATCATTTGGTTAAGGTGTTGACCCACAGAACATTTTCCCCTTGTGATTAGTAAGTTAATTATTTGGTAATTTATATAAGAATTAATAAGTTAATTTTCTTAGTATGATAATGGTACTGTGTCTAGGGGAGAATATCCTTGTTTTTTTTTTTTTTTTAGGAAATGTAAGCTGAGATATTTGAGGAAGTATCAAAAACCCTGCACCTTACTTTCAAATAGTAGATGTCTACCTAACCTCTATCTGTCTATCTATAGAGATAGAACAAATGTGACAAAATGTTGAAATGAAAACTGGGGAATCTGGTTGAAAAGATACTGATGCTCATTGGATTGTTCTTTCAGCTTTTCCACAGGTTTGCTTTGGAATTTCTCCAAAGCAAAAAGCTAAGGGGAAACAAATAAATAAAAAGGACCAACAATGGATCAGAACCAGGAGCCCTGGCACCAGAGCAAGTAGTAACCTCAGTAGGACAACACTGAGATGCCAAAGAAGGCTCGAGTCAGGACCTCTCCAGTCTTTAGGAAAAAACCCCCAAAACTTACAGGTGGGATGTCAGCCAGGAGCCAAAAACATACCCACAGGAGTTAGGTTAGCCATGGATCCAGAGACAGAGGAAACTGAGAAGGCATGAATTAACCCACAGTTACAACACTCAAACCCCCTCATATCTTCCTTTCTCACTTCCTTTTTCATGCTTATCAGAGCACTCAGAACCTAATTAAGAAATTTATTCATGCAGTGATTTTTCAAAAAAGATTTGAGAACAAAGGCATTATTAGCCAAAAGAGAAGAAACTATTTTCTCATTTTATTGGACAACTCTACTAAATGAAAATAAAAACCTTTCTTTAAAAAAATCACTGGAATAGGAAAGGGCACCAAGAGTGTGGATGAAAAGAATCGGACGTAAGCAATGGGTTCATGAAGGAAGGTTGGCCGGTCACAGGCACTCTGGAGTTCAGGAAATCTGCACACCATTATGAAAAGCACATACGTATACAGAATAAAAACAAGGACCACCTCTACCGGATATGTTCAGTTTCAAATCAGCTGACTTCTCCTATTCCCCCACTTCTTATTTTTCCTTTTAATTTCCACAGTCCAGGAAGAGAGAAAAATGACATACTAGCACCCAGGAGCACACACCTTTGAAACAATCTTCTATAAAAACCAAGGAGAGGTGTTCATTTGTCTAAGAAATTTATTTTCCTGAAATTAATAGCACAATTATCACAACTTTAACAACCATGGCTTTATTTATATGTCAATAAGCGAGCGTGTTTATTGCCCCAAGGGAAAGAACCAGGAGAAAAGCAGAGGATGGAAATGTTTGAGGGGAGGGATAACTGATGAGGGACGAAAGAATCCGCTGGATTTGGCAACTAAACAGGACGAGGAAAATCCGATCAAGGCAGGTAAGGCACATGATGCACTTCAACTCAACAGACGGCAGCTATTTTTGTTATTTTGGAAGATGAGGCTGCAAAGACAGTCAGAGATCAGAATATGAAGGGCTTTTTAGGCCATGAGAGGAAGTTTTGGATTCTTCATGCTAGAGATCAGGGCTCAGAGATTTCTTCCAGCTCAGAGATTGAACTATACTGGACATGACATTCCAGGCACTCGACAAAGTACCTGGCATACAGCAGGAATTCAGAAACGTTTGGTAAACTGAATAATTTCTTCTCCCTTCTAAGCAATGAGAAGCAAGGCAAGATTTTTATCAGATGCTTTGTTTCTAGTATTAACAGTCAGTCAACAACTGTCCAAGTATTATAATTTTTATTCCTATACTTACCTCCAGGACAGCTTGCTTCCTTTTCTCCACTAAATTGGATCTTTGGACAGAAGTACCTTTTCATTATCATGTTTTTGTCATCAGTCCCTCCTACCTCAGCAAGTCATAATGAGGTTACACCTCTCTCCTGTGTCAATACTTTTAAAATATGCTGTTTGTGTTAATTTATGCACACAGCTAAGGCCTTGAGAGGCCTCTCCACTAGGGTGGAGATCTTTTCTCTCCCCTCTCTCTCCTCTCCTTTCTTCTCCTCACTCTCTGTCTCTTTCTCTCTGTTTCTCTCTCCCTCCTCTGTCTCTCCCATCTCTCCTCTCTCCTTCCCCCTGTCTCTCTCTCTCTCTCTCTGAGTCTTACAAAGACTCTTCCTAGAGAGTTCTCTGTGTGATCCCCTAAACCATGCTTCCAGGACCCCAGCATATTTCCATTTCAAAAATCTTTTGATTATGTGCTTTCAAGTTGTAGTATAAATTATTTACTCCCTGGGATGAAAGATTAAAGTTTTAATCCCATATTGACATTGAGCTAATTAGTGTAATTTTGTACTTGCTTCTTTATCTATAAAATTAGAAAAAGACCATTTGCCAGGCTTTATTCTACTTCAAAGACCTGCTCTATGGATAAAAATGAGAGAGAGAAAAAATAAAAAGAAAACTACTACATAGATTACAACATACTCTTAATACCAAAATACAAACTTGAACTAGCATTTTACAATGGGAATGATTTATGCAAATACAGTATACCTTTTTCTCATGTGGTTTCCCTAATGACTAATTACATGAGTTTTCAAGATAGCAAAGAGAATATGTGAATGAAATAAGGTAAAATATGTGGAAGCATCTAGTCCAGAGCCTTCACAGGGTAGAAAGTGAGTAAATGCCAGGCCCATTCCTTTGCTGCTCCTTCCTACCTTCCCCATTACCAGACTATATATTTCATCAGTACCTATTGAACAAAAGAAATGACCACATGAACCCAAGGCATGGCAAGGCTTCTTCCTAAATTTCTCTCAAACCCATGCCCTCCCCTCCATCCTATTATTTCTTCAGACTTTCATCATGTTTTCTCTTGCCTCAGTGCACCAGGCTAGGCATCCAGCCTAATACTGTAGAAAAAGTGGCTTGGGGACATCTTTGTCTTGCCTCTGATTTGGAGGGAAAACTTTCAAAATTTCACCCTTAAATAAGATGTTTGCTTGAGTTTTATGGATAGATAATCTTTTTCAGATTAAAGCTCTCTACTAGTCCCAGTTTGCTAAGCAGTTCCAGTCTGAAAGGATGTGGAATTTTATTGAATGCTTTTTCTGTATCTACTGAAACATGATTTTTCTTTTTAATCTATTAAAATCTATTTAACCTATTAATATGATTAACTACAGGGATAAATTTCTCTAATGTTAAGTCAACCATGTTGATTACCTTAGGATAAGCCCAACTAGATCATGAAACATTATCTTTTTTATATATTGTGGAACCTGCTAAAATTTTCTCCAAGATTTTAACGTCTGTATTTTTAAGTAGCTTGGCCTGTAATCTTCTTTTCTTGAGTTCTTTGTTGGGTTTTGACATGTAGTATATTCAATATCATTCAATTCAGAATATTTTTAATTTCCATGATTTATTGACCCAATGATTACTTACAAGTTTACTTCTTAATTTCTAAACATACAAGGATATACTAGTTATTTTTCTGTTATTGATTTCTATCCCAATTCCACTATGGTGAGAGAATTTACTCTGAATGCCATCAATCCTTGAAACGTGTTGAGACTTGCTTTGTGTATGGTCTGTGGCTTTACCTTCATTTACCTGATAAACTTTTTAACATGATATACAAAGCACACCCTTTGTGACCTGCGTTACAGGTCACACCCACCTGCCCCCATTTATACTCTACATGCCAGCCATGCGCGTCTTCCCATAGTTTTCAAACATGCCGTGCTCCTTCACTCCTTCTGCATTGGCCTCTGCTAGAAATGCCCCTACTGCTTACTGTCAGCTCCTCCTCTCCTTCCGTACTCAGCTCAGATATCGCCTCCACCATGAAGCCTTTCCGGGCATCCTGTCCATCCCTGGACTTCCCCAGTCGGGGAGGTGCTGTGGCTCTTTCCCTCTCAGTCTGTCCTCCATATTGCTGCCAACTGTAGCCATCTAAAATGCAAATCCAATCACATTTCTCACCTGCTTCAAATCCTTTCATCAGCTGCTTCCACCTAACTCAGAGTCCAAACTCAGCTTTCCATACCAGACTCTCCCAGCCCTTTTCCAGGCCCCTACATCTTATTCATGCTCTTTTCTAGAATGAACTTCTTACCTTACTCATTCACTTTCAAGTCCAGGCTTGACAGTCACTTCCTCTGTGAAGCCTTTCCTGCACCCGTCCCTCAGTGCTGTGTTTCTAGGTCAAATTGGCCACTCCCTGTGTAACTGTAATAATCAAGGGCAGTGGTGGGCAGTAGAATTTCCCTTCATTAATTTTTTTTTTTTTTGAGACAGAGTCTCGCTTTGTTGCCTGGGCTAGAGTGAGTGCCGTGGCGTCAGCCTAGCTCACAGCAACCTCAAACTCCTGGGCTTAAGCGATCCTACTGCCTCAGCCTCCCGAGTAGCTGGGACTACAGGCATGCGCCACCACGCCCGGCTAATTTTTTGTATAAATATTTTTAGTTAGCCAGATAATTTCTTTCTATTTTTAGTAGAGACGGGGTCTCACTCTTGCTCAGGCTGGTCTCGAACTCCGGACCTCGAGCGATCCACCCGCCTCAGCCTCCCAGCATTAATTTTTAATTATGGCATTTATTTTATTTTAAATATCAATCAAGGGTGACTGTAGGCTTTTTAAAAGGTTGGTAAGCACTGTAAGCACCGCTGTGCATCCCCCCGGGACATGGAGCACCTGTTTTAGCATTTGTTTTTAAAAAGTATATCTTACCTAACCAGACTGTAATTTCCTCAAAAGTAGAGACTGTGTCTACTTTAATTTTGATCTTAAAAATTAGATCAAATTAATTTTGATCTTAAAAATTACCGTACCAGACTGGCACAGTAACTTGTTTAATAAGTATGATTAAATGGATGTGGAAAGAACTTCACTGAGGGAATAAAGGAACATAACTCCCAGTTTTAAATTCTAGGTACTCAAATAGAAATCCCACAAGAAACCTCTGTGTTCTGTTAATCCTCCTTCACACAAAAGTCCAAAATGCCACATTCCCACCAGGTCTTTCCATTAAGGGTGGGAACCTTTAATGGCTCTGTTGCCCTAAATCTAAACTCCACACGGACATCAGGGCTTCCATCTACTCCACTACGCCTCACCCCACCATTCCTCACGTGTCGTTCTCACTGAAGCTTCAGAACTGCTTCTCATGTTCTACGTGCTGGAGCACTTCCCCCAGGTCCCAAACTGACCTATCCCACCCATCAAGGTCCCTGCTTCAGAGCCCATCTTTTTCTCAAAGCCTTCCTTCACTTTACCTCTTACTTATTTTTTAAATTTTATTTATTTATTTTTTCTTTAGAGATGGGGTCTCATTCTGTCCAGGCTGGAGTACAGTGGTGCAATCAGAGGTCACTGCAGCCTCCAACTCCTGGGCTACTGAGTAGCTGGGACTATAGGCACACACCACCATGCCTGGCTAATTTTAAAATTTTTTTTTTTTTTTTTAGAGATGGGGTCTTGCTATGTTGCCCAGGCTGGTCTTGAACTTCTGGCCTCAAGTAATCCTCCCACCAAGTTGCTTGGACTATAGGCATGAGCCACCAAGCCCAGCCCTATTGTTTTAAATTTTAATTTTTAAAATTGTCACTTCTCAGCTGAGCATCATTGTTGACACCTACAAGATCAGCCTGAGCAACATAGGGAGAGGAGTTCAAGGCTACAGTGAGCTATGATCATGCCACTGCATTCCAGCCTGGGCGATAGAGCAAGACCTCTCAATAAAAGAAAACCTGTCACTTCTCTCTCATTTCTTAAACACTTCCTATCTCCCTGTCTTGTCTGTGGTTATGTTCTGTGAGCCTAAGCTTGCAGCGTGCGGACTTGTCAGGCCCAGGCGCTCTCTTCCTGTATGCCTGCACTGCCTAGAATAAGCACAGTAAGTAATGAGCTGTCACTCAGCAGTAATCCTTGTTGACTGACAGAAAAAGTAATTGATATCTCTTCCTTGGCCTCTCCTCCTCCAATTCAAGGGCTACTTGGGTGGTATTCCCGTATATCCGGCAAAGAGCTGTCAGTGCTATTTGCATGAACATTTCCTTGTAATCCCAGATCCCCCAACTATCTCCATGTTACCATGCTGAAGACATTCCTACTATAGCTGGGGGAGAGAGAAGAGCTTGTTTTCACAGCTACGCGACAAGATCAGGGGCTTCTCAATTTTCTTCCATACCACTACATGCACGCACGCACACGCGCACACACACACACACACACACACATATACATGAGAAATTATTTTGCCTCTTTTTGCCTTTCCAGAGCAAGGAATCCTTAAATTCTCAGCTCTGTATTTCTCCCTTGTAGCCCTTCTGTTTGGTAAAATCTAGCTTTCCTCAGCCTTTTAAAATGCTCCCAGTTAAGTAAAACTATGATATCATGATGGTGGCAGTTTAAGTATTCTAACTCTGGGGAATCTGAAACAGTTTTTGAGGTGTCTTTGATTCACCCGTAGTGATGAACTTGCGCCCCCACAGAGGTGTGAGCCGCATACACTGCAGCCGCGAGGGCGTCTGCAAATGGCCTCCTGTTCTCCTGGGCACAGCGCTGCTTCCTTGGTTGGGTGGGTTGGTGGGACCACGGACTGAGCTCTCATCAGTGGAAGGTGGGCTGCAGGGAAGCACGTGACCTCTAGGCCTGGCCCCCCAGACCTGCACGATTCTCCACGCGCCTGCCTGTGTCTCCTCCGTGAGCTGCGTCAGAGGATCCTGACTCTCCGCGAAGTAGGTGGAACAGAATCCCCGCCCCCCACCCCCGCAACCACCACAGACCTGCACCAGGTTGTGACAAGAGAGAAATAACCTTTATGGTATTAAATCACCAAAATTTGGGGGTAGGTGGTTTCACTAGAGTCTACCCTGACCAAAATAATATTATCCTGAATTCTTAAAATTAAAGAAACAATTATTCCTAAGTGTTACTCCCAAGCGATTCTGTCTGAAGCTGTCCTTCAGGTGACTTGGGCACTGTGGGGGAAGCCGTGCTGTGCCACTCAGATAACCCCAGGTGCTGGGATCAGCCCTCTTTAGAAATGCCGTGGCAGAAGGGCGTTGCCTGGCCCGGGGTCCTGCGCCTTCCGGGGGCAGCCCTCATCCAACGACTGGGCAGGAGGAAGTACAGAGACACAGCCTTCTCACGCCAACCGCCAAGGAAGGGCCACCCCGACTCCACAGTCCCCATGGGGTGGGCGGAGGCCTTTTCTGAGATGGAGTCACGGCCCAAGTTTTCCCTGTATACAATCCTCTCCCTTTGCCCTTCCCTTCCCTTTCCTGTTCCCTGCTCTTTCCCCTCCCTTTCTTTTCTTTCCAGGAGTGTCTACTAAGCTTTCCTCACACTAATCTTTACCTCAGAGTTTGCTTCCCCTGAATCTCAACCTGAGACAGGCACTATATCCTTGATATATTATGTTGCCCAACTGTGTCTCAGTATATGTCACAAATACCATATTTTCCAATTAAAAAATACATAAAATCACAATGGGACGGGAAGCTTTGAAATTGAGACTCTGCAAAAATTCAGAATGTACTATGCTAGTAAAAGACTAATTATTTGCAAGAAAACTAATGAAAGATCACAAACATATTGAGAGCCCCTCTGAGAAAGGAGCTTTGAAATTGTCCTAAAGAAAATATTACCACCTTGCTTGTAATCAAAGAAATTATTAAATACACAACAAAGAGCCACATAACAAAAATTATTAAGGATCTATTATTCATCTGTGCTGGTATCTGATATTATTATAATTATTTATAGCAGTTACTTCTTGAGTGCTCACCACAACACGGTGCTAAGAGCTTTACTCTTATTATCTCATTGAATAAATGAAAGTAAATAAAATACTCAAATAGCAGAGCCAGGACTCAGTTTGGTGGGGTGGACTCCAAAGCCTCAACCTTTACACTCCATCATGGTATAATGTCTCTAATGTCTTGCATATTCAAGCTCTAAGAGAGGTTAAGAACGTAACTAGTTCACTAAGTAATTGGGGGTGGGGGGTGCACAAATGGCAGGTATAGATGCTTCCCAAAATCCACGCTCTCGCCTCTCACCCCTCCGCTGCCTCCTCTGATGGCAGGCCCTGCCTTCCAGGTGCACGCAGTCTCCTGAGTGAGCTGAAGAACCATTCTATGCAGGACTTTGCCAGAAGCGATATCCAGTGGGAGCCTATCCTGCAGCAACTGAAAGGTTCTTCTGCCCTCTTGTGGCTCAGGGCGACTGCTACAGATCAAAGCTCCATTAAAAAGCTGAAATACCATATAAAGGCACTTGGCAGCCAGGCACAAAACAACTCTGACTGGCTTGAAATGGAGCCAATTCAATAATTAAAAAATTTGATTTTGCCACTCTTCTGTGCCAACTATTGCTTGTAATAAGGAAGCTCAAAACAAGAACAACAGAATACTAGAGCTCAGAGAAAAAACAAAAATCCCACTATTTTGCAATAATAAGGAAAACAATAACGAACTATATCCATTTAAAACAATGATAAAAGTTTAAAACATTCTAAGCCCCAAACACAACTCCCGATCCTCGCTTTTTATGCCTAACAGTGTATCCTAGAAATCTCTCCGTATCAGCATAAACAGAGCCTCCTCACTCTTCTGGAGCAGAGTACTCACTGGATGGGGGAACCATAATCTATCTAACTTGTCCCCTACCGGTGAATGCTTGAATTGCTCCCAAACTTTTGCCATTAAAAACTATGCTGCAAATAACAAACAAAAATGCTGCAGTGCGTAACCCTGTGCATAGATAATTTTGCAGGTGTGCATGAATCCCTGTAAATGTATTCCTAGAAGTGGAAATGCTGGGTCAAAGGGCACATACACGCCTTTGCACAACTTCTTTCTTGAAACTTTTTCCTCCTCTGACTTTCCGTCCTAGCTCTCTGGCTGCTCCCCACTGTCCTCCTCTTGCTCATCCCTTAGTTGTCAGTTCCCCAGGATTTGGTCTTTGGTCCCCTTTCATCCTGTATTCTCTCCCCAACAATCTCACCCACTCTTGCCTTCCAGCTATGTTTTCTTCCCAGAAAGAAACCAAGGTTATTGTTTCTGTGTTTTATGCTTCTGGAGTTATTCTATATGTATGTGTGCAAATCTGTATGTATATATATGCTTGTATATGTATAAATATGAACATACACCACATGTCCCCACCCCCTTCTTATAAGTGGTAGCATTTGTACTCTAAATTGAAGCAGTTTTAAGGGGATGCTGCCAAGTAGCAACGTTCACAGGAGATATAAATAAAACTGTGGCCCCAAACATTTTTCAACCAATAGTTGAGTTCTTTGCCAGGCAATTGGAATGAACTCACAGGGGAAGACCAGAATGTATGCGTAGACTTAAGTTGATTACTTATTGCTGGAGTGCTCTCTAGAATGGCTGTACCAGTCTACTTTCCCACTTGCAAAGGATACAGGTTACAGTGTTCTCACATTTCTGCCAATACTTGACATTATCTAGCTTTCTAGTTTTTTTTTCAAGCTAAGAAGTATAAAGTGATATTTTAATTTGAATATTGCTTACAGTCCATGAGCTTATCTCTTCATATGCTTAGACTTATGGGTTTCTTATTCTGCAAATTGTTCCAATTCTTGGCACATTTTCTGTTAGAGTTGCTGCCTTTTTCTTCTTGATTTGCAAGAGTTCCTTGTATATTCTACATATCAACCCCTGTGAATTTTAAATATTGAAAATTTCTTCACCTAGTATATTATCTGTACATTAACTTTGTCAATAATATCCTTAACAGCACAAAATCCTTAAATTGATTTAAACAAATTCATCAATTTTTTTGCCTACAATTTTTGCTTTTAAGGTTTTGTTTAGTCCTTCCCTTAGACACCTAAGTCACAAAGATAATCATTTGTTTTCTTCTATCATTTTCTAATTTTACCATTCTCATTTAAATCTTTAGTCCATCTAAAGTCTAAATTTGTACCTGGAGTTAGGTATGAACTCAGTTTTATTCAGTGTCATCTAACGAGCCTGTATGCCCTTTCTGCTTTCACTTATGGTGCCACTTTTATGCTGTATTAAATTCCTACATATATGAGTTTTGTCTCTGAGCTATTGTTTAAATTGGTCACTTTTTCTTCCTAGCATTAACACTATTATTTCTCATAGTATGGCTTTAAGAACGTCTTAGTATCTGGGAGGGCAAGACCTTCCTATCTGTACTGAGAGAAATAAAGCTAGCCCATAATTTGGATATATGCAGATCTATATTTCGCTAATGAACTGTAGTTCTTCGAAGGTGGCTGGACTGGATGGAGAGAGAGGGGGGCAACAGGCACCTGGGACTGGACATAAGCAGGAGCAGGGGCTGGGAGGAAGCGGGGCAGTGCCCGAGCACCTGCAGAGCAGACCTGGTTGCAGCCCTCCTAACCCAGAGCACCTGTGAATCCCGGGAAGCCTGTGATATAAAGAACTGGGTTCCCAGAGGCCCAGCTGGGGGAATCCCTACAGACAGAGCACTCACTAGAAGTAGGAAGAGCTTTCATCAAGCCAAAGAGGAGAAAGACATTGATAAGGGTCAGCAGTCTAGAAGAGGGCGCTGTAACAGGAAGTTTAGAACAGGAGATCAGCAAGCACAGCAACAGCAGTAGAAAGCAGGAGAGGGAACGGAGAGCTCTTTGCATCCCTCCCACCACCACATACACCCTTAGAACAAGTGGTACCGATGGGTTCTTCTAATGGTCTACACTACAAACTGATCCAAAAATGCAAGTCCTTGCTTTGTGACGCATGGAATTCCACAAATGTTTACTTTTATTTACAATTGGGCCTTACCTAGTTATTAGAAACCCACAAAATAAATTACTAAATTACAAAAATGTGGTATAGGTAAAACCAAACATAGCATTTTTCTGGAGTGTACTGTGAACTCTAAACCAGTATTTCGTTAAGCAGTTTGCACACCGTGCGATATTCAACTGTGCTGCACAGCTGCTCCCACTCATGCCCACACATGGGCAGGATTCCTACAACGCTCTGAAATATACTCCATTATCAGTGCATCAGGAGTGCTGTCTTGGACTGGACATGGTGTACAATCCCTGTTATTCTTGCTTTTAAATTATAAATTTGAGTTAGCTTAGCCATTAGTGCAGTTTGTATAAACTGTTTAGTTATTAACTCTGCAATGAGTATACTGACATATTTCCATCAATAAAAGTGCTGACATAATTTTCCAATAACGAGACCTCAAGGCAGGTATGAGTTACTGTTCAAATATGAATAATCTTTTAAAGCAGATTTATACATTATCCCCCAAAATTTGCTTGTAGAGAGATACTCCATCCCTATCACCTAGTTCTTTTTCCACTGAAAAGTGAAAATAGATGAAATAAGTGGAACAAGAGGCCTTTTGCCCTAAGTTGGCTATGGTCAAAAAAATTCCTGAGGGAATAACTGAGGAAGAAAAACCAAGGGGAAAAAAACTTAGTGTATCAAGCAGATGGGGGCATTATAAATACCAAGTATTGTTACTCACAGCACAAACTCTGAAAATAGAAAACCTTTGTTAAAGTCCTGTCTCTGCTAGTGACCAATTCATTTAAAATTCTGTTTTCTCATCTGTGAAATGGGGTAAGAGTAATCCAGACTTTACTATCCCAGCTGTGGGATCTCAAACAAGGCATTAACTTGTTAGGCCTCACTAGTCTCGCTTGTAAAATGTGGAAATACTATCAAACATACCCAATAGGTTAAATAAGACGATGCACGCAAAGCACTTTACAGCAATGTGAGCTCCAAGGATGTAGTTAAATGTTCAAAATGTTCTCACAGGGTTGCAAGATTATAAGCACCATGAAGCAGGACAGCACCATATTTCATCTTTCTATCCTAAAGATCTAACACAGAATATGCCAGGAATATTCTAACTGCCAATAAATGTTGACTGCTGTTGATTTTGAGCTTCCTGCAAATGAAGCCTGGGATTGACCTGTATGTATGTATGTTCACTTGAGGGTCTGCATGTGTGTGTTTAAGTGAAAATGATCATCCTTATATACTTTCCATGTCAGTACATAAAGATCTACTTTAGCCATTCTAATGGCTGCAAAGTATTCTTCAAATGGGCACACCATTATTTACTTACTCAATCCTCTATCATTTATGTTTCCATTTTTTTCTTATAAAAATGATGCAATGTGCACACTTGTACATATATCTTTGCATGCTTGTTCTGTATTTATTTAGGAAGTAAAACTGCTGGATCAAAAGGTATGCATATTTGAACTTTTCCATTTATTCTTTTTTTTTTTTTGGAAAGCGAGTCTCGCTCTGTCACCCAGGTAGAGTGCAGTGGTGTCATCATAGCTCACTGCAAGCTCAAGCAGGCAAGATGTCTGGCTAATTTTTCTATTTTTAGTAGAGACGAGGTTTCACTCTTGCTCAGGCTGGTCTCAAACTCCTGAGCTCAAGGAATCCTACTGCCTTGGCCTCCCAGAGTGCTAGGATTATAGGCATGAGCCACTGTGTCCAGCCCAAACTTTTGAATTCATACTGTTATAGTCTCTTCTAGAAACCCACTAATAAGAATAATGGCTTATTTATACATGTACAGGGCATTATCATTCTAAAATCTTTGACAATATAGAAGGTAAAAATAACATAATCATTATGTTACACTTTGCATTTCTTTAAAATCAGTGAGAATAAACATTTTTGTAAATCATAACAACCATTTATAATTTTCCTTCTGTGAAATTATCTATTCATGCATTTTATCAATTTTTATATTAGTGTTCAATTTTTCCAAATAATTTATATGAGCTCTTTATATAGTAAGAATATCTTTGTCTAGTATATATACTGAAAATATCTTTTCATTTGTCTTTGCTTAGAATTTCTTTCAAACAGAAGTTTTAATAAAAGATAATACGTTTTTCATTCATTTATTTTATGGTTTCTGACCCTGATGTCATGATTATAAAATCTTTCTCAACCCCAATATCATATTCTTTATTTTCTTCTATATTTTTAGTTTTTTACAATTAAATCTTGAACCTATCTGACATTTATTTTTGTGTAAGGTATGTGTGTTTCATTCACCTGCTGATGGAAATTTAGGTTGTCTCCAATACTTGGCTATTGTTAATAAAGCTGCCATGAACATTTTTCACAAGTTTTTTTTTAGGCACAGATTTTCATTTCTCTTGCTGAGTCATGCACTAAATTTATGCTTAACTTTGTATGAAATCGCCAAATTGTTTTCCACGGTGGTTGTGTCATTTTACGATCCATTTGACAACATAAGAGAGTTGAGCTACTCCACATTTTCTTCAACACTAAGCATTAACAATCTTTTTAATTTTAGCCTTTCTAATAGGTATGAAGTAGCATCTCACTGAGGCTTTAACTTGCATTTCCCTGACGTCTAATGATGATGAATATCTTTTGAGGTGTGTCTTAGTCCATTGCTGGTACTATAATAACTGAGTAATTTCTAAGAAACAAATTTATTTTCTCACTGTTCTGGATGCTGGGAAGCAAGATCAAGGCACTAGCAGATTCAGTGTCTAGGAAGGGCCTGGTCTTCACTTCCAATACGGCACCTTGAACTCTGCATCCACCCGAAGGAAGGAACACCATGTTCTCACATGGCAGAAGGTGGAAGAGCATAGGGGACCAAACTCCCTCTGTCAAACCCTTTTATAATGGCATTAATCCACTTATTAGGGCAGAGCACTCATGACCTACTCATTTCCCCAAAGGCCCCATCTCTCAACACTGTTGCATTAGGGGTTAAGTTTCTAACACATGCATTTTTGGAGGGGACAAAAACATTCAAAGATTCTTATTGGCCATTTGTATATATTTTTTTGTGAACTATTCTGTTTAAGTCTTTTGCCAATTGCTTATCTAGTTTATTTGCCTTCTTATTAAGTTGTAAGAGATCATTATAGGTTCAGGAGCCAAGTTTTTTGCCCAATATATCTTGTCAATATTTCTCCCAGTCTGTGGCTTGCTCTTTTCATTTTCTTGGTGAAACAATTTAAAGAGCAGAAGGAATCTTGATAAATCCAATTTATCAATATTCTTTTGTGGTTAATGCCTTTTGTGTCCTGTCTAAAAATTTTTGCCTATTCCAATGGCATGATTTTCTCCTTTTCTATAAATTTTATAGTTTTAGCTTTTATGCTTAGATCTATGATCCACTTCAAACTGATTTTTGTATATGGTGTGAGGTAGGAATCATGGTTCCTTATTTTTTCTATATAGATACCTAGTTATTTCAGCATAATATATTTAAAATACTATCCTTACCCCATTTAGTTACATTGTCACTTTTATCAAAATTCAATTGACTACACATGCATGGGTCTATTTCTAGACTCTATTCTGTTCCACTGACCTTTAGCCAATATTATATTGTCCTGATTACCATAGTAAGGCTTGAAATGAGGTCGTGTGAGCCCTCCAAGTTCTGTAAGTTCTATTTTCCAAAATTATTTTGGCTAGTCTAGATCCTTTGCATTTTCATATAAATTTTAGAATCAGCTGTTGATTTCTATTTAATAAAAAAGCTGCTGGGATTTTAATTAAGATTGCACTGAATCTACAGATCAATCTTGAAAAAAATGGGGAACTTAACGATATTAAGTCTTCCAATACTTGGGCATCATAAATTTCTCCTTATTTACATTTCCTTCTTACCTCTTATTTAAATCTTTAATTCCTCTCAACAGTATTTTTATAGTTTTGAGTATAGAGGTTTTTCAGGTTTATTTTTTTCTAAGTATTTTATTTTTTGATGCCACTGTGTATAATATTTAATCTTATTTTCTATTTGCATGCTTCTATTATATAGAAATACAATTAAGTTTTATATATTGACCTTGTGTAATATTATTATATATTAAGAAATAGGGCCAGGTGAAATGGCTCGTGCCTGTAATCTCAGCACTTTGGGAGGCTGAGGCTGGAGCATCACTTGAGACCAGGAGTTTGAGACCAGCCTGGGCAACACAGCAAGATTCTATCTCTACAAAAAAAAATTTTTTTTTAATTAGCTGGGCATGGTGGCATGGGCCTGTAGTCCTAACTACTCAGGAGGCTGAGGTGGAGGAGTGTTTGAGCCCAGGAGTTAAGTCTGCAGTAAGGTATGCTCGTGCCACTGCCAGAGCAAGACCCCATCTCTAGAAATATATTTTTTTTCCTTCAGTCTCTGTCCCCCAGTTCCTGGGACAGAGCTCCTAAAACCCTCGTTGATAGGGGTGCTAGGAGAATCTTTTGTTCTAATATTGAGTCTTTGACCCTAGTTCCTGATACACAGCTCCTAAACACTTTGGAATTTCCTTTTGTTCAATGAGGTGACTTCTGGTGGGTTCCTGGACAGTCTCAAGATGGGGTCTGATTGGTTGTCAAGGGAACCAACTACATGTTTAGAGAGGTGAAGGTTGAGTTGATCGC
The DNA here is from genome assembly GCA_028533085.1 of Varecia variegata. Taxonomy (NCBI): domain Eukaryota; kingdom Metazoa; phylum Chordata; class Mammalia; order Primates; family Lemuridae; genus Varecia; species Varecia variegata. The sequence goes on from CM052444.1 coordinate 79,304,906, forward strand.
CACTGACCAATGATTTAGTCACTCATGTCTACATAATGAACCTTCCATAAAAATTCCTGAACTGGGGGGTCCAGATTGCTGAACACGTGGAGGTACTTGGAGGGCGGTGCACGCAGAGAGGGCATGGAAGCTCCGTGCGCATTCTCCAATACTTCACCCTGTGCATCTGTGCATCTGGCTATTCATCTGTATACTCTAAATATCCTTTATGACAAATCAGTGAATGTAATTCTTTCCCTGAGTTCTGTGAGCCATCCTAGCAGATTAATTGAACCCGCAGAGTGGGTATTGGGAACCCCAGTTTATAGCCAGTTGGCCAAAAGTACAGGTGACAACCTACCACTTGTGACTGGTGTCTTAAGTGGGGGCAGACACTCCAGATAAATAATGTCAGAATTGAATTAAATTAAAGGATACCCAGCTGGTGTCCACTGAAGAACTTCTTAGTGTGTGGAACCACCCCCCACATCTAGTGTCAGAAGTATTGAGTGTGTGTGAGAGTAGGAAAAAACTGTCTCTCCTTCAGACCTTATATCCTGCAACCTTGCAAAATGACTGTTAAGATAATTGTTATGGCTTGTTTTTGTTTTGAGAAATTCCTAAGGATTTTTGTACACGGCAATAATGTCACTTGTAAATAGTTTTACTTCTTCCTTATCAGTCTTTATGCCTTTTATTTCCTTTTCTTGCCTTATTGCACTGGTCAGAACTTCTGGTAAAGTAAATAAAAGTGATGAGAATGGACATCTTTCCCTTTTCCCCCAATCTTAGGAGGAAAACATTAAGTCCTTCCTCATTACATATGATGCTAGTTGTAAAACTTTTCAGATAGCCTTTACCAGACTGAGGAAGATTCTTTCTTTTCTAGTTTGCTGAAAGTTTTTGTATGACTGGGTTTTGAATTTTGTCATATGTTTTTTCTGCAATTCTGTTAATGTGATGAGTACATAGACTGATTTTTAAATGGTGAACCAACTTTGCCATTCTGGGTCATACTGTATTATCTTTGTTATATATTGCTACATTTAATTTGCTAACATTTTGTTAAGGATTTCTGTATCTGTTGTTCATGAAGGATATTTGGTCTGTAATCTTGTTTTCTTATATTTGTCATATTTTGGCCAAGATTTTGCTGGCCTCATAAAATGGGTTGGGAAGTATTCCCTTGTCTATTTTCATTGAGAATTTGTGTAAGACTGGTATTAAATCCTTCATTGAATGTTTATAGAACTTAGTGAAACCATCTAGGCCTGACACTTTCTGATTATGGATTCAAGTTCTTTAACAGATGTAGGGCTATTCTGATATTCTATTTCACCTTGTTTTTGGTAAGCTGTGCTTTCCAAGGAATTTGTTCATTTTGCCTAAATTGTCGATTTTTTTAAGCATAAAGTTTATCATAATATGCCCTTATTATCCTTTCAATGTATGTAAGATTTATAGTAATATCTCCACTTCTCTTCCTACTACTGATAAATTGTGTGTTCTCTGTTATTTCCTTGATTACCCTTTTTTTAAAACAAATTCTTTATTATGGTCAAATATATATAACATAAAATTTACCATCTTAACCATTTTTAAGTGTTCTGTGGCATTAAGTACATTCACAGTTCTGTGGCATTAAGTACATTCACACTGTTGTACATTCGTCACCACCATCCATCTCTAGAACTCTTTTCATATTGCAAAACTGAAACCCTGTACCCATTAAACGTTAACTCTTCACTCCCCTCTGCCCCAGCCTCTGGCAACCACCATTCTACTGTGTCTCTATGAATTTGACTACTCTAGGAACCTTATAAGTGGAATCACAATATTTACCCTTTTGTGATTGGCTTACTCATTAAACACAATGTCTTCAAGGTCCATCCATGTTGTCGAATGTGTCAAAATTTCCTTCTTTGGGGTTAACTAAACGTTTTTAGCGTTTCATTTTATTTCTTCTATTGGCTTCTTAGACACAGTCATGCATCAGTTAACAATGGGAATAATGTTCAGAGAAATGCATTGTTAGGTGATTTTGTTGTTGTGGGAACCATCATAGAGTGTACTCAACACAAACTTAGATGGTATAGCCTCCTATACACCTAGGCTATATGATATAGCCTATTGTTCCTAGGCTATAAATGTGTACGGCATATTACTGTACTAAATATTGGAGGCAACTGTAACACAGTGGTAAGTATTTATGTATCTTCAAATATCTAAACATAGAAGAGCTACAGGAAAAATACTGTATTATAATTTTATGGGACCACTGTCATGTTGTTGGCCAAAACATTGGTATGTGGTGCATGACTGTATCTCTTTTTTTAATGTTATTTAAGTAGTTGTTCTAGGGCTAACAATACTCATCCTTAACTTATCAGAGTTTATTTACAGTCAATATAATACTTCTTCAAATCTGACATTTCATACTTACTACTTTACCATTCTCTCGTCTCACTTTACACACAACATCCCTACTTCCCACTTACTTCCTTTTACACAAATGTAATAACTTTACAACAGTAAAATTCCATTCACTCAGCCCCCATCCCTGTGTGCATGTTGTCATATCTTTTACATATGTTCAAAACCTCACTTTACAGGGTTATTATTTTTGCTTTAAACAGTTATCTTTTGGCCGGGCGCGGTGGCTCACGCCTGTAATCCTAGTACTCTGGGAGGCCGAGGCGGGTGGATCGCTCGAGGTCAGGAGTTCGAGACCAGCCTGAGCAAGAGTGAGACCCTGTCTCTACTAAAAATAGAAAGAAATTATCTGGCCAACTAAAATATATATATATACAAAAAATTAGCTGGGCATGGTGGTGCATGCCTGTAGTCCCAGCTACTCGGGAGGCTGAGGCAGTAGGATCGCTTAAGCCCAGGAGTTTGAGGTTGCTGTGAGCTAGGCTGACGCCACAGCACTCACTCTAGCCTGGGCAACAGAGTGAGACTCTGTCTCAAAAAAAAAAAACAAAAAAAAAAAACAGTTATCTTTTAAGCAAGTTATAAGAAGAAAGGAAAGGAAAGTGAATCTTTCATATTTGCCCACCATTTACCATTTCCAATGATCTTCATTTTTCCTATATGGCCCAGTTTCCATCTGAGATCACTTCCCTTTGGCCCAAAGGATATCCTTGAACATTTTTTGTAATGCAGTCCTGCTAGCAACAAATTTTCCTAACTTTTCTTTATTTGAAAATGTCCTTATTTCATCCTCATTTTTTTTTTTTTTTTTTTTTTGAGACAGAGTCTCGCTTTGTTGCCCGGGCTAGAGTGAGTGCTGTGGCGTCAGCCTAGCTCACAGCAACCTCAAATGCCTGGGCTTAAGCGATCCTACTGCCTCAGCCTCCCGGTAGCTGGGACTACAGGCATGCACCACCATGCCCAGCTAATTTTTTCTATATATATTTTAGTTGGCCAGATAATTTCTTTCTATTTTTAGTAGAGACAGGGTCTCGTTCTTGCTCAGGCTGGTCTCGAACTCCTGACCTTGAGCGATCCACCCGCCTTGGCCTCCCAGAGTGCTAGGATTACAGGCGTGAGCCACCGCGCCTGGCCCTCATCCTCATTTTTGAAGGACATTTTCATTAGATAAAGAATTCTGGTATAACAGATTTTTGGTTTTTTTTATTTGAACACCTTAATGATCTTTCATTGTCTTCTGATCTATATTGTTTATGGTGAGAAGTCAGTGATAATTCTTACCCTTGTATGTAATATCTCCTTTTCTCCATCTGCTTTCAAGATTTTCTCTTTATTTTTATTTTTTTAAACAAGAAATTTATTTAAACAACAAAATATTTGACTTGAAGGGAAAACCAGGATTCATTTTTTTAAAAGTAATTTATACCCCCTTAAAGACAGATTGCCCTACGTGTAACAGCTATGTACAAAAGTTATAAAACTGTCCTTGGTTCTAAGATGATAAATGAAAAACATTAAAATTCTCCAATTGAACAAGGTACGCAAGGATTTTTATGGGTTTTGGTTGTTAAAACAGTGAGACCAAAATAACTTACTGGAGTATAAAGATAAGCACACCACTAATAGAGAAAGGGGGTATTTTCACAGAACCAGTATTTTTCCTCATCCCATCTCCATTTCATGTCAGTCAAAATATACCATTGGCCATTTAGTTAAAAAAAAGGGAAAATAAGCAATATGCTTGTGCATACATACCAGTACTTTATACTTTACTATACTTTATAGACAATAAAGAAGTGAGGAAGGGGGAAATGAAAAAAATAGAGAAAACTGTATGTAGTATTCAGGATGTGGTGGAACCAAACTGCAGTTTTCTACTTGAGAATGTATTGTTGGTCTGCAAGAACAGTTATGGAGTAAAGTAGCAGTTCCTTTTTTAGCAGATACCTCCTGCCTGCTACTGGAACACAACTGCATCTTTAGCCTTACTTCCAACTGCACAGGTGTGTCTATTTCACTGATTAGCTGCCCATCAAATTGCAATCTTATCTGACCCTTTGACAAACCCTGTCATTCACAATGGGCTTTCATTAGTTTACTAAGTGTTGTTGCCTCTTAATCTTAAACCGCATGACAGAACCATCCTTCCCCCCACCTCGACCTTCAAATTAAAATGATCGTTGTTCTCAGTCTTGACTCCTTCCTTGGGCTTTTTGTAGGCCACAGCACTTGCCAAAGTCTCTTCAGCTGCCACTTCACAAAAGAAAGGTACCAGCTCCACGCTGAACAAGCACACGAGTAGCACCAGGAGCAGCCTCTCTTTGTTTTTAGGTTTCAGAAGTTTAACCATGATGTATGTAGGTCTTTTCCCCAATATTTATCTTTCTTAGGGTTTGATGAGCTTCTTAGATCTGTAAGTCAATGTTTTTTGAATCAAATTTAGGAATTTTCCAGCCATTATTTCTTTAATTATTTTTCTGTTCACTTCTCATATATGTTAAACTATTTGATAGTGTCACAGGTCCCTGAGGCTCTGTTCATTTCTCTTTAATATTTTTTCTTTCTGTGGTTCTGACTGGATAATTGCTCTTGCACTCTCTTCAAGTTCTCTGACTTCTTCTGTTGTATCTAATCTGCTGTTAAGTGAAATTTGCCATAAAGTTACTATAGGTCTAGATTCTATTTCTCTGCTGAAACTACTTTTTTTTTTTTTTTTTTTTTGAGACAGAGTCTTGCTCTTTTGCCCTGGCTAGAGTGCCGTGGCGTCAGCCTAGCTCACAGCAACCTCAAACTCCTGGGCTTAAGTGATCCTCCTGCCTCAGCCTCCCGAGTAGCTGGGACTACAGGCATGCGCCACCATGCCCGGCTAATTTTTTCTATATATATTTTTAGTTGGCCAGATAATTTCTTTCTACTTTTAGTAGAGACGGGGTCTCGCTGGTGCTCAGGCTGGTCTCGAACTCCTGACCTCGAGCGATCCAGCCGCCTCGGCCTCCCAGAGTGCTAGGATTACAGGCATGGAAACTACTTATTATTCGTTGTATTTTCCTTTAAATGTATTCACAATAGCTACTAAGTATTGTCCACTGTCTGACACAGTTGCATCATTTACTTTGTCCAGTTTTATACCTTTTTATCGAGGGAGGGCTGGTTCTGACACCAGTCACTGCGTTATCATTGGAAGCAGAATGCCTCGCTAAGCCAAAGGCCAGGAATGCTGGCCTCCATTTCATTTTTAAGATGGAAAACTAAGAGTTAATATAATGTCCTATGTATATTAAGATCAGTGCAACTTGCCTTCCTAATATCAGATCCAATTACAACTTATATGCCAGAGGGTATTCTCCATAGAAATCATATCAATAATGCATATTTTATATTTTCTCTTGGTTATGATATTTTATAAATATGGGCAAGAACACAAAGGGAGTTGCTATAATTGATAAACGTAGTAGCATTTATAATTATAATTTCCACAACATAGGAAATTAATCCTATGACAGATCTGCTTTATTAATTAGAAATAAATAGGCCGGGCGCGGTGGCTCACGCCTGTAATCCTAGCACTTGGGAGGCCGAGGCGGGCGGATTGTTTGAGCTCAGGAGTTCGAGACCAGCCTGAGCAAGAGCGAGACCCCGTCTCTACTAAAAATAGAAAGAAATTATCTGGCCAACTAAAAATATATATAGAAAAAAAAAAATCAGCCGGGCATGGTGGCGCATGCCTGTAGTCCCAGCTACTCGGGAGGCTGAGGCAGTAGGATCACTTGAGCCCAGGAGTTTGAGGTTGCTGTGAGCTAGGCTGACGCCACGGCACTCACTCTAGCCCGGGCAATAAGGCGAGACTCTGTCTCAAAAAAAAAAAAAAAAAAAAAAAAAGAAATAAATAAAATTTTAAATTAATAAATTAAAATATGCAAGGCTGCCATCAAATGGTCCATTGGAACGAGGTCTGTTGAAGAGCGACAACTATCCAACTCTTATCCAAGGCACTGACCTGAATAAAGCATCAGAGCAAGGAGATGTAAGTATTTTATTCCCATTTTGGAGATGAAGAAACTGAAGAACAACCAACTCTAACTCCAAAGACTGTGATTTGTTTATTAATTAAAAAATATATATATATATATACACAGACACATATATGTGTGTATATGTATTATATTTACTTTTATCATACTCTACATATAATTTTATAGCACTTGGAAAACAGGTTATAACTATAAACAGGCTTGAAAAACAGGTTATAACTATACTAATTTCATACTTAAAGCCTTTCAGGTTAAGCATTTGACTCAGGCCTTGGCAATTTAACCAACCCTAGGTCACAGGAATCTCTAAGCTGCCCAAAACAAAGCAGTTGTACCGCTCTACAATATGCCTTGGAATTAATGAGAACATAAATTTGCCAATTGGGAGGGATTCTATGCTCCAGCACAGCATTTCACACAGATCTCTCTTTGAGAACTCAACACACTCTCATAGTTGTTTTGTTTCTTTCTCATGTCACAGGCTGAGAGCATGAAGGCCTATGTTCATCTTATATCTGGTTTACCCAGAGCAGAACAGGAACCATAATAGGAACATACTGCTTATTGAATAAATAACTTTTTCTTTTCTTTTCTTTTTTAGAGATGGGGGTCTCACTATGTTGTCTAGGCTGGTCTCAAATTCCTGGGCTCAAGTGACCCTCCTGCTTCAGTCTCCCGAGTAGCTGGTACTATAGGCCTGAGCCACCATGTGTGGCTTGAATGAATAATTTAATAATACAAAACTCTAGCCTCCACTCCCCCACTATGAAGAAATCCAATAGATAATTTTTTTTTCTGTTTTTTTTTTTCTTTTTTTTCTTTTTCATCCTGATCCCAAATGGAACCAATAGATAATTTTTGTAAGTTATTAATACCATAAAATTTAAGGAAAAATAATGCTAAAGACATTTATTTTTCAAGCTTGAGAACGTCCTCAAGCTCCTCAATACAAAGGTATACAAACTTGATTAGAGAGCCTCTCTCTGAAGTCTTATGTTCTACATCTGTAAAACAGGGATAATAATAACCAATAAAAACTATGAGGTTCAAATGAGATTATGAATATAAAGATCCTGTTAAAATACAGATATACAGTAGACACGCAATAAATTACTATTTTCATTTCATCATATTATTAAACCATAGCCTAAATTTCACAACACAGCAGTCATCTGGGTTCGGAAGCTCCTTCAACTTGACTTTGTTAATCGGTAAAGGACCCTCTATGACTTGGTAAGCCATCCAGGGTTGGTCCTATCACTCTTTTCTCTGATATTACAGCTCAGAAAATAATATGCTATAGTGAGAGGGTCTAAACAATCTATTTAAAGTCAAGCATTTAAGAGGCTTGAGAGTAAGAATAATGCAAAAGCTAAGAATACTGGTTAGTCAGCTACAATGGATGTAAAAGACAGCACATAACTAATAATAAATTAATGAAGCCTACAGCCCAAGTGACTAGCACCTTGTTACCTCCAAACCTAACAAAACTCTCTATCTTCCTTTGAAGGACTTTCTCTCTTTCCCTTCCTCTTCTTTTCCTCCGTTTTCTTTCTCCACCCCCACTCCTGACACTCTGTACTGCTGCTTCTCTGAGCCCCTTTTCCTCTCTCTTTTCACCAAGTAGACTATAGAATTAAATCTTATCTTCAGCATTTATTATACTTTTCAATAAAAAATGGAACATAGGTTTTAAAGACAGAAACCAGAATTCAATTCCAGCTCCAACAATTAGCTGTATAGCCTTGGTAAATTAAATAAACTAAGTGCTTCAGTTTGCTCAACAGGAAAGTAGGGATAATGTCATCCTCACAGAATTGTACTAAGAATTAAATTAAATGAACTAAAACTTGTAAATTGTCTAATACCTAACACACAATGGGTCTTCCATAACGTTCATTCTCTTCCCTTCTTCCCTGGGAAACTACTCTGATCCTTGCTCCTGTCTTCCACAGGTCAGTAGCTCTTAACAGAAAAGAACACCCCGTTCCTTGCACACATTTCCATCTATATTACTAAGACAGATAGATCCACTATTATGAATACAGAAAATGTCTCTAACTACAGAATTCTGCACTGCCCTGATATAAACACTCCTTATCCTGCGTAGTCTCCTTGATTTTAAAAATAAATCAGCACAGAGAAATTTGAAAAAACTGTGAAACTCAAAGTAATTAGTGATAATTTTAAACTAAGCATTTAAGAAGCACTTAAATGTTCTATATAAAACAATAAATTAAAGATATAACACTATATTTTTAAAAAACTGGCTTGAAACTGCCTCAGTAGTTTGGGCCATGTCAGAAATAAATGACCTACTTCATTGTAATAGTTCCATGTCAGAGTCCCAGTACAACACCAGTCCAGTTGCCAGTTGCCTCTTCCAACTCATCCCAGTTCATTTTAACTTCATACCTAGAGACTGACTCTACTCTCAAGTGAGTTCTACACTGGTATCCAGTAGATGTTTGTAATGATAAAACTACTTTAGAAAAGACACATCACTGGAACCCTGTTCTGATTTTATATTATTTTCTGCACCAAGCTCAGATAACCATCAGACAAAAGAAAATTACTTATGGTCACCATGTGACACTTCAAGCGATAGCCAAGAAAAGAATGTGCAAAGGCTGGTGCTGATCAATGTAAGCCCTTCAACTGCAAGCCTGTAACTAAAACACAGGCAACATCGGGTGAATCGAAACCAAGACAGGGCGGTTCAAGCTATGTGGAAAATATCATGCAACACGTGAGACCAAATGCACAAATGGAAGAAAGGAATTAGGAGTTACTGAGTAGGGAAAAGAAACCATTATTCTGCTCAGGTGCAAGCTGCCTGGTGACTCCATCAGTGCGGGGCAAGCCTGGAGGTGGAGGGACATCAAACCTGCTTGGCACCCTGCGGACAACTTGGGACCAGCACGCTTCTCCCTGGCACGGTCAGGGACTGATCTTCAGGGACCTTGGGACTGGCCCACAGGCCAGATCAATATCAGCAAGGGCTAAAGAGATTAAGTAGACAAAGTTTCTTCAGGGAAAACAAAACAAAGACAATGTTAAATTGAAAATTCAAGGAAAAGGTAAAGATGAATGTTTTAAGAGCAGAAGAAAATCAACTTCAATACCAAACCCTAAGGCAATAAATGGCAAAAGAAAGTGGCAGTACACTACAGTAATTAAAAAGAACAAAAAGCACTCAAGAACTAGAAGTATGGGTACAGTTTGTATTTTTATTGAAGAATAGCACATTCTCACTAGGTTCATTGAAAGAACTGAGCTCATTAAACCTGGGTGAGGAACCCAGCCATCTGCAAACCTAGGAGAGAGGTTCAGAAGAAACTAACCCCACTGGCACCTTGGACTTCTAGCCGCAGAACTAGGAGCAGAACACGAAAGAGCAAGATATTGGCAGAGATCGACCCGGAGAGGCTTGGAGTCTAGCGAGAAGGGTCAGCGGAGCGGCTTGTTTCTCCCTCGCCCACATCTCTGGCAGTCAGCGGGCTCCCGAGCGGCTGGAGAGTTCTTCTACCCTCACAAGGCCAAAAGCTGCCGCCACCAGTCAACTGCGAGGTTCGTGAGGATGAAGTACCAGGCAGCCGGCGCCCTGGGGGTCACTTCCCATCACCGCAGATCCCAGCGGAGACGGCAGGTACCATATTGCTTCTCCACCCACTGTGCACCTTTGTCCTCCCCAGGGGGCCTCAGCCCCTCAGTTTTCACCTCGCTCATTCCCACACAAATATTTCCCAACTCCAGCCCAGACTGTGAAAGCCACAGCGTGCCAGTGCGTCCCAGGGGATATGTGTGACCCCAGAGTCTGGACATTCTGGGTGGGCTGCCTTCTAGAGAGAAGGACAGAGATGACCAGAGTGCTAGCTTTCTTCCACTCAGACTCTTTTCCTCCCCTTCCCCTGCTCCACTGGTGGCTGCTGAGAGACGATTGAGCCGGGGCTCGTAGGAACTGCTTTTCTTCTCTGTTGGTGCATCCACCACACTGGGGCTCCCATAGAGAGTGGGGCCCAAACCTTTCCAGACTCTTTTTCTCCCCTTCCCCTCCCCAACCTGCAGCTGCCGAGAGAGATAACAGAGCCCCCATGCTGAGGCTTCCACAGAGAATGGGGGTCAGACCTTTCCTCTAGGGGTCCTGCAGCAGACCAGGGGTGCTCACACTGTGAGCTCTCTGCCTGCTGGCCCTCCCTGGTGCCGCTTGCCTGGTGACTCCATCAGTGCCGGGCAAGCCTTGAGGCAGAGGGACATTGAACTTGCTTGGGCACCCTGTGGGCAACTTGGGACCAGGACACTTCTCCCTGGCACGGTCAGGGATTGATCTTCAGGGACCTTGGGACAGGCCCACAGGCCGGATTCCATACCCCCAGGTCTTAATCTCATTGCTTAGGGGCAAGGAGGGGAGATTTGTGATTGGGCGAGGCTACTACAACCTCTCCCTGGTGACTTTGTCTAGAAGCTGGGAGCAGACTTTTGAACCCTGCTCAAACAGCTACCTTGCCAACTTTGGTGGAGCCTGAGGGCAAGCTCACGCAACCCAACCCTGCCCAGCTGCACCGCCCAACCCGCCTCTGCTGTGGCAGAGAATAAGGACTCATCTGAAGTTCCAGGGCCCCACACCTCTCCCCAGGGCAATCAAGGGCTTCTCCTTAGGGACTAGAGCCAGTCACAGGACCCAAAAACAACACTGCAGCTTGTTCCTTCCGGCAAGCACCACCTACTGACAGGAAGGTCAATTTGCACATCCTTTACAGCATTTACTGTCTCAATCACACAGCGTATAGTTGAGTCTCACCCACAAGCATCACCCACTGTCTCAGAGATTAAACTGGGCATGCCATTATCTAATCAAAAGAAAATCCAAAAACGCTGCTCCAGATCAGAAGGAATCAGCGAAAGATCTCTGGATACTTGAAAAATCAGAGTGAAAGGACACCTTCAAAAGAAAACAATAACTCCATACTAATGGAAACCAACCAAAACGAGAACATTAAAATGACTGATAAAGAATTTCAAATATGGACTGTAAGGAATCCCAATGAAATACAAGAGAAAATAGAAACCCAACACAAAGAAACAACAAAAACAATGCAGGAAATAATGAAAAATTCACTAAAAAAATCAAATTATTTTAAAAAATCAAGCAGAGCTTCTGGAAATGAAAAATTCATTCAAAGAAATACAAAACAGTGGAAAGCCTTAAGAATATGTTAGATCAGGCAGGAGAAAGAATCTTAGAGCTTGAAGACAACACCTTACAATTCAACAAGTCAGTTGCAGAGATAGAGCAGAGAAATAAGAGAAAAGAGCAAAGCCTACAAGAAATATGGGATTATGGGAAGAGGCCTAACGTAAGAATCATAGGCATCCCTGAGTGTGAAGAAGAAAATACACAAGGGCTGGAAAACCTACTTGAGGGAACAATTGAGGAAATTTCCCAGGTCTTGCTAGCAATCTGGACATCCAGGTACTAGAAGCACAGCAGACTTCCTGGGAGATTCATTACCAACAGGCAATCACCGTGACATATAGCCATCGGACCGGCCAAAGGTAACATGAAAGAGGAATATATTTAACCAAGAGGTAAAAGACCTCTGCAGGGAGAACTATGAAACACTGAGGAAGGAAATCACAGAGGATATGAACAAATGGAAAGACATGCCATGCTCATGGATTGGCAGAATTAACATTGTTAAAATGTCTATACTACCCAAAGTGATTTACAGATTCAGTGCAATCCCCATTAAAATACCAATGTCATTTTTTGCAGAGCTAGAAAAAATAATTCTATGCTTCATATGGAACCAGAAAAGAGCCCAAATAGACAAGGTAACCTTAAGAAAAAAGAACAAATCAGGAGGCCTCACTTTATCAGACTTCAAGCTATAGTAACCAAAACATCATGGTACTGGCACAAGAACAGAGACATAGACCAATGGATCAGAACAGAGAACTCAGATATAAAACCATCCTCATATTGCCATCTGATCTTTGACAAAGCAGACAGAAACATACAATGGGGAAAAGAATCCCTATTCAATAAATGGTGCTGGGAAAATTGGTAGCCACATATAGAAGACTGAAACAGGATCTGCACCTCTCACCCCTCACAAAAATTAATTCATGATGGATAACAGACTTAAACCTAAGGCATGAAACTATAAGAATTCCAGAAGAAAATGTTGGAAAAACTCCTATAGACATAGGCCTAGGGAAAGAATTTATGAAGAAGACCCCAAAAGCAATCACAGCAACAACAAAAATAAACAAATGGGACCTGATCAAATTAAAAAGATTCTTCTGCATAGCCAAGGAAACAATCAATAGAGTGAATAGACAACCTACAGAATGGGAGAAAATAATTGCATGCTATATATCCAACAAAGGTCTGATAACCAGAATCTACAAAGAACTCAAGCAAATCATCAAAAAAAAAAAAAAAAAAAAAAAAATCAAACAACCCCATTAAAAATTGGGCAAAAGACATGAACAGAAACTTTTCAAAAGAAGATAGACTAATCGCCAAAAAAAAAAAAATATATATATATATATATATATATATATGAAAAAATGCTCAACGTCTCTAATCATCAGGAAAATGCAAATCAAAACCACAATGAGATATCATCTAACTCCAGGAAGAATGGCTTTTCTCCAAAAATCCCAAAACAACAAATGCTGGCATGGATGCAGAGAGATAGGAATACTTATATACTGTTGGTGGGACTGCAAACTAGTACAACCTCTATGGAAAGTAGTATGGAGATACTTCAAAGAAGTAGACCTACCATTTGATTCAGCAATCCCACTACTGGGTATTTACCCAAAGGAAAAAAGGACATTTTATAAAAAAGACACCTGCAACTGAATGTTTATAGCAGCACAATTCACAATTGCAAAGATGTGGAAACAACCCAAGTGCCCATCAATACATGAGAGGATTAATAAAATGTGGTGTAAGTATACCATGGAGTACTACTCAGCCATAAAAAAAATGGTAAATTAATACCTCTTGTATTAACCTGGATGGAACTGGAGACCATCCTCCTAAGTGAAGTGTCACAAGAATGGAAAAACAAACACCACATGTATTCACCATTAAATCGGACAACACTTACATGCACATATAGAAATAAAACTCATCAGAAATCAAGTAGGTGAGCAGGGAGGAGAAGATGAGTAAATTCACACCTAACAGGTACCATGCACACTATGTGGGTGACGGGCACATTTATAACTTTGACTCAAACTGTACAAAAGCAATTTATGTAACCAAAACATTTGTACCGTAATTCTCTGAAAATTAAAAAAAAAAACCCTGATATTTGCCATGGCATGCAGGTTTTTAAAAACATCAAAGTGCCTAGCCTACACCAACTAAAATGGTAAGCAATTTCTAAGCCTAGTCCCAGAAACATTCAGTTTATACTCATTGCCCAACTCTGAAGAATATGAGAGCACTGCAGCCGCATGAAAAACCAATAATTGACCTGCAACGGGCTTTTCCTGGGGTGGGCTACAGTGACTATACTTACTGGAATCCTCCCACTGGAGTAAGTGTAGCTTCCATGCGGAATAATACAAAAATCCCAGTACCAGAAAGAGGCAGAGGGCTAGCAGCAGATTGCGCACAAATACCAAGAGTCCCATCTTCGCATGATTTACGATTTCCTACATGACCTAAAAACAAAACAGAACAAAACAAAACAATTTAGTTCTTAAAAGATAAAGTACTCATCTTATTGATATACTCTACCTTAAAATAAAGTGTCTATAGACATAATTCCCAAATGAAGAACAACCTAGAGTTACCACTCTCATGACATAGCATCTTCCAACCTGCTCAAGGGAGTAGCATCACCATCATCCAGCACCTAAGCCAAAAAACAGCAGTCATCCTTGCTTCCCCACCCCAGTTCCCGACATCTAGTCAATGACCAAGTTCTCGCAATTCTAACCTCCAAATAAGTCTTAAATCATATTCCTCTTCTCACAATCACTACCCTAGTCCGTGCCATAACTGTATTCCCACAAACAAGTTTCCCTGCCTCCAAATTTACATTCTCCAAAGCCATTTTCCCCACAGCACAAGAAGTCTTCTAATAACACAAAATCTGATAATGTTATTTCCCGGCTTAAACCCCTTTTTATTAGTTTTCTACTGCTGCTGTAGCAGAGTACCACAAACTTAGCAGTTTAAAACAACAACACAGATTTATCTCAGAAGGTCAAAATCGGGGTATAGTGTGGCTCAGCTCGGTCCTTTGCTTAGAGTCCCACAAGGCCAAAACCAAGGAGAGTCGGCGGGGCTGTGTTCCTTTCTGGAGGCCCTAGAGAAGAATCCACTTCCAAGCTCATCAGGCTATTGGCTGAATTCAGTTCCTGCAGCTGTAGGCTCCCAGTTCCTTGCTGGTTATCAGACAGGGGCCAGCCTTTGCTCCTGTAGTCCCTTCAATGCTTTCCATGTGGTCCCCGTCAGCCTCTCTCACTCTTTGAATCCTTCCAACTTCCCCTTCTACCGCATCTTGCTTCTGCTTCCAGCCAGAGAAACTTCTTTGTTTTTCAGGGCTCATGTGATTATATTGGGCCCACTTGAATAATCCACGATAATCACCCCATTTTCAGGTCCATATCCTTAATTACATCTGCAAAGTCCCTTGTGCTATGTCAGGTAATATATATGTTCCAGGGTTTAGGGTGTGGACATCTTTAGGGACCCATTCTGCCTAACATGCCTTTCATTACATTTTCAATTACTTTGAATAAAGTAATTTCCCCTTAAAGCCTAGCAGCTTCTGACTGAGCCTCTATTTACTTCGCCATCTCTCGCTTCTCCCAACCTCATTTGTGCCCTATGATCCCGTCATTTTTCTTTCTATTCATTGAACACTGCCTTGATGTCTCTCTCCTCAAGGCCTATCTGGAATACATTCTCCACCCACCCTGCTATTGCACCTGCTGCACATCCTTTGATACTCACCTTAAATATAAAATGTAACATCAGTCAAGAAGACTTCTCTGGATCAGGCCCCCCCAAAACCCTAATCATATATCCTAGCCACAAAATAACACAGGAGAAAGAAATTATGTCTAGATATTAATAATGAAGTGACCAAAAGTTATAGTTTGCAGATTACATAATTGTCCACCTAGAAGAGCCAAGAGAATCAACTGAAAAATCATTAGAACTAATAGGAAGTTCAATAAAGCAGGTGATTATAAGATTACACTTGATCTTAGCCAAAAGGCTGAGAAGCAATGATTATAAGATTAATTTACAAAAATCAGCAGCTTCTTAAAAACTATAACAGCAATAACCAATTAGAAAATGTAAGGTGAAAAAATTCCATTTGTGATGGCAACAAAATCTGTAAAATACCTAAAAATAAACTTAGCAAGAAATGGCCAAGACTTTCACCGAAAGACATAAAAGATCTGAGTAAACAGAGACATAATAGGTTCTTTCTTTTTTTTCTTTTTTTTTTGAGTTCTAATACTGATAAAAGCAAATAATAATAGGTTCTTAAGTGAGAAGATTCAATATTGAAAATGTCAGTTCCCCTGATATGTCAGTTCTCCATAAATTCAGTTTAATTCCAGTCAAAATCCATTAATTTTTTGAACTTGGATATAAGGATAATCTGAAGAGTTCATGCCCAAGACAACCCAAGAAATTTCTTAAAATGAAAAATAATGAGATGAGAATTTGCCTTACCAGATACCAAACCAATTCAAAGTTATGATTTTTTTAATATTTCAAAATATTAATTAAGGGGGTACAAGTGTTTTTATTACATGGGTATCTGGTATCATGCTTAAGCCAGGCTTTTGTTGTGCCCACCACCAGAACAGTGTTCATTATACCCAATGGGTTAAGTTTTTATCCCACACCCGCCCTCCTGCCCTCCCCTCTCCTTGGTTTCTCATGTCCTTTATATCATCAAAGCTATAATTATTAAGATAGATGGGTGCTGGCACAGGAAAAAAACAAATAGATCAATGAACAGAATGGAGTCTAGAAATGAGCCCTCTCAGATAAAGAGAGAAATACATATACACACGTATATGAATGAGTCTGCTTTATACATACATATATATGAATTTACCCCATTTATTCTATGCTAAGCATATAAACATTAAAAGGGGGGAAGAGTCTGACAGGCTACACAGCTAACTGTCAGCATGATTACCTCTAAAGAGTAGGATGCGGTGATGAGAAGTGGATGGGACTGGGGAGGACTTTTACTTCTTTCTTTACACACTTTTTTTTTTTTTTTTTGAGACAGAGTCTCGCTCTGTTGCCCGGGCTAGAGTGCCGTGGCTTCAGCCTAGCTCACAGCAACCTCAAACTCCTGGGCTTAAGCAATCCGTCTGCCTCAGCCTCCCGAGTAGCTGGGACTACAGGCATGTGCCACCATGCCCGCCTAATTTTTTTTACATATATATTTTTTTTTAGCTGTCCAAATCATTTCTTTCTATTTTTAGTAGAGACGGGGTCTCGCTCTTGCTCAGGCTGGTCTCGAACTCCTGAGCTCAAACAATCCACCCGCCTCGGCCTCCCAGAGTGCTAGGATTACAGGCGTGAGCCACCACGCCTGGGCTTTACACACTTTTGAATTAACTGTATTTGTTATAAGTCACAAGTATTGGCTCAATAACTTTTTAGTACTGAAAATATCAAACACCACACTGTAGAAATGTAAACTGGTAGACCCTTCCAGGAGTAATTAAGAAGTAGCTATTGAAATTTACAACATTCATACACCTTGACCCAGCATTTCTATGACTTTTTCCTCAAGTAACACTCCACCAAATACTAAAAAGGACATGTACATGAATATTCATTAGCAACACTGATGATAAGAACAAAATACTAGAAATAGTTCAAATGCCCAACAATAGGGAACCTGACAAATGAATTACGGTAGGTCCCTGCGGTGGCATCAGTTTGGGTCTTGGCAGGAAACAGATGGCGCACGCAAACGAGGAAACTGAAGGAAGAAGCTTAATGGCAGGATTTTTGACAGCAGTGTGAGTAGGCCTTAAAGCAACCAGCAAGGGATAGTAAAGGATCTAGGGACTGGGCACAGCAGGAAGCTTCTTCTACCCTTTGGCTTAGAAGGGCAGAGAAGAGAAGGGTGTCACCGGAGCCAGCTAGAGCTGGCTGGAGAAGAGAGAGCACCCAATAGGAGCAGTGGCCACAGAGGAGCACAGCTGCTACCAGGATCATGGTACGAGGCAGCGCGGGATGGGAAACACCATGACCTCTCTCACCACTCGCCCTCTACTCTCCTGTGGGTGACTTTTAGCAGCTGATGCCAAGTGGAAGCCAGAGGGCAAGGAAGTCCAGATGATTCCGTTCATAAAGGTGAGTCACCAGCACACAGACAAAAGAAGGTGGATAATGGGTCTGCGAGGGCAGGAGAGTAAAGTACAGAATGCGACGTACCAGTCAGAAAGAAGGAGCACATCTGCATGTACTGATGGGGAAAAATGTCTAGAAAATACTAAGTGAAAAAAATCCAGCTGTAGAATGTATGTATAGCCCCAGACTGGCAATGACAAACAAGGATGACAATAATATTTAAAAATTAAGATTAAATATCAAGTACATACATAAAAGAATATGCAATGAACTATTGACAATAATTGTCTCAGAAAAGTAGGTTTGGAGGGAGTGTTTTTAACAATCTATTCATATAGTCACTTTTAATTTTTATATGTATAAAAGCAAGTGTACAAAGTTTTCAAAGTGAAATAGAAATCAGACTTGCATTTCCAGCAGCACAAAGGACTATGTATCTTGTCCAACCTTCCCACCAAAAAGAACTAAAACTTTAAGGTATACATATCGTGACCACAAAAGGCGAGTGGTTCTTGGAAAGCTTTTTCTTTCCTTTTAGAAGGGCGCTGAAGTGGCTGGGACCAGTCCCTCCGCCTTCTTTCTGTGCTGAATGCAGATGGGATGTCGGAACTGCCACAGTCAAAAGGTAACCACAACCCAAGGTTCTGGCAGACACATGACTGTGAGTCAATAGGTTTACTCATTCGTTCAACAAATATGACACTAAGCAGGCTGAACTCATCACCTATTTTGTTTGTCTTTTCCATTAAGGAAAACAACCATCCTAAAGAAGAAACTGATTTCTAAAAGTGGACAACATACAAAAGAACAAAGACCTTAAAAGAAGCTCAAACCTCCAAGACAAACATCCCAAGATCCTGAAAGAGATATAATTCTAAACTCACTCCTAGGATAAAAGTCTGACAACATATTCTAGCGGTGAGGCTGCGGGGTAAAAACAGGCGCTCTCAGACATTGTGGGTGGCAGGAGGGATATGGCAGTATCTAACAAAAATTACATATGCTTTTTTACCCTTTAACTCAATAATCTCACTTCTAAGAAACTATTCCAAAGATACACTGACAAAAATACAAAAAGTCTTACGCACATGGTCATTTATTGTAGCACTATTTCAAAGTACTCCAGATGTCCTTCAGTAGGAATTGAATAAACTATGGTACATACACAAAATAAGTATTATGAAGCCATAAAAAGAAATGAGCCTTTTCTAGCCCTTCCTTTCTGAATAATTTAATCTAAAAACCAATAGGTTTTAGCGGTAGTCACGTGTGCCTAGGATGAAGGGGGAAAGAGGGGTATCAGTCTAGGTGAGGGGTTTGGGGTGTGGCAACAGGTGATTTGGGGTTGACCAGTCAGTAAATACTAATACATTGAGGGTAATGGGAATGAGATTTGTCAGTGATGAAGGCAGTTACAAATATGGAAAGGGAAAAACTAGAATTAATCTTTTTGTTTGTATTGGAATTGGAGGTGTCAGTACAAACAGATGGTTTTCAATATATAAAGACATAAAAATAAATATAGGCCGGGCACAGTGGCTCACGCCTGTAATCCTAG
Source organism: Varecia variegata (assembly GCA_028533085.1). Classification (NCBI taxonomy): domain Eukaryota; kingdom Metazoa; phylum Chordata; class Mammalia; order Primates; family Lemuridae; genus Varecia; species Varecia variegata. The sequence continues at coordinate 79,324,278 of CM052444.1, forward strand.
CACTCTGGGAGGCCGAGGTGGGTGGATCGTTTGAGCTCAGGAGTTCGAGACCAGCCTGAGCAACAGCGAGACCCCATCTCTACTAAAAATAGAAAGAAATCATATGGACAACTAAAAATATATATAGAAAAAATTAGCCGGGCATGGTGGCGCGTGCCTGTAGTCCCAGCTACTCGGGAGACTGAGGCAGGAGGATCACTTGAGCCCAGGAGTTTGAGGTTGCTGTGAGCTAGGCTGACGCCATGGCACTCTAGCTCGGGCAACAGAGTGAGACTCTGTCTCAAAAATAAATAAATAAGTAAATAAATAAATACAGTGTGTGTACACACAGACATTCTTTAGCTCTGTCCACTGACAGGGCCTGGCAGCAGTCATATCCCAACAGCAAAGAGCACATCTAGCACCTAGACCTTGGCTTTCAAACGCCATTCTTCACTAGGGAGCAGGGATCCTTGGAAGAATGGCTGATTCCAGAGCTGAGGCAGAGAAGCAAAAGATAAGCCTGGACCATCTTGTCGTGCTTAAAAATGGGACAATGCTCACAGTGAGGACACATCAAAAGAAAAAGACAGTATATACATAGATATTTTACCTCAATAAAAAATTTAAAAATATATTCATATATTCATCTTATCTCAGAGAAAGGAGGTGTGTTACTCTTCTTTCCAAAACTAATGCAACAAACACCAAATGCCAGGGACTGTGCAGGACACAGAGGATACTAAGACACTAAAACTCAGACCCTGCCTTAAGGAGTGTGTTCGACTTCTCTCTTCCCATTCATTCATCAATCCACCATGATCTCATCTGTCTTGTGATCCCACCTGACCTCTTAAATGCCAAATCCACTGGATGCTTTACAGTCTTCCCATGATTTGACCTTTACATGGCATCTGAAACCGTGAGAAGTGATAATAGTGGTAGTAAGAGACTTTCTTTCTCTGACTTCTTTGCCTAGATAACATCAGCTCATCTTTGAGGACTCTGTTCAAGTCTTAGCTCTTTCAGGAAGTTTCCTCACTCACAGCCCCACACTATGGCACATTGTGCGCCCATAACATCCTATGCTGACCTCTATCATAGCACCTAGAAAACATCTTGTCTCTTTTTCTGTCTCTGCAAAGAATCAGCATACACTTTAAAAGCAGAACCTATAACTTAGGTCTGTGAATCACCAGCATTTAACAGCATAGTGCCTTGTACATAATAGCACCCAAGAAGAGTTAAAAATAAAATAAGTTAATATATTTCTAATTATATACCCTAACTCTAGACACAACTAATATAATGTGAACATATTCTGAAAATATATACTGAAGGTATAATTTGTGTGTGCATATATACATGCACAGCAATTTTAAATGTGGAGAGAAGCCTGGAGCACTGTGTTAGGCATTCTTGCATCCTCATTCTGCAGATATCCCCAAGGCAATGTCATCCTCTTCTGTGACTTCGTCTACCATCATTATGCTGACTATCCCAAACTTTCTACATTGAGCCCAGATATCCCTTCTGAGTTTTATGTTGATTCACTTAACTTCTCATCATCTAGATGTTTCACCGATGCCCCTACCTCCCCTATAAACATCCCCTTCCTTCAGTGTTTACTATCTCAATCAAAGACCACAGTTTCCCAGGTGCTTCTGTCAGAAACCTGGAAATGATCCTTGACACTAGCCTCCTCCTCAGCCTCACCCTCCATGTATAATCAACCAAGTCCTACGAATTTTACCTCCTAAATACTTCCTGAAGCCATCCATCCCTCTCTTCACTGCCACCATCCTATTTCAAGTCACTATAATCTTTTGCCTGGACTACCACAAAAGCCTAGTAAACCTCCTATTCTTGCCCTTTTCCAAATCTCCACAAAGCAGCCGATGAGATAGGCTTATTTCACTCCCAGGCTTAACCTCGGGGTAAAGCCCCAAACCCCTTAACAAGGCATGTAAGATCTGGCCCTGCTCATCTCTCTGCCCACATCTTTTGCCACCTCACTTCTTATAAGCCTGCCACATGGAACTTCTTTCTCTGTTTTGAACTTACCATGCTCTCCCAATGTCAGGCTGAAGTCCTCTGACCCCACCACCTCATCTGGCCAACTCTTACTCTTCCTTTAAGTCTCAGCTAAAAGCTCAATTCTGCAGGGAAGCGTTACCTGTCTCCACACTTTAGGTTAGATTTCCTTGTCATAAACTCCCCCAGCACCTGCCTATCCCAATCCATTACATAGTGTACTTATAATTCTATAAGTACTTGCAATAATTTAACATTTATATTCTGGCTAATCCAGGCAGGAAACATGTCTATTTTGTTCACCACTGTATCCCTTGCAAGTGCTCAAGAACTATTTGTTCACTGACTGATTATTCAGTTAGTTATAGTATGCTTGAAAAGAGGTACATAAGGTGTAGAAAGCTAGACTACCTTAATCAACCACAAATGCAAAATTGCATAAAAATCCACATTCACTGAAACAAGTTGCACCAAACTCTTGTCATCCCCAAAACATCCTACAATATGATTATTTTCTGAACTAAACCTAGCAACAATTTTTAGGTTAGTCTGAAATGTCAGAATTTTGATGATCTTCAAATATCAGCCATAATGGATATGAACTCAGTTATAACAAAATCATGCATGCAGAACAAAAAAACCACAGAGTATTTCCAGAGCGTGTCTCCTGTGAATATTTTTGAGGAAGATAATTAGACGTTATTACGTACTATTTATTATCCAGTTTCCCAAACCATCTACTGAAAAGTTCAATTTTTTGAAACTGTTTTCGCTGAATGTATCCCTGCTATTCAGACTTCATGCATGACCACGCAGATTTAAGTAATTGAACTGCAATCTATAAAATTATTTTATTCAGAAGACTTGTACACATTCTAATTACAAGTCACTGTTAACAGATAAAATAATTAATATTGCTAATATTCACATAACACTGTGGATCAGCCCCAGTTCTAGGAGTTTTCTACAATTTAACTCATTGAATCTTCTTAACAATCCTGTGATGTTATCATTCTCATTTTATAGAGAAGAAACTGAGGCACAGAGAGGTTAAAGATCTTGTCCAAGATCATAGTGCTAGTGAGTAGCAGAGTCAGGATTCAAATCCAGATGATCTGGCTTCAGACATAAACTATATTGCCTCTCTAAATAATGAGAAAAGTTTTATACAAGTAATATTGAAAAGGAATCAGTACAGAATCTACACAAAAATACTGAAACAAAAGTGGAAGAAAGAGGGAGGATCGAGGGGAAGGGGAAGCATGGTGGATGAAGACAACGCAACAGAAAAAAATGTCACCGAACTGATGAAGATCATTAACAAAGATTCGCCCAGGCCCACCCACTCCCCACTGGCTCTGTAAAACAAGAACGATGGTGGCTGTTTCTTGTATCTGCTATTTCTATATTTTTGAGAGCTCTCCTTGCTTCTTATTAACTGCTTTACTGGGATATCCTTCACGTACCATACAATCCACCCAAAGTGTACAATTCAATGGCTTTCAGAATATCCATGAGGTTCACAGAGTTGTGCAAACATCACCACAATTTTAGACCTTTTTCATTAGCCCCAAGAAGGTACCTCACATCTCTTATTTGTCACCATCCTCCCATCTCCTGTTCTCCTAGCCCTAATCTGCTGTCTCTATTTGCCTATTCTGGATGCTTCATATCAATGGAAGCATACAACATATGGTCCTTTGTGAATGGCTTCTTTCAATTAGCATGTTTTAAAGGTTCATGCATATTGTAGCATGCATCAGTACTTCATTGCTTTTTATTGCTGAATACTATCCAAGCATATGAACATACCATATTTTATTTATCCGTTCATCAGTTGACAGACATTTGGGTTGTGTCTACTTTTTGGCTGAATAATGCTGTTATGAACATTCATGTACAGTTTCTGTATGGACATAATTTTAATTTCTCTTGGGTATATACCTAAGAGTAGAATCGGGTATATACCCAATGCTGTGGTTTGAATGTGCCCTGCTAAAAAGCATGTGTTGGAAACCTAATCCCCAACACAAGTGTTGGCAAGTAGAGCCTCATGAGAGATGGTAAGGTCATGAGGGCTCCACCCTCATGCAGTGATTAATGCTGATTATAAAAGGGCTTGAAGCTGAGAATCTGATCTTTTTCCTTCTCCCTCCCACCCTCCTTCCTTCTCCTGCTCTCTTACCCTTCCACCTCCCACCATAGGATGAAACAGCAATAAGGCCCTCACCAGATGCTGGCCCCTTGACCTTGGAATTTCCAGACTCCAGAACTGTAAGAAACAAATCTCTGTTCTTTATAAATTACCCAGGCTTAGGTATTGTTATAGCACCACAAAATGGACTAGGATTCCTAGGAATAAAATATATCTAGGACATATGGAAATTCTTTTTAACTGTTTGAGGAAATGCAAGAATGTTTTCCAAAGCACCTGCACCATTTATAATACATCCCTACAAGCAGTGAGTGAGAGTTCCAATTTCTCCACACCTGCTCCAATACTTGTTCTTTTTTTTTTTTTTTTTTTTTGAGACAGAGTCTCGCTCTGTTGCCCGGGCTACAGTGAGTGCCGTGGCGTCAGCCTAGCTCACAGCAACCTCAAACTCCTGGGCTTAAGCGACCCTACTGCCTCAGCCTCCCGAGTAGCTGAGACTACAGGCATGCGCCACCATGCCCGGCTAATTTTTTCTGTATGTATTTTTAGTTGGCCAGATAATTTCTTTCTATTTTTAGTAGAGACGGGGTCTCGCTCTTGCTCAGGTTGGTCTCGAACTCCTGAGCTCAAACAATCTGCCCGCCACGGCCTCCCAAGTGCTAAGATTACAGGCGTGAGCCACCGCGCCCGGCCCCAATACTTGTTCTTATCTGTTTGGTTACAGCCATCCTAGTGAGTGTAGAATGGTTTCTCACTGTGGTTTTTTTTTTTTTTTTGAGACAGATTCTCACTCTGTTGCCCGGGCTAGAGTGAGTGCCGTGGCATCAGCCTAGCTCACAGCAACCTCACACTCCTGGGCTCAAGCGATCCTTCTGCCTCAGCCTCCCAAGTAGCTGGG
>CM052444.1:79329843-79375207 GCA_028533085.1 Varecia variegata
CTACAGGCATGTGCCACCATGCCCGGCTAATTTTTTCTATATATATTTTAGTTGGCCAGATAATTTCTTTCTATTTTTTAGTAGAGACGGGGTCTCGGCTCTTGCTCAGGCTGGTCTCGAACTCCTGACCTTGAGCGATGCACCCGCCTCGGCCTCCCAGAGTGCTAGGATTACAGGCGTGAGCCACCGCGCCCGGCCCCTCACTGTGGTTTTGATCTGCACTCCCGATGGCTGATGACATTGTTGACCATCTTCCCATGTGCTTGTTTCTTTACTTCTAACTAGCCAATCCCACATAACTCCAATTCTCTGTAATAGTTAATAATTCTTAAACTTTACCTGTTCAAATTAACATGTGATTTCTCTCTCCTGATTGGACCCAGACTCCTACAACATGGGTAGTCTGTGACTTTCTGAGTGGAAATTAGATAGCCTTTAAAACAAGGGTTTAAAAATAGAAAACTTCAGTTAAGCTGAAGAATACTTTGTCACTGGTCAGATATTCCCTTTAGAAGTATCTGAGAAAGTCTGCAAGGGTGTGGGGAGTAAACACCCAAGGGAACAAAACTTTCAGTTCTGCAAAGTTTTCATCTTTGTTTTTACAAAACAAAACAAAACAAAACCTTTCTGAATAGGAGCTGCTATGGTTTGGTTTTATTGGAGTTTTTTGCCTATTTGTTACAATGGTGTTCAGAGGACAAGGTTCTAGACATAATTTTTTATTTGGAAAATGTGACTTCTATGTGGAAGATTTAAAATGCTGAATGCAAGCTGGGTGCATGCCTGGAGTCCTAGCTACTCAGGAGGCTGAGGCGGGAGGATTGCTTGAGTCCAGGAGTTCAAGGCCAGCCTGGGTGACATAGTGAACCCTGTGTCTTTGGAAAAAAAATGCTGAATGCAATCAGTCTTGAGAAAATTCAACTGCAATGTTTGAAAGGATGGCTTTCCTTTGCCTGGCCAATTGAGACAAGAGATAAATATTGGTGTTGAAGGTGAGTTTAGGAGATGGCAATATGCCCAGCAAACTGGAAACAGAAAATTGTAGCCGAAAGCAGCAACCAACAATATGTGAAAAAAACAAGCATGGCTGTGTCCCAACACAATCTGCAGGCCAGTTTGCCAGCTTCTGCTATGTATTATATATGGAAACATAATATGTAGTGAAAGTATAAAAACGTGTGAGAATTTAAGAAACCTTTAAATCAAACATAGTGGCTTTCTCTGGTGAGGAAGGGAAGGAACCGGGGAAAAACATTTGTGGAAAATGTAATGTATTTCTTTGGGGAAAAAAAAAAACAAAAACTGAAGCAAAATGGCAAATTAAGATTTAATGATGGGTATCATTATCTTGTTCTGTTCTTATATGTGTAAAATACATCACTAGAAAATATGAGATAAATGTTCCCTTTCATTGCTATTATTTCTCTGAGACTTAGGCCTATGTAGTAGTAGTTCCATATTGTTTATCTGCCCATATCTTTAAAAAAAAAGCAAGCAAAGAAATATAATATTGTAGAGAAACTCTGCTGGACTATTGCAGAATAACTATGCAGGAACCATGCAAGAAGCTATGCTATCTTATCAGTCCCAGCAAAAGCCATTATTGCACACCTGAGCAAAACAGTAGGAACACAGGGTGTGGTACCTGTCTCGCCGTGCAGGCTGATGCGTGCAGTATAACGAGGAACAGTATAAACTCCTCACAGTATAAACAAGGAACAGACACTGTGAGATGGTGCAATTAATAACTGCGAGGCTCTGGAAAAGCTTCCGCGAGGTGCTGCCTGAATTAAATTGACTGTGGGATGCTAAAGCAGCAGAGGGCAGGAAAGGCCTTACAAGCCGTGCTAGGCAGTCTGAAATTTACCCCATTGGCAATGGGGAACCACTTAAGAGATTACGTAGAGAAATGACATAGATGTGTATTTTAGAAAGACTGCTCGGGTAGCAACATGGAGGACACACTGGAAAAGGCCAAGCCAAGAGCAAGAAGAGGCCACTCTACAGCCCAGGACACCTGCCCTCAAAGAGAGGATGTACTTCTCGAAGAGTACTCAAAGTGATCCACCAGGTTCCATACATAGGAGACACATCTCCTATTTATAATCTTTTCTGGTATTTAATTTCACTGACACTGGCCTCCCGACACAATCCCTGTGTCAGACGTCTGTGGCACACAAGGCTCGGGAAGATTCCACAGGAAGTGTGAAAATTACACAGAACGGAGTGTGGTGGTGCCACCGCTCATTCATTCGCTTCCTACTGCAGTGCAGTTTACGCAGTACAAAATGACATCAATGTGATTAATTTCATAAAAATTGGATCTTCTAAATAGGATCATTAACTAAACTTGACAATGAGATAGCAAGAAACCATGAAACCAGCACCACAAAGAAGTTGTCCAGTTACCATCTGGCCGACTAACTATAAGATTTCTAGAACTTAAAGAGCAGTTGTATATTTTTCTTTTACAAATATACTGTTGTTCCCAGTTTACTGACCTTTCCTGGAATGACAAATGTCTGTCAGCAGTATGGTAACCAGCAGATATTCCAAAAATACACACTTCTGCTCTTCCAAGATAAAGATGTCTTAACAAAGAAACTTAGCTGTCTTTTTTTTAAAAAAAGAAACCATGTTGAGTGCATTTTGAAATGATGTTTGTAAATGTTTCCATCCTTATGTTATTTTGTTATCAAAAAGACATAAAAATGTCACATAAAAACTCTTACATCTATATGCCAGCAATTCTTAAAGTGTGGCCCAAGGACCCCTGAGGTTTCCCAAGACCCTTTCAGGGGATCCACAAGTTTACAACTATTTTCATGATAATTCTAAGATGTTACTTGCCTTGTTCACTCTCATTCTCTTATAAGGGTCCTGCAGAGTTTGCTAGAGGCTACATAACACATGATGTGATGACATGATTGTTCTCATGGCTAATGGAATGTGTTTGTATGTTCTTGTGATTTAAAATTTTCTCAGTAATTTTTAAAACATCAAATATCAATAAACAAAACCCACAAAGATGAAAGTTCTTTGGGGGTATTCAATAATTTTTAAACTCTAAAGGGATCCTGAGACCTAAAAGTCTGAGAACCACTGCTATATACTATACTTTAAAAACTCAGTAACAGAATTTTCTGACTTGTTTAACATATTCCAAACAAAAGGCTTCAGGGAGATTTAAGCTATGTCAAAAATATATAAACATGCCACCTTCCGATTATTTTGCAAGAAAAACTGACATCAAGGAAAAAGGAAATTTACTGACCTACAGACAAATAATAAGACAAAGCAGTAGATGACATTTCATCAGAATAACTTAATAAATTAAGTTCTACAGGAGTTCAGGAGGAGGAACCCATGTCAAAACAGGACGACCAGGGAGGAACCTAATGGAGAACCAATCTGAATTAAACTCCCATTATCATCTTTAAAAAAATCATCAGAAGATGACCGAGGAGGAGCAAAATTTCAGAGGGGAAGAAGTCAACCATGACAGGCCGAGGAGAAGTAAAGCATGTGTGTTTTAGTGGCCCATGCAGAGAGCACATCCTGGCCACGTCAGTGGTATGGGAGTGTGTGCACACACCCTGCGCCACTTCTGAGCAAGGGCTGGAACAGCTGAATGGCCATACATCCTCTGTTGGCATTTAAACAATGTTTAGATTGGTACTGTAGTCTTATCAACTCCCTCTTCTTGATCTCAGAATAATTCTCTTATGCTTAACACTCATAGCCCAGCATCATCAATCACTTAAAATGCATAAATAAAACCACAATGTTGGCAGTGGGTATCTTTAGGTGGTGAGATTTAAGGCTAATAATCACCTACCCTGGACCAGGTAATATACTAAACATTAGGAATATTAAAACTATTATTTTTATTACAAGCAGTCCTTTATGTATCTAATAGCACAGGACCAGACTTTTTACATCTATTCTCTCAAATCCTCACAGTAACCTTGCAAAGTAGGAATGTGTATCTCCATTTTTCAAATTTGAAAACCAAGAAGATGCAAGGGCTTGTGAAGCCTGCCCAAGGTGATACAATAGAAACTGGTGCTCAGTCTTGCTGGGACACCAAAAGAAACAAAAAAAAAAAAAAAGAAAGAAACTGGTGAAGCTGTGATTGAAATCCTGGTCTGCTGACTCTTGTATGTGGTCTGCTCTAGCCCGAGGAAGGATATTGACACGTCCCTCATATTACTGCCACAGCCTAACTGTATCCTCCCCTCCAGTCTCACCATTCTAATCTCTTGTTGTGCATAAATATTTTATGACTCTTGTGTAGCAGGCATGGTACTACAGTTGCAAACCTCAGAACTTCCCATGTCAGGGAAATAGGATATCCACTATGATGCCTCTTCCTAAAAGACAAAACTGATATAAAGTCATTTTCTACCTTCAAATCCTTCAGTGGTGCCTAATCACTTTCAGAATAAAGCTTTAACTTCAGAACTCTCAAAGCCCTTCACAACCTGTTCTTGACCAACTTTTTAAAGCCTCATTTCCCACACGCTTCCCAAACATGCTTTGTACCCCTGTCACACAGGCATCTTCAGGATGTAGCCACGTTCTGTTTCTAGGCCACAGTACACTGTTTCCTGTGTGAAAAGCCTTTTGAACCCACATCTACCCAGCTAATAACTACTGATTCTTCAAGATTCTAGTTAGGTGTGAACTTCTCTAGAAAACCACTACTTATATTCCCCATGTAACATCAGAGACCCTTTTAGGAGATCCCACAAGACCCTCAATCACAGCCCTTACTGTATTGTATTCTAACTGCAGGTTTAATTGCTTCTGGTCCTACCACACTGGAGGATCTTTGAGACCAGGGACATGTCTTTCATACCTATCAAGCCACAACCTAACACAGAGATCATGTTCAGTATATAACTGTGGAATGATTAGAGCACCTAGTCTAGTGAGAGAGACAGACATGTGTACAACTAAATAAAATATGACAAGTATGAAAATAAGACATATAGTAGGAATGCTATCCAAGGAAGGGGAAAAAAGGTAGGAATGTCTGGAGGAATCTTCACCTACATCTCTGGGGTTTCCTTACCTGATTCCTCAAAGGTTCTTCAAACCCTGCTGCTGCTGCTCTGATGATCGTGGGTGCTTACTCTGTAGCATGCACGATGTAAAGCACTTTTCATAAACTAACTCATTTAATTCTCACAAGCACCCTATGCATTTCACAGGCTCAAGAACAAGACTCTTGCTCAATGTCAGACAACTACTTAGTGGCAGAGCCAAGATTTGAACCTAGAACTTCTGTCTCCTAAACCAGGGCTCCAACTAGCACTCTGCTTCTATTCATTGTCAAAAGTAGAATCTCTCCAAATACCAAGTTTGCTAGGCCCAATTAAACCAATAAGGTTAAACTAAAATTCTTTATTTTAACCATTTGACTGAAAATACACCTCAAATTATTACATATTTCCTGACTTCTTAAATTGAATATTTTGAATATAATTTTTTTGGACACCTCAGAACCTTCCTGTGTTCATTAGTAAGAGTGCTGTAAAATAGTTTTGTAAAATAGTCACTCCCTCAGGAATGACTATTATAACTGGGATTTAACAGATTGCCCTTGTATCAACAGCCTTGGCCTATGAGCATTTACAAGTGCTTGTAATAGAGTTTTGACTCCGAATCCACCATTACCCTATGTCTAGTTAGAGGTAATACTGTCAGTATGCTTATCTCTAATAGGCCATCTGATTTGCTACCTCTAATCTTCAATGGGGCATGATACACATAGATGATGTAGTAGTCATTAGTGCTGTTCACCAAATATTTCTGGCTCTTTGCTTTCCAGGCATATGCTAAGACTGCAATTCCTTACCCTTCTTTAAAGTTAGGCATGGCCATGCAACTTGCTTTGGGCAATGAAATATGAATGAAAGTGACATGTGCCACACTGGGACAGAAACTTGTCCATGTGACAGCCATTTTTCATCAAATTAAAATGATCACAGAAGCACCATGTTAAGATGGAGTTTCCATCAACCTTGGTCCCTGGGTGACTGTAAGGAGAAGAGTTTCCTGTGCAGTCATGCTGGACGTGTCACATGAATGAGAAGTCAACTTTTGTTCTGTTAAGCCACTGAAGTCTTGAGGTTTTTATTAGTGCAGCCTAATCCAAGCTATCTATACCAATATACCAGATCTCTCAGTAAGGGGTTCCCTTATATAAATAACTTTAATCACAGATTTTATGACAAACATTTTGTTTGCACAAAGAATTTTCTTTGTATCCATCCTGGTTCAAAGTTATTTTCAGGCTGGGTGTGGTGGCTCATGCCTATAATCCTGCCACTTTGGGAGGTCGAGGCTGAAGGATAATTGAGGCCAAGAGTTTAAGGCCAGCCCAGGCAATATTGAGACCCTGTCTACAAAAAATAAAAAAAATTAACTGGACGTGATGGCACACATCTGTAGGTCCAGCTACTCGGAAGGCTGGGACAGGAAGATCGCTTGAGCCCAGGAGTTTGAGGTTGCAGTGAGCTATGATAATGCCACTGCACTCTAGCCAGGGCAACAGAGTGAGATCCTGTCTCAAAAACAAAAAAATATATATTTGCCAAGTACCTACTATGTACAAAACACTGTGCTACATGATGAAAAAGTCCATGTCTTGAAAAAGCTTCAGTCTTATGTTGTAGGTAGAGGGGAATTAAGGCAATTACGGCAAAAAAGCAGACTCTAATGTTACTGTGGTTTAAAGGAGAGAGACATCTAGATGGGGAGAAAAGTACAGAAAAACTTCACAAGGGAAGTTCCATATCAAATGACCCTGAAACATGGGTAAGAACAATAACTAGAGATTCAAAGGGGTCATTTAAGATAGAAAAAGCCAACATGAGCAAAGATATGGAGCACAAAGAGCAAATACTCCCACTGACCTGGAAAACATAATAAAACCTAAGGGAATGGGAAGAAATTAGTTTTCCCATACTGTCCGTGCCAGGCTGGCTTGTGCCTAACTCAACAAGACAGTGGGGAGCCACTGAAGTCTTGGTCAGAGAAGTGACATACCTGGAAGTGATTGTAGCACACACAATAGATGGGAGGAAAGAAAAAAATGTTAGAGGGTTTCTGTGGTAATTTGCAGGAATGGTATCAATGGCCCTAAATTAGTACGATGACAGTAGTAGTGGAAAAAAGCAGATGCCAGAAATAGTATGGAGGTAGGATCAGCAAGACCTGCCAACCAACTGAACACGGGGAGAAAAGAAGAAAGGCAAGAATGAACTTGAGGTGCCCTGGTAGTTAAGGGAATTGCTATTCCAAATAGCTAAAGTTAATCAAAAAAGTGACAATGTCAAATATAGTGGTACTGTACTTATTTTCTGATGGTTAGCTAGCTCCAGCTTCCTTTGAAATAAATACCACTACCTGTTTATCCTTTTCTCCATTCAGGATTGTTGCCATCAACCTACTTTTTGTACAGCCTCATCTCCCACTTTTTCCAATATGAAACTCCCTGGAAGCACCATGAGCATTTCAGGTTGCCCCTGTGCCTCTACCATCTTCACTTTCTCTCTCCTTCCTCTTCAGCCAACCAGGCCTACCCACCCTTCGTGGCTCAACTCAGCTCCCCTGTGAAACCTTCCTCAGACACATGGATTTCTCCTTTTCCTGATTTCTCGTACCTACTGTCTTGGAATTCTGGAGGCCATATCATTAGTTACCACTTTCATATGAGTGCTTTATTCCCACAACTATATTATAGGTCCATTAGAACAAGTTTCATATCTTAAATGTTTTTGAGTTCCTCCTCAGTCAATGCCTTGCACAAAATATGTACTCAGGAGACACTTTATTGATTGATCCAAAGTCAATTAGTCTCTAAGAATATGAATGTCTTATTTCATCATTAATAATTTACTTTTATTAAACCATGTTTAGATATTTAGACATGTGAAATGGAGAGATTCACAACTTAATACTTCAAAATATCCTTGAGTTAAGAATCTCTACTCTTGGGAGCTGTTGTTGCCTAAGAGATTATTTGAAAATACTACTTGGTCACAAATTTTTGCACCAGCTTCCTTTCTACCCTCTGACTGTTAACGTAAAAGTACACCAAACAGTTCAGTGATCATCACTCCAAAATGATTTTTTTTTTTTTTTGAGACAGGGTCTCCCTCTGTTGCCAGGGCTAGAGTCCAGTTGCCTTGTCATAGCGCACTGCAACCTCAAACTCCTGGGCTCAAGCGATCCTCCGGCCTCAGCCTCCCAAGTAGCTGGGACTACAGGCATGTGCCAACATGCCCAGCTAATCTTTCTATTTTTTCTAGAGACAAGGTATGGCTATGATGTTGCTCAGGCTAGTCTTCAACTCCTGGCATCAAGCATCCTCCAGCCTCAGTCTCAGCCTCCCAAAGTGCTGAGATTACAGGGTTGAGTCACTGTGCCCAGCCCCAAAATGATTCTGTCTTAGAAACAACCTAATTTGTCATGAGGACTGTTTTACTTTCAGTTACCTAGTGGTTTTTTCTACCTTCATGTCCAACTATCTATAGTATAGACAATTCAAAATATATCCACAGAAAAGTTGGTATATTTTACTTTCTGGAATAACAGCTGCCTTCATTAGTCCCTCCCTCAATTAATTGTAATGATTCGGTTCTCACGTTCCACTCCCTCCCCGTATGTGAGAGAAACACAAACAAAAATGAGGTTTATTGAGGAATCATAAAAATGGGCATTGTTGTAAAAAGGAATCCAAAATACTCTTGAGACACTCTCCTAACCAAACCTGTTCTCCTCACTAAGATATTTCCTCTTGCGAGCAAAATCACGGAGGAGACAATGGGGAAAAGTGTCAGAAGGAAAGAAAGTAAGAAAGGCGTACTTTGCCAATCAAATTGACCCTGGTCCCTCTGAACATGTGGCCCCAAACAGAGCAGTAAGCAATGACAACCGCGACCCATACGCTGCTGATTCGGGCTCAGGCTTTCCCTGTACTTCTCCTTCCTCTTGCCACAGCGGGACCTGAATGACAGTGTCCTTGCTTTGAGCCCAGGTACACAACAATGCGGGGTCTCACTGGGAGTTGACCTCAGACCGCTCGGCCCGCGTCCGGCCCGCCTTTCCCCCCGAGGCCTGGCAGCCCCCACCCAGTCGAGGTCATCCAGGGATTGGGCTCCCAGCCCGTGGGACAACTGGGCCGTACCTCGACCCCTCCTTCCCCAGCACTAGCGCAGGCTTCGCGCCCCGCCCGGCCCTGGGACCGCGGGCGGCGGGGGAGGGGCGGGGCAGCGCGGCGACCGTTAGCTGCGGTCCGCCGTCACGCCCCAAAGCGCACCGGGCAGGCCCTTACCGCAGCGGAGAGGGAGGCAGGGGGGAGGCGGCGCCCGGCCCCACGCGGGGCGAGAAGGCGGAGGCGGCGGCGCAGGCGGCGGCGGCAGCCGCGGGGGACCCCGGCGGGCGCCCACGACGCGGTGGGCTGCATGGGCGCCGCCATAGTGGGGACGCAGCGGCAGGCGGAGCGCGCGGCCACGACCAGGTCGGGCGTCCGCGGCCAATGGGCGCGCGGGAGCCGGGCGGGGCGCCGGGCTGGCCAATGCGGAGCTGCGCTGCCCGAGTGGGCGGGCGCGCGCCGGAGCTGCCCAGTAGGCACAGAAGCCGCGGAGTTCTCCGGCCCGCCCACCCCGGGGACCCCGGCTGGAGAAAGCTAGGGGCGTGGGGCTCCCTTGGGCTGGGCGGGTCCTGCCTGCCTCGCGTCAGTCCCCTCCAGGGCACTCCCGGCCGGCCATCTGGAGGAATTCTCCTTCCCCGGCTTTGCGGCCCGCTCGGGCCGCCCCCAGGACCCAGGCCCTTGAGAGCCTGTTTCCTTGCCCGTGCGCGGAGCTCAAAGTGCAGGGTGGTTATGGTCATTCCACGTCGAGGGGCACCTCATCTCGCCCTCCGTGTCGTGAGCGCCGCCAGTCCACTCCATCAGGCCCAAGGCTTTGGACCTCCCTGCCCAATCCTGTGGGGTAAGGCCACGGAGGTCCAGGCTGCTCTTGTACATTAACTTCAGAGCCTCGTGGAAAGTGTTTAGTTCGGGCACGTGGGCATCCCGCCCCACATAAACTTTACAGCCGTCTCCCACCCCACTCTCTCATTCCCGCAGCTGAGCCCTGGCACAATTTAAAACTTAATTCCTCAGAGGGATCAGGGAGACTTTAAACTGTAATCCTAGGATGCCAGCACAATGACCCTACCTTGCTGAAGGAAGGCAGCTTGTCCTTTGTGGCAAAAAAGCTTCTGGGAGGAGCCTGGCTGGCGGGCCTTTCTGCTCTCTGCTCGGGGTCAGTCTTCTAAGGTCCAGACCGGACCGCAAAGGCAGCCAGTGGGGGAGAAAACAGGCGGGTTCCATGTGATATGGGAAAGGCCCGTCACCTCTGAGTTTGTTTCCTCAGGGTTATCACGTTGGCCAAATAAAAAATGCAAAAGTTTCTAGAAAAATGGTCAGCTGTTAAGAACTCTGCTGGGATTAGACCAGGCACCCAGCCCTGCAGGTCCTTCAGTAAGGTCGGGGACACTGGGGTCAGTGAGAGAGGCAGGAAGGTCTGAGGCTCTGTGAAGTAAGGCTGGGGAAGTGCTCCAAAGATGTGTGCTTAATCACCAATCCACTAAGGCCTGGCTCCGCCCAGCCTCCCCTGGGAATGTGTGTGCAGGGCAAAAAAGTCAACCTTCCTTTCTTGGCCCCGGGAGGGAATTGGCATAGAAAAGCATCTTTGAAAACTGCTGCTCCTCCCTTTTTCCACAATCAGACACCAAGTAGCAACCACCTCCTAACCCTGAGGGACACAAGGAAGCATTGAGAGTAGCTGAGCTGACCCAAGCCTCTCCTGCACCTAGACAGGGTCACGCCATAGAGAGTACCTAGCTGTCCAAGGGCCAGCTGGAGCAGCTCTGCTGCACCCAAGTCCTGTTATTCACTGTCCCCTCCCTGCCCTACAGCTCCCCATCCTTGTCCACTTCAATCTCAGGGACCCACAAGGTGAAGGGAACTGGGTCTTCCTCCAGGGAAGCTTCTCACCAACTACAGATAGCTCAGAGCAGCTTCAGGACCCCACTGGGGACTAAGTCCCTTGCTCTTCAAGCACCTAAAATGCACTCCCTCCTTCAAACTGGTTCCAAAATTTGTGTAGAAGACAGATGCTGTAATGGACTTAGGCCAGTCAATGAAGCAAGAGATTAGGCTGTTGAGAGGACTGGGCCGTCTGGTGCTTCTCTATTACCTCCTCCTGCCCATCTCCCAGGCAGGGGGATACAATGCAGAGGTGCTCACAGCCAAAAGTGTCCCTGCTCCAGTGTCCCACCATGCTTGGCCCAACACAGAGCTTGACAAGGAAGGGACCCGTCTCCCAGGAACAGCTTCCTAGATCCTGCCTTACTGATTTTTATAATAATACATGGCCCTGTCCCAGAGCCTATGACTCTAAATACACCCCCACCATGACCCTGGGCCATTTGGGCTCCTTGGGGCAGAGACAGCCAATCCTCTGCTCAACACATTTTATTGCTAAGGACAAGGTGATGCACCGGTTTTCAAAATAATTTGGTTTATAGCGTTCATACGTAACAAAAAAAGGAGAAGTATTATAAATCTTATTCTTGTATACACAGGGTATAGGTGTGAAGCCCTGCAATCCTGGGCCCAGGCAAACAAATTCATGAGGAGCAAAAACCTGTTTAACCCCTTCAGTGTTGCCCTCTAGTCCCACCCCCACCCCTAAATCAGCTCCCTCCCACCCCCAGTGGGCCTCCAGTGGCCCCAGTTACTTCAACCTAACCCTCCCAGCCCTGCACCCCTGCATGATTGCAATATTCTGTTGATAGAATCACCCACCAGGCTCTGCCTGCTTCCATCATTAAAATCCCCCCTTCAGGGTAGTCCCCACCCACACCCACTAATACTGTGCCACAGGGGCTCTGTGCCTAGTGTTGTGGGCACACACCCATGTTATCCCTATGTTCTCCTTCAAGGGAAGACAAAGAAGTGGCATCAACTCTTAGCATCTCAATACTGCAGCTTTGCCAGCACTCTCTTGAGGCTGCTCTGGCCTAGACAGATGCCACACCCATCTCCAGCCAACCCCCAGGGGCCCTTACTCAGCTCATCTGAGGGCAGAATTTCACATTTTGTTTGCCCTACATAGGCAAGGAAGAAAGTAAAGGCCAGGGGCTGGCAGAAGCTGGTCCAGACCAAACATACATACATACATACATACAAGCACACACACACACACACACACACACATGCACACGCACACGCACACATAAATACAAAAGTGGGCGTGGGGGCAGGCACCAGCACCTCTGCCTAGTTGGTGCAGGCGACTGTTAGGAAGCTAAGTCCTAGGCCAGGAACAGGGCAATCAGTCCAGCCAACAGTGGACCCCTTTATGGACTGGGGTCAGTCAGTGCAGCCACATGATTCCAGTGCTCAGCCCCTCAGCTGGAAGATCACCAGCTGCTGCCACGTGTCCAGAAACAGCTTGTCCTTTCACTATAGCGGAATGCCATGAGGGTGGGGTGAGAAGATGATAGCGTTGGTTATTTCATTCCTTTTCTTTTTATAATTTCACTTTTAGAGACTTCAGAGTTCCAAGTGTCTGCTGTGCTGTGGAACCCCAGAGTGCTCTTGCCTTGATGGCTGGGAATCTCTTGGAACCTGGAAGCACCTACTCCATGATGGCCCGGTATAGTGCAGGCTCAATATAATCTTCCCGGTATCTTGAGTTGATAACTCGTTGCCGTTTCTTTTCTTGCTTAACCTCTTTCTCTGTGAAAATCTCGTTGAAGCGCATGTCTGAGGCTACCGACTATAGAAGAATAAGCAAGCCAAACAATCACTTTATGGCCAACTACCCCAAGAAAAACACAGGGACAGATCCTTGCCTTGTTCCCTCCCTCCCAGACAGGAACCAAGGGCACAAGAAAACAAACACTTACCAGTCTAGACTTGACTCTCTTGGGAAGCTCTTCATCCAGCGTATACACATCATCTCTCTTAACTACAAGCTGTGAGCCATCCTCAAACTCCACCTATCAAGGAAACAAAAGCCTTTTGGTTAGGAAATCCGTGACTCTCTCCCTGGTGCACCATATGCAGTGGCAATTCGTGCAGCCAAAGGAAGGAATTAGAACACTGAAGTATAGGCTACCATGTTTGAAGCCACACTTGGCAAGCTGGACACAGGGAAGACCCCTAGCACTGAAAGGGTTACCAATTAATTAGTTCTCCCAAGAGTAGACTGCCTCTGGCCCAACAGGAAGCAAAGATTTAATTACAACCCCCCCCCACCCCCCACCCCCCCGCCTCTCCCAGCAAGAACCTTTGGCTACCTGGTACATTTGGATGGGGTGGGAGGCCACAAACTTGGCTCCATATACTTGGCCATCTGTCCATCTCACTTGGACCACTTCCCCTTCAGCAGGAGGACCCAACTGGAGACAGTCCTGGCTCTGAGGAAAAAGGAAGGAAGGAGAGTGAAAAAAGGTCCATTTGAGCACAGTGGTAACTGCCATCTACTCAGGAAAGAATGAACCAGGACAAATTCCTGCTCCAATACTCCAAGCAAGGCAGCTCTCTCTGGGCTGAAAGATGTAATAAAGATGTGCTTGCTAAGTCAAAGTCTGCCCCATATCTCTGTCCCCTGGTGCTTCTAGGTGACAAAAAAGAATGGCTACAATAATTTAGTAAACATAGACAGGTGCTGTAATCAAGAGTCCTTCTTAGGCCGGGCACGGTGGCTCACGCCTGTAATCCTAGCCTCTGGGAGGCCGAGGCGGGTGGATCGCTAGAGGTCAAGAGTTCAAGACCAGCCTGAGCAAGAGTAAGACCCCGTCTCTACTAAAAATAGAAAGAAATTATCTGGCCAACTAAAATATATATAGAAAAAAAAATTAGCCGGGCATGGTGGTGCATGCCTGTAGTCCCAGCTACTCGGGAGGCTGAGGCAGTAGATTGCTTAAGCCCAGGAGTTTGAGGTTGCTGTGAGCTAGGTTGACACCACAGCACACACTCTAGCCCGAGCAACAGAGTGAGACTCTGTCTCAAAAAAAAAAAAGTCCTTCTTACATTCCCCTCAAGTCTTCCTCTAAGGGCTGCCCAGGGCTCTGCCATGTTGAAATGCTACAACTGTACTCAAAATGTGTTCTTAATAGGAAAGGTACGAAAAGAAAGGATCACCCACCATCGGACTTGGCAAAGTATTTTAGAAGTTCTACTCCTTCCAGAAGTGGGTAGATATCCTAAGGTGAGTCCTCACCATATTACCAGCAAAGGGCTTGGTATACAGTGGGAGGTCAATGTACATGCATATGGGTTGAATGAAAGGTCTGATGGGTAGACCTGGGAGAAGGTCCTTAGAGACATGGTTAAAAAGTACACATCAGAGAAGAGTGGGGGGCGGGGGGCAGTGAGTCTAAAAAAGGATGTGGATATTCACAACTGCTCTTACCAATCACAGTACATGACAAGAGTTAGAAAAGGTCTGTCCTGTCCTGCCACCTACCAGTTCATTTATTGAGCAGAAACAGTTTATACTGTATTGACAATTCATTTACTGAGTAGGTAATAAATATATTTTGTATCAATCTAACAATTAAGGCCGGGCGCGGTGGCTCACGCCTGTAATCCTAGCACTTGGGAGATGAGGCGGGCGGATTGTTTGAGCTCAGGAGTTCGAGACCAGCCTGAGCAAGAGCGAGACTCCGCTCTACTAAAAACAGAAAGAAATTATCTGGCCAACTAAAAATAAATATAGAAAAAATTAGCCAGGCATGGTGGCGCATGCCTGTAGTCCCAGCTACTTGGGAGGCTGAGGCAGGAGGATCGCTTAAGCCCAGGAGTTTGAGGTTGCTGTGAGCTAGGCTGATGCCACGGCACTCAATCTAGCCTGGGCAACAAAGCGAGACTCTGTCTCAAAAAGAAAAAAAAAAAAAAAGCAATCTAACAATTAAGCAGAAACTGCAGCCCCCCCGCCCCCCAAATCTGCGGTGGAAGTTTTAGCTAGTCAAACTTATGTGACCGTTAATAAATCACTTAAGTTCTCTGCAACTCATTTCCACCTCTTATAACAGCAGTTCTCCAAGTGTAGTCCACGAACCTCTGAGGGGTTCCTGAGGCACTTCCAGGGAGCATGTGAGGCCATGACTATTTTCACAATAATGTTAAAACACTAGCCTTTTTCACTGTGTTAACATTTGCAGTGATGGTATCAAATCTATGATGGCTACAACTGCTGGCACCTAAACACAAATCAAGGCACTGGCCCTAAGTTCTACTGATTATTATTGCATTTTTCACCACTGTGCACTCATAATTCAGGGGGAAAAAAGCAGAAACCTGGTTTCACATAACAATGTCCCTTGATGGAGCAGTAAAGATTATTAATTTTGTTAAACCTTAATCATTGAGTACATGTACAAGTACTCATAAGACACTCTGGCTGCAGACCAAAGTATGATGGTTGTCTTGAGAGGAAAAACACCTGTGTAATTGTCTGAGTTGTGAGCTATACTAGCTTCTTTTTTCGTGAAACACCAGTTTTTATTTGAAAAAAATGACTAACAAACTATGGTTATTCAGACTTGGGGATTTGGCAGACAACTTGAAATGAATGAGTGAGCCTGTCATTTCAAGGAAAACAAGAGTCAGTATCTATTACCAATAATAAAATTCACACTTTCAAGCTAAAATTAGAATTTCAGAAAAGTTGCATTCCCCACTGTGAGCTTGAAGCTTTCCAAAATTTAAAGTTTTCTGATGAGATTAATGATACTAATGATGTGATCTGTTAATGTATATAACATTTAACAACATTTGGAAGATCTCTATAGTCCAATGAACCAATATTTTCTAAATGACCAATGTATGATGTTATAAAATCATGCATGAGTGAAGGATGCATTCTAAGTAAGATCAGTGGATTTTAATGTAACAGAGTATGAAAAGTTCATTGACCTGCTTTCAGATTCCACACTGCAACTAACTTTTAAGAAATTGCCACTTGTTCAGGTGTTAGCACAAATGAAAAATAAATAAAAAAAAAAAAAAAAAAGAAATTGCCACTTGAGTTTTGGTAGAGCATCAGAGAAGAATAATCACAATTATCTGAAAGGCTGTGCAAAATACTCCTCCCCTTTCCAACTACATATCTGTGTGAGGCTGAATTTCCTTCCTATAGTTTAACCAAAACAGTATATCAGAACAGATTAAATCAAGAAGTGACATTAAAGAGAGCTACAAAATCGTAGAAAAATAGCATTCTTCTCAATTGTTTTTGTTTTAGAATTTATTTTTTATTAAAAAGTGATTTATTTTAAATTAATTAGTCTCAGTTCTAATTTCTAATATAGTATATGTTGATAGATATAACCCACAAAAACACAAGCTCTTTGGGGTCTTTAGTAACTTTTATAAAAGGGATCCCTGAGATTACTGCTCTATGAGTTAGAGATAATACCACCTGCTTCTCAGAGTTGGTATGAGAAGTGAAAGAACTTCTTGACATACAGCACTTAGCATAGTGCCTGGCATACTGTAAGAGCTTAATAAATCAGAGCTATACTACTGCTATGAATACTACTAATACCATCTTCACTAAATGTCTACCTTATAACTAATGAATGTGCTTTTAGCAGTTAAGTTGCTAATGGTATAAACATGGGAAATATCTGATTTGTTAAAGGAAGAAATGGTTTCCTTCTTCTCCACCTTGGCGCTTAGTCTACCACATGAAAAGGCAAGGGGCGGGGGGGGGTGGGTGGGTAGGGGAAACTTGAACTAAGTCCTGAATACTGAGCCAGGAAACCTAGGATTGGGTCCAGGCAGGGTCTCTAGTGTCTCAGGTGTTGTTAACATAAGCAGGCCGGGGTGTCTCCAAGCAGTTTCTACTCAGCCCCAAAGCCTTCAACTGTGAAGAGACAAAAGCAGATTCTGCACATCTCCTAAGAGGGCCTGGTAGAAAAGAGAGGCGGATACGTCTGAAAATCATCCAGCTACTAAGCAGTGAAGCTGATGTTGGCACATGGGTTTGACTAGTGCAAGCTTTTCTACTGCACTATATTCTTTTTTTTTTTTTTTTTTTTTGAGACAGAGTCTCACTCTGTTGCCCAGGCTAGAGTGAGTGCCATGGCATCAGCCTAGCTCACAGCAGCCTCAAACTCCTGGACTCAAGCAATCCAACTGCCTCAGCCTCCCGAGTAGCTGGGACTACAGGCATGCACCACCATGCCCGGCTAATTTTTCTATATATATTTTTAGCTGTCCACATAATTTCTTTCTATTTTTAGTAGAGACGGGGTCTCGCTCTTGCTCAGGCTGGTCTCGAACTCCTGAGCTCCAACAGTCCACCCGCCTCGGCCTCCCAGAGTGATAGGATTACAGGCGTGAGCCACCGCGCCCGGCCTCTACTGCACTACAGAATGTCTTAAAACATAGTTTAGACCAAAATATGTGCATGTTTCAAAGAATTACAGAAAATGCTGATTCACACAAACTTCCAGGGGAAGCAGGGTACCCTAGTGGCATGTAATTTTCTTTGCAAGGGAAGACAATGCTTCTTTCTGTTTGGGGACCGACTGATGGGACCGGGGGACCTGGATAGAAAAGCCAGGCAGACCTACAGCCAGTTTGCCAGCCAGACCTAGAAACATCTGCCCCTGCCAAACTGCCCAAGAAGCTCTTTGCAGACATTACCACTATGTCCTCAGGATACAGATTGTCGCTGAAGGAGCCATCATCAAAGTTGACTTCATAGAAGGTCTCAGTGGTGAGCCTCACCACCTCACACTGGTAGAAACGTCCATTCTTATGTTTGCTAATGACCTTCTGGCCTGCAGTGATGCTCTGCAAGGCCCCCTTGGCACGCTGGAAAAAACAGAACCTTGGGTCATTCACACATTGAGTTGACAGGCCTGGCACATGGGGACCAAGATCAATTGGTTCCTCTTTATTGGGCAACGATAAGCATGGAAATGGGAAAGTAAAAGGGAAAGAAGAGACGGGAGCTGAAATTGGCCTTTACAGATATACACATCCCACCTAAGACACTGGAAGAAACCAGTGTCATATTTTCCTCCATAAATTTTAAAACCTCCCTAGCTCCTAGTCCACAGCTGGTTCTTATACCATACTACCTTACCCAAAACTCCCTGAACAGACTCTTGTGACTTCCCTGTTATTGCCAGGGCTGACCAAATAGCATCTACTGATGCTACAGCTCAGATATACAAACTATCAAAGGACAGACTCAATAGGTGACCTAGGGTCCTGGCCCCGCCAGGCAAAAAGCTCTACCAGGTCTTCGCACTAGCTCTACCCTCAACCAGAATGCTGCAGAAACATCAAAATTTACATGTACTTTCCTTTTTTCCATCTCTTCCCACTTCCCCTGAAAACACCCTGCTCCATCTCAGTTCCTGGTTGCAGTTACTAATACCATCATATTAGCATCCTTCCATCTCTCAAGGGAGTAACCTAAGTCATCTTAATTCATAATCCCTCACCACTTCCTCCTCCTCTCTCCATCCTCTCAACCCATGAGGGTCAATGAACCCTGTCAATTCTACCTGTTGTAGGGTCACAGGGTTAGATGCGACCCTAACGCTCTGCCTGTGTGTTACCACTTCAGACCTCACTTTCTCCTAGGCTACCTGGTTTCCCTGTCTCAAATTCTTAATCCTTGAATCCTTTCCTCAAACAACCACCAGAGTGATTTTTTTTTTTAAATATCGTTCAAAATCATAATATCCTAAAAGTTCTCCTGATCCGATGGAAGAGAGGTCAAAGTCCTAAGCACGGCAGTCCAGGGCCTTCATTACTTCTGAGTGTCAGCCCCACCACACTTCTAGAACCAGTCTTTCATGTTTGTTCTTCTGAGACTTGCTCATTCTGTTTCGAAGCCTTGAATGGCCGCCTGCTCACAATTCCTTCTCTTTCCTTAAGACCCACTTCAAATGCCACTTTCTACCCAAACCCTTTCATAACTCCTCTAGCTAACAATGCATGTGTCTTTCTCTGTACTTCGCTATTTAGAGAAAAACTGCAAAAATCTCTATTGTGTAGTCAGTGGTTAACTGTCAGGAGCCCTCCCCATTAGTTCTCAACATTTACAGAACTTCTGCTATGTCCCTGACACTGGGTTAAGTAATAAGGACACCCAGATCAATAAGATATGGACCCTTAAGGGGTTTATCCTGGTGGAGAGGCAACGAGAAAACAGATAATCAAAAGGAATCAACCACAAGCAGTTTGGTGCCACTGGATTATGAAGTACCAGGCAGGGAGTAGAGGTGGACAGGAGCCATCTCTTAATCCCTTACTCATCAGCACTCTCCATAAAGCATAATGCTTGAGGAAATATTTGCTAACACAATAAATGGAGAGCATGCAAGAAAATGATCCCAAAAACTGTCAAGAGGATTCCATAATGGCAGCCTCCCTCACCTCCAAATTAGGAATCTTGTGCCGAAAGCAGGTGATGAAGACAACAAAAGGCCAGTCGTCTGGCTGCATCATCACTCCGGCAGCCTGAGCACAGCTCACGTGGAAGGCAGTTGGGCAACGGCCGTGAGAACACTGCACACAGCAGCCAGCAGTTCTTTTCCTCCGCTTCTTACAAAAGATGCATTTCTGCAACACAGGGGAAGAAAGCCAGTGACTCCAGGAACTGACAGTACAGCCGCTTCTGTTATTCCCCCTTCTCAAATGCAGAGCCTAATGAGCAGGAACCAGCCCCTTTCCCAAAACATTAGGACACACACAGCCAGCTCTAATTTGTCTGGTTATGGGTGTCCCCATCAAGTAATTTATGGGGACAGGGTGGGAATCACAAACTCTGACAAAGACCAAGGGGTAAGGGTGGCCACTGGGCCAAGGAGGAATAATTTGTTCCCCTCCACCCAGAGACTTGTAGGTAGGGTAATTTGTAGAGCCTGCAAGCCTGTCTCTTCTTCCTTACCAGTTTGAAGCGAGGCAGGGGGATTTTGCTCACATCCACTGGACTTCTTTCTGCAATGTTGACAAACCTTGCTTCCAGAATTGCCACAGCACATGAAACATGGACCCACCTGCGAAAAGGCAAAGGCTAGCTCAGTCACCACTGGGCCCAAGGCTCTGTGGCCTTCTCTTCTAACATGGACCTGCTGACAGTGCATCCTTCCTCATCCAGCAAGTTCCTGGGACCCAGGAAGGCGAGAATCACAAGTGACTCCACACTGACCATACGGAAACAGTTCCCCACTGTACTGCCCTGTGTTAGCACAGGGTCACGCTTCTTACACCACTCGCTCACAATTTGCTGCAAAACGAGCAGAGCCACAGCTAACTGTGTGGCAGGTTTCAGAGAGTGAGACTACAATGGAGGACTTTACACAGACCCCCTGTACAACAGGACCCAAGTCAAGTGTCTCCTGAAAACATCCCGGCTGTGCCCCTCTGCCAGCAATCATAGCTCTCTCCCCAGGCCTCTACCCAGTCCTCTCCCTCAGACACAAAGAAGCCTCTCCCTTTTGCTCCCTTTATCCATCTTTGAATCACCTTTTTTTTTTTTTGAGATGCTCTGTCACCCAGGCTGGAATGCAGTGGTATCATCATGGCTCACTGCAACCTCAAACTCCTGGACTCAAATGATCCTCCTGTCTCAGCCTCCTGAGTAGCTGGGACTACAGGCATATGCCACCATGCCCAGCTAATTTTTTTCTATTTTTAGTAGAGACGGGGTCTTGCTCTTGCTCAGGCGGTCTCAAACTCCTGAGCTCAAGCGATCCTCCTGCCTCGGCCTCCCCGAGTGCTAGGACATTGGGCTAAAGCCCCACTTACTCTGAAAGGTCTGTTCAACGGACATCCTTAGAGAATTAAAGTAAATTCTCACCATTTGGGGAAACTGACATGTGCTAAGATGAGAACAACTAAAATGATGAAAGTTCTTAAAATCAGGCCATGTGAAAACCTATAATGGACAAGGTTGGGTCTACATGGAAGCTGTCTGCAGCACTGGTGGGGCTGTCATGTGGGAGTAGGAACAGATTTGTTTTATGTGGCCCTGGAGGGCAGAACAGGGATTAAAAGGTGAGAGTGAGAGGCTCTAGCAGAGCCATCCGCACTCCCAATAAGGACGGACGTTACCAGCACTGTCCTACAGTTGTGAGGAACACAATGACCTCACGTGATGGCAGCGAGTGCCTGTTTCAAGGAGTGGAGACAGCAAGCAGAAGAGCCATCTATCTGGAACAGCAGAACAGGGGTTCCAGGGAGGCAGGATGCTGGGTGGTAGGTACATTGCAAGTTCCCATAGGATTTTACGTCAAAACAGGATTTCCCCTGCCAACTGTGTGTACTATCCCTTAGACAGCCAGCTCTTCCAGGGCAAAAACTCATTCATCTAACATTTCTACCTCAGAACAACTAAACACAAGACTTAGCACAAAGATTCAGCTCCATGACAAAGAGCTTCCGGACAGCTGAGAAGCCCAGTGAGTCTGTAGATTTGATTCCACAGGGGGTGGGCCTGGCTGAGCTCTCCTCAACATCCTGCTGTCCTTGAGGGTGTTCGCCTCATTCCAACCAGCAGGTCTGAACCAGGAGAGAGTACCCTGAGGAGAAGTGCTCCCCAGCCCACGGCCACCTCCGCACACTGGCCCAGCCGTAACAAGGCAAATGTTCTCGCATCCAGCCCACGAAGTCTCTACATCATCTCCACAGGGTCTTCATGCTCCCGTGAGTCCATTATTAGTTCCTCCCAAAGGAGGACGCCACTTCCCTCCCTGCTGCAGAGGGGAAATTGGAGTCGGAAAGGTCTGGACTGTTTGGCTCCCCACGGCATTCCAGTTTTAAAATTAGTCTTGGAGATGCTAGCCCAGCTCCACACAGTGCTTCCCAAGTCCTCATCAGTCATTCATAAGAACAGCCACTGCCCTCGCCATGCTGCTGCATGCTGCTTCAGAAATGAGCCTGTCTGTTCCAAGATGCTACTCAGAAAACTTACCTGTCGTCATTTGCTCTCTGCAGGGCCCCTCCTCGTAATGAGCATAAACAGCAGTCCTGCCAAGAAGGGAGAGGAAAGAAAGTGGTTACTGCCTAGTCATTAACATCCAATCTGCCCTCCCCGCCACATAAGCAAGCAGTGTGACGGCATGTGGGGCTTCACCTACACAGCCCCTGTAACCAGGACTCCACTGCAGGAAGGAGAGGCCACTCGGGGCTGAAGAGTACCAAGTATTCGCTTGCCTTAACATAATCCTCTCCACTGTTACTGTTAATAAGCACTGTTGGCAAAGGCACAAAAGATGCTTTGCTCAAACTGGAGGTACTACAAGGCTCTGACTGCTTCTTATGTGGGGTATTGCCAGGTTCCAAGGGGTACAATGAAGAGAAAGCTGCAAAATGAACTATCTCAGCCCCTGTGTGAGGCTCCAACCCAAAATGGATAAATGCTTATGCTTCCTCTACAGGAAGGTCTCTGCCTGGTCTTCACACATGGAGCAAACACAGCTTCCGGACACCACAAGTGAGCAGCAACCACTCTCACTGTCATAGGATTTATTCTCACAGTACTCTCTGACATAACTGTGCAGCAGGCCCTGTGTGGACTGCTGGGAATATAAAGCGCAGCATGGAACAGTCTGGCCCTGAACGCACTCCAAGTCTCCGCAACGGTGTGGGAGGACTCACCTCCTCCAGGGCATTGGCTGCACACCGAGAACACATCCAGTCTTCAGAAGCCTTTGCAGGGGGGACCCCATAGCAACCTAACAGGGACACCGAGATGAGCAAATTAAACCCAGAGGTCAGAGTCAGAAGGTAGATTTGCAATTCTTCTCCATAGACCACCCCCAAAACTACAACCAAACCTTACAGAAACCCCTGAATTCTAGAGTCTGAGTCTCCAGGGCTCAACCATAGAGTATGGCCCAAAGTCTCAAAAAGTCAAAAACTGTAGATTCACTGATACAAACACCCAGTGAGTAGCAGGAACTAATCACCTCCATATACCTGCAACCAACAGGACAGCACAGAGATGACTGGTACAAGTACGGACCCCCGGAGACAATGAAAATCAATCAGCAACAAACTCCCCAGAACACAGAAGCAAACTGCATGGAGGGACTGGGAGGCCACCGGGTAGCAAGGACTTCCAGGGAGCAGGCCGGTGCTCCTGGGACAGGACACAGAAAGGTGAGGGGCACTCACTGGCGTGGACCCGGACACTGCACTTCTTGCAGGACACTAGAATGCTGGTACCATCTTCCTCGAGGTAAGGGGTAGAAAGATTGATGTCCGTGCTGCAGCCAGTTGAGGTGAAGCACATTTCTGGAATCAATGGCTTAGTCCTCTGCTTCTGGGGGGCTAAATCTGGAACATTTCCACAGTTTTGACTAAGGCCTCCAAACTCAACCTAAGGGGTGAGAACAAGTGCACACCTCAGTGAACACACACCTATGCTCTTAGCTTCCCACCTGCTCCATCAGCGGAAAGCTGGTGCTCTTACTGATATGACTGTGGCTACGGCTCCCGGGTGCACAGCCGTTATCCCAGAGCTGTTAATTGAAGTTACCTCTAATGACTCAAATTCAATTTCTCACAGCAGCATCAAACAAAGGCCCCTAGGGGACAACTGAGAAAAGGGAGCGAGGTAAGAGGCAACTGGGATTTCAATCTTCCCAAACTAAGAGGCAATAAAATGTACTGAGATGTTGGCAGCTGGGCTGCTACTGTGGGCTCCCCTGTGGGCTACAGTGTATGGTGGCCCCACCCAGGGAGAGCACCCAGAGCAGGTGCTCCTAATGGGCCAGCACTGATTGCCTCTGGTGGTCTGTGTCAGCAGGTCACCTGAGGTGCAGCACCCTCACATGGCTAGAGCACCACCTGTGATTCCTGGTTCCGGCCCCTCCGGGAAGAACATCATGTCCACACACTTCCCTTGCAAACTATACTGACTACAAATATCTGCTGGTTCTGCCACTGGATGGCACCCTCACTGTCCCCCACCCCAAGGATGGGGTCCAGAAACATGTCAATACTCGTGAAACTCTGACCTTCACTGAGTAGATCTGCTGATGGTTAGCAACCAGGCTATTCACCTTCCTCACAGGCAACAGCACATACAGTTCTTTGGTTTTGCTTTTTGTCAGTGGAAAGATGTGGTGAGTTACTAATCCAAAGTGTGTTGGTCTGAGATTCCATTTGTCGGCAAGCATGAACCTGGGGCCCTGCCAGGCTCAGTGCCAGCCATGCCACCTTAACCAGGCACAGGGGGACCACTTACCTACCTGCCACCCTGTGCAGGCCTCAGCTGAGACTGAGATGGTCCCCTTAGCACCTGCTGCTGTGAGTGCCTTCCTGGCCTCCTGGAGCTGGACCCAAAGAGATCCATGACGGAGAAGCCGTCAGTGCCCCAGAGTGGGAAGCTCACAGCTGAGCTCAGCAACCTGCTTCCCTGCCCTGCTCTCCCTCAGTTGGGCCCTCTGCTTCTGCCCCTCCCAAGTTCCTTCTGCTACCGGAAACACCCACTATGCCAACGGGAAAGGAAAGACGACAACAAGATTAGAGGATCTGGCTTTTCATCTCAAGTACAGACTGCAGTAAAGAAATTACAGTCCTCCATTCACTGGCCAGGACTACAACCACATGGCAGGAATAATCATTGACTAGAATGATAATTAAAAAAGCAGACTGCTCTGCAAACAGTGAGGTCTGTGATGAGTGCGTGTGCAAGGGGGAGCCTGAGCCATACCCTCAACGCACCTCCGAAGCACTATCAAGTGAAAACCCACGTCACTGGGTTATCTCCCTGGCAGAGCCTGACCAATATACACATGGGGCAGAGAACGCTACGGCAAAAAGCCTTTCCAAGACAACCAGTGACAAGCTATATACACAGTTAAATCTTGCTTCCTCCAGTTGCTGGTCCTGGGTAAATGGAGGGCTGGGGTGGAGTGGGCTTACCTGATGGTAAGTCTGGAAGATCATACAGACAGCGCAGTGAGGGGCTTGCTGGGCCATGCTCTCATTGAATTCCTTTTCAGCCTCAAAGTTTGGGGGTCGATTCTGCCACAGTTGGCTCAGGGGCTTGGCCCAGGCCTCTGTCTCTTCAGCTTCTTCCTCAGGGGTCAGCTGTTCAGGTGTCTCTAGAAGAGGGAACAGGAATGTGAGTCAGCACCAACCCTGCACATCTGTGGCTCTGCTTGGTGAGCAGATGAGCTCAGCCAGGACTCCTGGTCCTAATTTTGGACTAAACCCAAGACACCTAAGCGTGATAAAGGCAACAGGCGAAAGCGAGTCTCCACAGATTCCTTCAACGCCTGCATGCTGGTGTGGGGAGCCCTGCCTGACATCTCCATCCTTCCTCTTGCCCCAGGAGCTTGGCCTGCCCTGCTCTCCCTTAACAGCTGTCCACTCAACCCCTCTGCCCAAGGGGTTCTTCTCAGAGACCATGTTATCTGCTGCCTCCAAAATGTCGGCACATTAAGCCCTTTCTTTACCTTTTAGAGTTTTCCCTTTAGTTGTGCTAAAGGGAAACAAGGAAGGAAAAGAATAGGGAACTGGGACAAAGCTTAAAAGTTGTTACATTTCTATCACTCTGGGAGGCTGAGGTAGGAGAATTGCTTGAGGTCAGAAATTTGAGACCAGCCTGAGCAAGAGCGAGACCCCATCTCTACTAAAAATAGAAAAAACTAGCCGGGCATGGTGGCATGTGCCTATAGTCCCAGCCACTCAGGAGACTAAGGCAGGAGGATTGTTTGAGCCCAGGAGTTTGAGATTGCTGTGAGCTATGATGATGCCACTGCACTCTACCCAGGGCAACAGAACTAGACTGTTTCAAAAAAAAAAAAAAAAAGCTGTTACATCATGGTCCTTGGGCAGGACTCTAGCTCCCTCTGGAAAGGTCAGTGGGATACACCTGCCTATTTTGAGAAGGGCTCCCTAACCCCTCCTTGCTCTGCCAGAGGAAGGCAAGTTCAAGATGAATCCTGGCCGGGCGGATCGCTCGAGGTCAGGAGTTCGAGACTAGCCTGAGCAAGAGTGAGACCCCTGTCTCTACTAAAAATAGAAAGAAATGATTTGGACAGCTAAAAAATATATATAGAAAAAATTAGCCGGGCATGGTGGCGCATGCCTGGAGTCCCAGCTACTCGGGAGGCTGAGGCAGTAGGATCACCTGAGCCCAGGAGTTTGAGGTTGCTGTGAGCTAGGCTGATGCCACAGCACTCACTCTAGCCCGGGCAACAGAGCGAGACTGTCTCAAAAAAAAAAGAAAGAAAGAAAGAAAGAAAGATGAATCCTGTCCGAGTCACAGATGTAATGCCCTGAGTCTAGACCAAGGCTGGCAAACAGTAGCCTGTGGTCTTAGCCCACTTAGGAAGCTAAGAATTGTTTTTACATTTTTTTTAAGAGATAGGGTCTCCCTATTTGCCCAGGCTGGAGTGCAGTGGCTATCAGAGACATGATCATATACAGTACACTCCAGCCTCTGACTCCTGGGCTCAACCAGGTACTCCTCTCTCAGCCTCCTGAGTAGCTGGGACTACGGACTGGCACCAACATGCCTGCCTTTGTTTTTACATTTTTAAAGGGTTGGAGATTAAAAAAAAAAAAAAAAACAATAATGACCATGGCGACTAATAAGGACTGTAAAGCCTAAAATATTTACTTCCTGGTTCTTCACAGACTCGTGGTCTACATGACAATTTGTATCTCTTAGGTGCTCTTAGCCAGCAGAGCACACAACTCATCAGGCCTCACTACTGTGTGGGGAAGAAAAATCCCCTTGGGGTGCACCTTCCTAGAAGAAAGGGACACACTGCTAAATGGAAAACAAACAAGTTTGCTCACAAAACTCATGTGAGTGATTAAGGTAGTATGCTTCCCAGCTCCCCCTAAATCAGTGAGATAAGGGCACAGCCCACCAGCTCCCAGCAGAAACAAGGAACAGAAACAAGGAAGTAAAGGAAACCTCATCAAAATTCTGAAAGTTATGAGTAAATGAGGGCAATCTGGGGGATAGAAGCAGAGGCAAGTATCAAAATAAACTAATATCCAAAGTGTTCTTCCAGATTCTCCCCCATTTGAGAGAGGTAGGAGAAGCTACCATTGCTATGTCCTTCTTTGGCAAGTGTGACCAAAGCAAGCCCCAGGTATGCAGCACCTGACAGGAGACTGGCTTTGTGCCAGCCCCACCACATGAGGCCCCCTGAGTAGATCACTGCAGCTAGCTGTGGTCGGGGGGAGCCAGCAGTCCCCACCTATAGCCCCTCCAAGGAGCTTCTCGCTTCTCCCCAGACAGCAGTGCTTTTGAAGAGGCCCCTGAATCTATGAAAAGCAGCCCAAGGAAAGATCTGGTACACACTTGCATGAGGTGCTCATTTCTTCATTTCTGGCAACACTAGCTCAGTACAGATAAATAGTTTTCTACTGCTCCTTCACAGTCATGTTTAATCTAAAGGATCTGGCAGGTGCCATTGTGTGTGGCCTCAGTGAAGGCTACTGTAGCACAAGGACACCAAAGCAGACAATTAAAATCAACCCCTATAAGCCCCGTCACTCAGGCCCAGTCAGGAGCCATGGAACTCAAAACCCAAGCGCAGATTCTATTCTTTATCCTGGCCAAAACAAGAGTGACCAAGATAGGCTGGAAGAAATAGAAAGAAGCTCAAACCCACAGTTAAAAAATTAACACACTGACATCTA
This sequence comes from Varecia variegata, assembly GCA_028533085.1. Lineage (NCBI taxonomy): Eukaryota > Metazoa > Chordata > Mammalia > Primates > Lemuridae > Varecia > Varecia variegata. The sequence continues at coordinate 79,357,559 of CM052444.1, forward strand.
TTCCATTTACAAAGCAAAAAGTGGCCAAAAATCATTCCATTTGTGAAAGCTGAATGATGAGCGAAAATGTTCACTCCGTTAAGTGAAAATTGCAGGAATCAAAATTTTACAGTTTACATATATAAAATTTCATTAAGCTGTACAGTTAAAATATGTGCATTTTCATTCAGTTATGATGCCTCACTTGGAAATGCTTTCTTAAAAGTCGGGGGAGAAGTGAACTAGACTAAAAGAGCCTAAAGAAACATAACTTCTGAATGCAATGTATGACCTCAGTTTGGCTTGTATCAGTTTAAAGGAAGAAAGCTCTGAAACACATTCCTGGGAAGCAGGGAAAGATGGCTACGGACTAAGACCAGATGATGTTATGGAGCTACTGCTTATTTTCCCAGGTGTGATACCAGCGCACTGTTTACACAGAAAATAACCCTTCTTAGGAGGTGCCTACTGGTGTACATACAGTGAAGTGACTTGGTGACTACAACCTGCTGTCAAGAGATACAGCAAATGTCATGTATGTCGATAAAGCACATGGAGTGACAAATGCAATTACGGCAAAAAGGCAGCAATTGCTGAATATACATGGAGAACATACAAGGTTTTTTTTGGTTTTTTTTTTGAGACAGAGTCTCGCTTTGTTGCCCGGGCTAGAGTGAGTGCCGTGGCGTCAGCCTAGCTCACAGCAACATCAAACTCCTGGGCTTAGGCGATCCTACTGCCTCAGCCTCCCGAGTAGCTGGGATGACAGGTATGCGCCACCATGCCCGGCTAATGTTTTTCTATATATATTTTTAGTTGGCCAGATAATTTCTTTCCATTTTTAGTAGAGACGGGGTCTCACTCGTGCTCAGGCTGGTCTCAAACTCCTGACCTCGAGCGAGCCACCTGCCTCGGCCTCCCAGAGGGCTAGGATTACAGGTGTGAGCCACCGCGCCCGGCCCATACAAGGTTTTTATCCTTTCAGCTTATTCACATTTGAAAATTTTTCATCATAAGAAAATGGGGGGAGGTAGTATATTATGATCTCAATTGTGTTACTTTAAAAAGACATACATGGACATAATTTAGTATCTAACTAGAAAAGTCAGGAAGATAATACGTTAAAAGGTTCACAGTGGTCTTTGATGGGTAATTTTTTTTTCCTCTTTGATGCAGGGTCTGCCCACACTTCTGACTAGAGGATCTCAGGGATGCTCCCCCAGTTTATCATGATCTTTCTACGAAAAAATCCAGCAGAGGTGGGGCACCGACAGCAGACCAGAAAGGAGAGGACACAGTGGGAAAGGGCAACAAGCACAACCGCCTCTGCTCTCCCTGAGGGTGCTGGGCCCTGCCGCTGGCAGAGCTGATGGTGAGGCTCACCAGCAGATCTCACTGGATCTCCGGGCTCCAGGAAACACAGGAGACCACTCTCCGCTGCGGTCAGTCCCTCCTGGAGATTCAGTGCCACATTTCCCGGTTGGTTCTTACTCGTCTGCCTGCTCCCCACTTCCCTGTCTCCTCTGCAGGCTCCCCTCCTTGCTCTGTCCACATAGCCCAGCTTCTGCTCCTACCCCTCTGCGCCGTCTCCGTGAGTGACCTTGTTTATCCCAATAATGACATCAAATACCATCTCTGTGCCAATCCCCAAGTCTACAACCCCCACAGACCCTGAACTCAGGTTTCCAAAACCCAACCAAAGCTACAAACCAGGAAGGCACTCAACTCATACTTCTCCCCTACCTACCACCCTCAGCCCCTCAGTCAGTCACCAAATCTAGCTGCCTTTATCTTCCAAAACACCTTCACTCCCATCCCTACCACGACCATCCTAGTTCAGACCCTCCTGTCTCACAAAGCTCACTATAAAAGCCCATCTGGTCCTCTCAAAGCCACCCTCAAGATGCCATTACCAGGAGCAATCTTTCTGAAGTCAATCTGACCCTGTCATTTCTCTGCTTAAACACGTCACGCCTGTAATCCTAGCACTTGGGAGGCCGAGGCAGGCGGATTGTTTGAGCTCAGGAGTTCGAGACCAGCCTGAGCAAGAGTGAGACCCTGTCTCTCTACTAAAAATAGAAAGAAATTATCTGGCCAACTAAAAATATATATAGAAAAAAATTAGCCGGGCATGGTGGCGCATGCCTGTAGTCCCAGCTACTCGGGAGGCTGAGGCAGTAGGATCGCTTGAGCCCAGGAGTTTGAGGTTGCTGTGAGCTAGGCTGACGCCACGGCACTCACTCCAGCCCGGGCAACAGAGCGAGACTCTGTCTCAAAAAAAAAAAAAAAAAAAAAAAAAAACACGTCAATGGCTCCTGAATGCCTGTGAGAAAAGGTCCTCACTCTGGCCTCGAATATAACACTGCCCATGATCCGGCCTCACTCCTCCTACCCCACCTATCACTCCCTGGCCTTGCCCGTGAACTCCAGCCACACCAAGCTGATTGCAGTTTCTCTGACTATACCCTTTTTGTTTCTGTTCTCCATGGTTACTCATGCTGGATCAACACCTCTTCTTTCTTCAGATCTGTTTAACCTGTCAGCTTGCCCAACCACCCTGTGAGTGTCTTGAGGGCAAGGACCTATCTTAATTATCTTTGTAGCCACACATCCAGCACAGGGCTTAGCATCACTGACAGAATTTGCTATCCTGAAAAATCAGCCTTGTATCTCCCTAGGAGAAGAAAGGAAAAGAAACTGCCTGCAATTATCCCATATTAAGGTACATTCTAAGATACTCAAACTTATGAGATCTGATTAGTAAACTAGATATAAAAGGATATCCTGTCCTCTTTATGGAGTATCTGGGAGAACAGCTAAGCCACAGGCCCACCCTCATCCCTCTGCCTGGCCTTCTGATGTCCTGTCCAAGCAAGAACTACTGCAGTGAGCTACTTTCCTCTTAGTGAAGAGAGAAGACAACACTTACCATCATCACTGACACAATCCTGCAGCACAAGTGGGTGATGACGGGGGAGCTTGCTTAAGGGCTGACGGCGACCCTTGGACTTCTTATTCTCCTCCAGGGAAAACATGTATTCACCTGCAACCTGGGCAGTCCAGAAGAAATCAAATCAGTCTTGCCTCAACTTGAGACACAGCACAAGTTAGTTGTACAATGAAAACCAAAGTAGAGAGAGGCACAGAGAAACACAAAGAAATATAAAATCAAACACAGAAAATACCCGTCTCAGAAAAAGCCAAATGAGAGTACAATGTACCAAACTAGTCTAAACCAGGATTATATAAAAACTGTAGGGCAAATTTTTTGCCTAAGTATGGTTCCTGGCCTTCTCCAAAGCAGCCTGAATGAAAGAAATGTACCAAAAATAAGCCTGCTCAGGCAATAAGGGAGAGCCGTGCCCTGCAGCTCACTGCCATGAGACTGCATCCGAGAGCCCCACAGGAGCCCAGGTGCCCCCGTCCTTGGACCAGAAGGATAGCAGCACCTGTTATAATGTGCCACGCAGCTGGGCCATCTGGCGTATCTAGAGGACATCCAGAGGGGTGAGGAGCAACTGACCCATTAAAAGTAGAGTAGGTCAACTTCTCCTTATACCTTGCCAAGACCTCAGCTCTAACTGATGCTGTTAATTCCTCAGTAAGTTTCTTCTCCAGGGGAAAACATCAGCCAGGACACAGAGAGCACCTAAAACTCTGGCCTAGCTGCAAAGGGAAAGGTTGATTCAACACAGCACTTACACAATGTCAGCGCAAATATAATTAGGTTTAAAACATATAGGATTGACTCAGTAATACTACTTAAGGGTTTCTTTCTACTCAACATATTTAAAACTCAGTTATACTGACATTAGGAGATGCAGGGCTTGCAAAATCCATTAAGCAAGGAAATGAGGCCTGGAAAAAGGCCACTTTGTAACTGTGACAAAAACCAGTGCCTTAGAATGCTGCAGAGAAGTGCCACTTCACAGAAGGCACCCTGGGCCTACAGACTCCACGTGCAACTACACAGAGCCCCAAAACTTAAGGACCACATTTGGAATGCCAAGAAAAAAATTCTGAGCAGGCCACGTCCAGGTAAAAAAGAGCCTGCTCTTCCAAACAGATTTTATCAACAAGTTTCAGTGTGCGTTTGCCCATTCAGTGTGCAAAGGCCCACCCAGGAAACAAGGAGGTATGGAGAAATGAATGAACAGGATGTGATCTGTGCTTACACAAGTGAGTGATGCTGATAGCAGTGTGGGGGAATATGGTGGAGAAGTGAGAATGTTAGGGACCTTTTACTACTGGTGTCTATGAAGATTTACATGATCACAGACTTTTTTTTTTTTTTTTGAGGCAGAGTCTCACTCTGTCACCCTGGGTGGAGTGCAATGGTGTCATCGTACCTCACTGCAACTTCAAACTCCTGGGCTAAAGCTATCCTCTTGCCTCAGGCTCCCAAGTAGCTGGGACTATAGGCACACACCATAAGCCCAGCTAATTTTCTGTTTTTAGTAGAAATAAGGTCTTGCTCTTGCTCAGGCTGGTCTCCAACTCCTAAGGTCAAGTGATCCTCCCGCCTCAGCCTCCCAGAGTGCTAGGATTACAGGCATGAGCCACTGCGCCGTGCCCTCCCCACCCCCATCTTTGGAGACAGGGTCTCACTCTGTCACCCAGGCTAGAGTGCAGTGGTGTGATCATAGCTGACTGCAACCTCGAACTCCTGGGCTCAAGTGATCTGCCCACCTTGGCCTCCCAAAGTGCTAGGATTACAGGCGGGAGCCACCAAGCCTGGTGATCACAGACTTTTAATCAGACCTGAGCAAGATCAACTGCCTAAACCAGCGGTTTTCAAAATGTACATCAAGAAGGCCCCTCAGGGCCGGGGCGCGGTGGCTCACGCCTGTAATCCTAGCACTCTGGGAGGCCGAGGCGGGCAGATTGTTTGAGCTCAGGAGTTCGAGACCAGCCTGAGCAAGAAAGAGCCCCCGTCTCTACTAAAAAAATAGAAAGAAATTATATGGACAGCTAAAATATATATAGAAAAATTAGCCGGGCATGGTGGCACATGTCTGTAATCCCAGCTACTTGGGAGGCTGAGACAGGAGGATTGCTTGAGCCCAGGAGTTTGAGGTTGCTGTGAGCTAGGCTGATGCCACGGCACTCACTCTAGCCCGGGTAACAGAGTGAGACTCTGTCTCAAAAAAAAAATAAAATAAAAATAAAGTTCATTTTACTTTATTCCCGTTCCCCAGGAACTTTGTAGTCCCCACTTTGAAGACACCTAGGTAAGAGGATTAGGCCTGGGATATAGCAGACACTGGGAAGAAAAGGGATGAGAATCAAGAAGCCAGAGGTGGTGGGGATTTCTAGCCTGAGTCACCAAGGTTAGACATTTAAGAGGACTCGTGTGCAAGGAGGGGGGGGGATAATAACAAACCATGTTGAACATGCTGTGTGTAGTACACACATCATGTATCTATAGGTCCTTACTTTGGAAATACCCAGGGGGGTACTAAGAAATTCAGAGGGGGGGCAGTCAGAAGAGGTCAAAGCAAGAGCCATAGACTTGGGAACCCTCAGCACCAGGTTCAGAATTAAAACTGTGGGAGTAAGGCCAAGACAAGAGGATCACTTTGAGACCAGCCTGGGCAAAGGTGAGACTTTGATGTAGTGAGACTCCATCTCTACAAAAAAATAGTAAAAATTAGCCGTGTGTAGTGGCACGTGCCTATAGTCCCAGCTACTTGGGAGGCCAAGGCAGGAAGATCCCTTGAGACCAGGAGTTTGAGGTTGTATTGAGCTATGATGATGCCACTGCACTCCAGCCCGGGCAACAGAGCGAGACACTGTCTCAAACAAACCAACCTATGGGAGTAGATAAGATTATCTATCTGCGAAAGACAAAATGACTGAAGACCAAGCCTTCCAGGTACAGGAGGAAGAAGAGAAGAGAGAAAAGGAGATTCAGAAGCAGATAGGTAAGAGGGATACCAACAAGCCAAGGAGGGAATGGCTCCAAAGGGGGGGAAATCCACAGTGCCAAAGAATACAGAAGAGCTGAGCAGGGAAGTGAACAAGGAACTCAGCAATGAGGAGGTGTCAGGACTTTTTTTCAAGGTAAGTTCTAGCAGACAAACATTAAGGAACTAATACATTGCAAAGACAATTTTTGAGAAGCTCAAGGGAAGAAGTGAGATCATCGTTTGAGAAGGAAACTTCCTCCAGAATTTTATTTTAGGCTTGGGGCTATTTGAGTATGGTTTGATAGGCAAAGGAGAAAAAGCTTGTGAAAGGGAGATATTAGGATGAGTGGTGAACAGAATATGTTCACATGACAGAGGAGAATTAAGGTTGCTAATCAGATGGCTTTAAAATAGGGAGATTATCCTGGATCATCCAGGCGGGCCCAGTGTAATCCCAGTGGGGTGTAAGAACGGAAGAGGGCAGCAGAAGAGTCTGTCACGGTGAAATGACTGGAGAAAGACGTGGCTGACTATTGCTGCCTTTGGAGATGGAGGACGAGGGCCACGAGCCAAGGAACACGGGTGGCCTAGGGAGGCTGGACACGGCAAGGAAACGGATTCTCCCGAGCGCCTCCAGGAAGGTGCACAGCCCTCTTGACACCTTAATTTTAGCCCAGGGAGACCCACTTTTGACTTCTGAACCAAAGAACTGTAAGAGAATAAATGTGTGTTCTTTTAAGCCTCTATGTCTGCAGTAAAACTTGTTATAGCAGCAAAGAAAACTAATACAGGGTAGGAGGTAGAGACAGATCGTTTATAGATCCAAGTGCAGGAGGAGGCAGAAGGGGTCACGACCAGGACCAGAATGCAGCTTTGGGAAAGGGAGAGGGCCTCTTTTCCATTATCTGTATGTTCAGACTGCCTCCTGGATGCCCAGTAAACACACCCCCATGCTGTGCCTGGTGCCCTGGCAGTGCAAGGAGGAATGAGACATGATCTTTAGTCTCAAGGAGCTCATAACCAAGCCAGAGGGAGACCTGGTGTCCAAGTCTATGCCCTTTCCACTACCATCATGATGCCTCTGACCAAGGCAGTCAGGCCCATTCAAGTATCTGAGTCTCTTTTCATATTTTCTCCCCTCCTAGCTAAATACTCTTCCCACTTTATGGCATCCACACCCTTCTCACGGTGCTGCCTTTCCCTGAGATCTGCTCCGATTTCTAAATTCCCTCAGTATGTAACAGAAAGGGCTGAGTTCAAACCCCAGTTCAACCAACTAGACGTGTTAGCCTGGGCAAGTAGCAACCCAACTAGTAAAATGGGGGTAATAAACCCTTTTCCAAAAGGAGGTGTGAGGACTAGATGGGGTAGCTGAATCTCCCAGGCCCTACCTGCAGCAGAGCTGGAGCTCAAGGCTCCCAAGTTCTCTGTTCCCCTTCTAACAGGGTCAAGGTCAGTGTTCCTGACAGGGCTTGTTCTGCAGCGAGAAGAACCAATTGTTCTCTCACCTTGTTTGGGGAACTCACTTTTTTAAAGCACCTTGAACTTACAAGAACTTCTACAGCAGACACATCACTGTGCCTCAGTCTATAGTTAAATGAAAACTTTACAGCTTGGATGTTTCTGCAGTCAACTAGGGCACTTTTACCAAAAATGGATTACCAGGCTGCCCTGTTAAAACAGGCCCTTGACATAGATGGTGTCATATAAACTGAACAGCAAGAGGCCCAAATTGCAGCTTAGGGATGCTTAGAGTGGGGGTGAGGAACAAAGGGTCCTCTCCAGAACCAGCTGTCTCCAAATATGCTACAATGCTATTAGGCCTCTCCAGGGAAGGGCAAAGTTGTTCAGCTTCTGCCCCCAAGCCTTGACTATCAGTTCTCCATCTCCCCCAATTAATCCTGATGGTGTCTTTTTACTAAAGTAAACCTGACCTTCCATTCACTCATTACACCTTTACAGAGAATTCATGGCCAAGCCCTGGGGACCGTATTGGTGCCTCAAGAAGTAAGGATGACTGTGGCACAGAGATTGACTTCTAGAAAGTTATCTTCTCCACTGGCCTATGACAACTACACTGAAAAACAAAGCACTGTAGGGTTTCAAAGAAAGGGAACTAGATGGGAAACAATGAAGTTTCTAAGAATAGTGGCTTTTGAAAAGGGAGGGTTACTCTAAGCACAGGTAGGCATCTGACTGTTCTAGGAAACCATGGGAGACAACTGCCTGTCTCATCCCACCTCAAAACCATCTGCATTCTAGTGATGGTGGCACAACAATGTGATGTACTTACTCCACTGACTGTACAATAAACCCATGGGCAGCCATCCCCTCCCACCTTCTTAGATCCCCAGAATCCACTCACTCCTCTCTCCCTTGTTTATCTTCAACTTCTCCTCAGTGTGACTCTGCCCTTTAACACGGGGCACGCTTGGCCATCTCCCATTGTCTTAAATTTTTCTCCTGCCCTGACTCTGGACACACTATTCTCTCCTAGTTCCCCCAATCTCCAGCTGCTCCCTCTCAGTCTACACATAGACTTACAAAACTATAGATACCTCCCCACCCCCACCCCTGCATTAAATCTGTGTATATACATCTTCACAGCCTACCTCACCAGCAGGTCACACCCCACATGCCTCAAACTGAACTCACTTCCTGACCGGCACCAAAAACCCTTGATTTTTCTTGTAACCTCTATTCAACATGGATGAAACCATCATCCATCCAGCTAGTAACTCCAGCCGGACACCTGAGTCAACCCTCACACTCCTACACTGCCCTGACTAACCCCCATCCAGGCACCTAATCCTACACCCCTACGTTCTAAGTAGCACTCAAGTCCATTTTCTGTTCCCATCCCTAGCACCACCGCCCACGGGCCCACAGGTCCTCACCACCTCTCTCTCATACTAAAGGAACAAGTTTCTAACTCATTTCCCTGTTCCAAATCTTTTTCCTCCTTCCTGAAGTAGCAGTATTTAGTTATAAAAATAACATGTTAATCATAAAAAATATTCCAATGAGGCATAAATGTAGGAAGTGAAATCATCCATAATTCCACCTTTAAGAGAACCTCTGTTAACCATTTCTAATTTTGCCTTCTTCCCCCACCCCCAAATCTTTGTACTGCTTCCAGAATGATCTCTCAGGGCAGTGCTTAAAAAATCCTTCACTGGACAATTGAAGGACAACTGACAGGTTGTTGAGTAAATCAATGGGACCGGGATTAGGAGTGGGCACCGGCCTTGACTTAATCCCAATTCAGGCCGGGCGCGGTGGCTCACGCCTGTAATCCTAGCAATTTGGGAGGCCGAGGTGGGCAGATCGTTTGAGCTCAGGCGTTCGAGACCAGCCTGAGCAAGAGCGAGACCCCGTCTCTACTAAAAATAGAAAGAAATTATATGTACAGCTAAAAATATATATATAGAAAAAATTAGCCGGGCATGGTGGCGCATGCCTGTAGTCCCAGCTACTCAGGAGGCTGAGGCAGTAGGATTGCTTGAGCCCAGGAGTTTGAGGTTGCTGTGAGCTAGCCTGACGCCATGGCACTCACTCTAGCCCGGGCAACAGAGTGAGACTCTGTCTCAAAAAAAAAAATAAATAAATAAATAAATAAAATCCCAATTCAGACAAACCAACTGTAAAATAGATTTTGTTTGGGCAACTAGGGAAATTTGGTTATGGACCAAATATTAGGTGATGCCAAAGGATTTTTCTAAATTTTTAGGTATAATAATGGCATAGTGGTTATCTAAGAAAATGGCCTTCTTTTTTAGAGATACAAACTGAAGCAGGGAAGAAATGACATGGTACCTTGGATTTGCTTTAAAATATTTCAGCAAATTAAAAACAGGAAAGGTGAGGCAAATGTGGCAATATCCTGACAACTGTTAGCTTTAAGGAATGAGTATTTGTGGGATCATTGTATTATCTGCTCTGCACCTTTGTGTGCATTTAAAAAAAAATGTATTATAAGGGCTGGACATAGTAGCTTGCGCCTGTAATCCTAGCACTCTGGGAGGCCGAGGTGGGAGGAATGCTTGAGGTCAGGAGTTCGAGACCGGCCTGAGCAAAAGCGAAACCCCGTCTCTACTGAAAACAGAAAAAATTAGCTGGGCATCATGGCACACACCTGTAGTTCCAGCTACTTGGGAGGCTGAGGTTGCAGTGAGCTATGATGATGCCACTGCACTCTACCCAGGGCGACAGAGTAAGATTCTGTCTCAAAAAAAATGTGTTATGAAGTTTTCAGTCTCCATGCATATGGTAGGGAACTTTCCACTGCTCCCCAAACCACAACTGTAAAGTCGAATTGCTTCACAGAGCAACAAGGCAGACCCTCCAGGTTCTGGGTTCCGACACCCTCCAATACCACCTCCTGAGGCCCTTTCCAGTCCTCTGTGCCTGAGACAAACTAAACCACTGCAGACCCCCAAGTGCTTTGACCCTGGCATGAGCTATCATCACCATTTAGAACACCCTCCCCTCCCAGATTCTCTCTCCAATTTCATTCCATCCACCTGGCACCCTCTCTCTAACCTTAGACCTAGCTACAATGCTTCCTTCTCTCTGGACATCCTCAACTCTGCACTCCAACCCAAGTTGAGCTGCTAACTCTTCCACTTGTGCCACAACACTTACCACTAAGTACCGGAATTATCTGCTCCTATCGTTTACTATTCTAGACTGTGAGTTCCTTGCAGGCCGTCCTGGCCCAGAGCAGGCATGCCATAAATGATGACAAAGTAGAGTGAAGAGGCAGAGCAGCCAAGACGTTTTCAGAGATTTTTCAGTAGTTCAAACAAGCCAGCACACGTTGCGGGTGGAGGGGTGGTTGGTGATGGAGTGGACAGGGGTATTACCATCGGGCTACAGCTGCAAAGTCCATACAGAAATAAAAAGGAACCATAAAGACACTCAATGGTTTTTGAGCAGGAGACTGAATGAGAGAGACATGTTAGAGAAAAGCCTCCTTCCCCAGTGGAAGGATCCCTGGCTTTTCTCCCTGCCCCTTGGAAGTGAGCGTGCTTCACTTAGCTAGGATCTGCCTTTTGCAGAGGAAGTGCATTCTGGTCTGCATCCGCACCACATGGAAGCTGAGAGGGGAAATGCTTTACCCCCATGAGGGGTCTGTGGACAACTAGAGCTGCCTGTGACTTGGTAGGTGATCCAAGTAAGATTAAATGAGCAGCAGGGCCATTTGGCCAGATTAAAAACTACTTTCTTTGATCATTTTGACTTGTAATAAAGAGACATTCTAAGCTCTATACACCTGATTCTTGTATCCATTACTTAAACTGGTTCCAAATTTGGGACAAAAAAAGATGAGTGTTATTTTTTTGGTCTCCTGCACCCCCCTACCAAAAAAAAAAAAGAACCCTGCAAATAAACTTGACTCTGTAATAAGACTAATTTATCAGTAAGACACAGACTGCACAATGCATATAAAGTATTTAGTATATAGTGAGTCCTTGCTATTTCTTAGCTGCTTGTGATTGCAACCAGAGACAAGAAAGTCAGGCAGCTACTATAAGAGGACAGTGTGAACTATAGAGCAACAGCAGGATGAAGATGGCTAAAGGGCCTCTGTGAAGAATGGCCAGGTAGCACCTGGAAGCATAAGGGAGTCTGGTTTCCAAGCTGAAAACCCCTCTTGTGCAACCTGCCATAAGTGAGCACACAGAGCAGTAATCAGGGCCATGAGAAGGAAACACTGTGGTTATCCGCTCATCAGCCCACAACCACCAAGATGAAAAGAGGAACATTCCCATGGTCAAAGTTAAGCCTACAGAAGCTGAACCCTGAGATGCAGAGAAGGCAGAAAGAAAAATTATATGAGTACTAAAGACAAGGGGACAAACCAACCATAACAAGGGGGCTACTGGCAAGACTAGGGAAATCTGAATATGGACGAGTATCAGTCAAAGAAAATGGAAAGCAACTATGCCAAACATTAATAATCATATATATAAAGAGCATACATGGGGGACCCTTGATGGTATTCTATTTGTACATACTTTAGACATTTTCCGTAATGAAAGCTTTCAAGAAATACATTTTTTAAAAACTAAAGGGGAGAGAGAATAGGAGGGGGATGAGGGATCAAAAATTACCTGTCAGGTACAATGTACACTCTTTGGGTGATGGGTACACTAAAACATCTGACTTCACTACTATTAGGTTGGTGCAAAAGTAATTGCAGTTTCGGACCGGGAATTTTAAATCATTATAATTAGGCTCAGACACATCTTTATTAATCAAAATAGAAACCATTACAATCAACACATTTTTGCCAATGAGAAAAAAGTTTGCTTATCCCTGTAGTGTAAAAATCCAGACTTCGGGATTTCACAAACTCTTGGAAAGCATTTTCTGCATCCTGCTGGTCGTGGAAGCATTTTCCCTACAAAAAGTTGTCGAGATGCTTGAAGAAGTGTTGGTTGGCGAGAGGTCAAGTGAATATGGTGGATGAGGCAAAACTTTGTACCCCAATTCATTTAACCTTTGAAGCGTTGGTTGTGTGACATGTGGTCGGGTATTGTCATTAAGAATTGGGCCCTTTCTGTTGACCAATGCCAGCCGAAGGTGTTGTAGTTTTTGATGCATCTCATCGATTTGCTGAGCAGACTTCTCAGATGTAATGGTTTTGCGGAAATTCAGAAAGCTGTAGTGGATCAGACTGGCAGCAGACCACTGAACAGTGACCATGACCTTTTTATGATGCAAGTTTGGCTTTGGGAAGTGCTTTGGAGCTTCTTCTCGGTCTAACCACTGAGCTAGTCATCACAGGTTGTCATATAAAATGCACTTTTCATAGTACATCACAATCCAACTGAGAAATGGTTCATTGTTGTTGCATACAATAGATGACACTTCAAAACGACAATTTTTTTTATTACCAGTCAGCTCATGAGTCACCCACTTATCAAACTTTTTCACCTTTCCAATTTGATTCAAATGCTGAACGACATGGTCAATGTTGAGTTCTTCGGCAACTTCTCCTGAAGTTGTAAGAAGATCAGCTTTGATAATTGCTTTCAACTGGTCATTGTCAACTTCCGATGGCTGGCCACCGGACTCCTCATCTTCAAGGTTCTCATCTCCTTTGCAAAACTTCTTGAAGCATCACTGCACCGTACGTTCCTTAGCAGTTCCTGGACCAAATGCCGTTGTTATTGTGCGCTGTCTCTGCTGCTTTATGACCAATTTTGAACTTGAATAAGAAAACTGCTTGAATTTGCTTTTTGTCTAACATTTCCATAGTCTAAAATAAATATAAACAGCAAGTAATAAGTCATTAGCAAAAAAACATAAAGCGAGAAATGCGCATTAAAATGATGTGTAACATAACCACGTTTATTTAAGAATGTATTCCAATATCAAACGGCAAATTTCAACAATGCTAAAAACTGCAATTACTTTTGCACCAACCTAATATATAATTCATCCACCAAAAAACACTTGTACCCCCTAAATCAGGGGTGGGGAACCTGCAGCTTTCTGATTTCAAGATTGTTCTTTTTTAAGCACCAAAGAAGGCAAGAAAAACTGCAGCTTTCTCTTTCTCTGCTGCACACTTTTTAATAAAAAGATTTATTCTGTAAAATTTGAATTCAGTCGAAAGGCCACAGTCAAGGATCCACGAGGCCCCAAGTGGCCCCAAGGCCAATCTATCTAAATTAAAAAAAAAAAAAAAAAAAAAAAAGTAAAAAAGCCCACTAAAGGTAAGGGAATGGGGAAGAGGACCTTCTGCACTGGCTCCTACTGTCTGTCACCCCTCCCCAAAGATGCAACTTGACCCACATAAGCTGTAAGCCTGGGGAACAAGAGCAGCTCCCTTGGGTAGCATGAGTCCAGCTGCACCCAACATGGCTCTATGTACCCTACTCAGAGTGGCAGGCCCACCAAGAGCCACTTTGCATAATACAAAGAGGGAACAGTCTTTGGTGACAATGTGAGTTTTAGAAAGCCTGAACAAACATGTTCGTATGTACTGCTTTGAGAATTCTTCTTGGTCTCCAAAAGGATGCTCTATCAATGATATCCTGGGAGTCTACAGGTCAGTTGAGATTTGTAAGAAAAAACCTTGAATTTTAGGGTAAGAAAGCTCATCTCATCCCAAACCCCCAAACATCTGGGCTGCAACTGCTGCCATGCTAACCCTTGTGCTGCTAAGGCATGGTGGGTCACAGGGCTCCTGCCTACCCCACTTGAAAAGGCAGCGTGCATCCAACTGGGCTGAGGACCTGCTCTGCCACTGAGGCTGCTGTAATGCATTTATCAGATCAACAGTCAACAGATAAGAGAAAAGGAATTCCCATAAAAGAACAAGCTGGGAGAGAGTGAATGCCACCCGGCTTTCTGTTTGACACAACCACTGCAGGCTGGAGGCACCTGCAGCACTCTGCCCCACAAATCTACTTCCCCTCCGCAGGATGCCTTCCAGAGCAGCTCCCTTTCCGACACCACTGCCCAGAGCCATACCTCTGCCAGCTCCCGTTCGCTGATACTTCTGGCAGTGCTTCCTTTCTTCCTCATGCACAGCTCTCCCATGGTGACCCTGCCATCCCCTTTGGCATAGCTGTGCACAGTGAGAACTCCCGTTTGCCCTTGGGCTCGGCAGGAGAGAGGCTCACTGGTTTCTGAATCAGAAGAGATTGAATCCCGCGAAGAACTGGAACCCAGGCTAGAAGATGGCTTCTTTTTGGAACCTGAGAAGACAAGGCGTCCCCCTATAGAAGGAGGATTCACAGAAAGATCCAAGGCGGCTGCTTCTTGTTCTTCTTCTTCGTCCTCCTCTTCTAGTTTGACGTTTTTGAGCTCTTCAAATTTGACGTCAGTGGAGTCAGAATAATCTGAAATACAGAGACATGTTGGACAAAGTCAAGCTCCTCTTGCACACCTGAACTTGATGAAAGGCAGCGTGGCAAAGCACAGGGAACAAAAGCTGGGCGAGTGAAAGCTGGCTTCAACTCCTGGCTCTGTCACTGACAGGCTTATTGTGTGACCCAGGGCTGACTGCCCAGCCTCTCTGGGCCTTGGGTTTCCTCCTCTATAATGTAAGGATGCTACCACTTATCTCCAAGGCTCCTAAATATGACTCCTGTGTACACGGTGGGAGCATAGCCTGGCACACAGCAGACACCCAGTAACTCAGGAAGGGGCAGCTGCCATTTCCACAGGAGTCTCCGGCAGGAAATGAAGGCCTGAGTTCAGCAGAGACCCGGCTACCCCAAGCTAGCATATCTGCTCAAGATCTTAAAAAAATGCTAAGAGAGTGCATGTTAAATGATCTCACCACAAAAATGATAACTATGTGAAGTAATGCATATTTTAGCTAGATTTAACCATTCCACAACATATATAAACTTCAAAACACTACACACGACAAATACATACATTTTTATCATTCAACTTAAAATAAATAAATAAATAAATTTGCGGGGGGAGAAGAAAATCCACTGAAGAGAAGCCAGCCCAGCCTCAGGGCTATCTGGCTGTCAGCAGACACATCAAGTCTTCATGTCACACCTCACCTGACACTGATACAAGCCTCTCCCAAACAAATCTAGCCTCAGTGACCTTCTGAGTGACTGCTCTAAAATACTACTGACCTCCCTTAAAATACTTACTTAAAATACAAACGGCTCCTCAAGTCTCCAGTGAGCAAACTAAAATGGCAGACAGCGCTTCACTTCACGTCTCCCGATTTCTCCAGCCTCCCCCGGTCCCCTCCGTCCCACCCCAACACTCAAATGAGAGGAAGTCACCACCAGTACCCACATCTCCATGCCCATGCAGGCTGCTCCTCTCTGGGATGCCCTTTCTACACCCCTGCACCCTCTGTCTGCCTGGACAGTTCCCACGTACTTGTCTTACAAGAGTCACTCACCTTCACCTTCAGTGTTTCCCTGACCCCGCCACCAGGCAGAGGGAGGAGCCTTTCCCCACCTGCCTGCCTGTCTGCCCTGTACATCCCTAACCAAAGCCCTGCCCACTGCAATGTCCTCAATTACGCTGTCTGCTCACAGACCTGTCTCTCCCCTTTATTTCTGACTCTGCACTCAATATGGCATCTAACACAGAACAGACAGTTACCAGTTAGGGCTATGGAAAAAAACACCACAGTCAACTAACCTGGGAAGGTAAGGCCATCCTCGACTTGCCGCACAGAGCTATGGGTGGGCCTCACGGGAGCGAGGGCGGCCTGGCACTCCGTCATCTCATACTGCTCGGAACTCAGCTCCTCCTTGGGGAAGAGCTCACTCTGACTCACCTCCTGCGGTATTTCAAGACACACGCGGTGCCTCTTTGTCCCTATTCGGTGCTTGGCCAGGCTACAAGGGAAAGGGCAGACTTTTTAAGGGCCCACATATCTAACTATTCACACAAACACATTCACACACATCTACACAAGCAAAAACATTGGCCAGAGCCTGTTAGGCCTGGTTCAAAACTCAGGGCCGCCTCTTACATGTGTGACTTGAACCAAAGGACTCCACCTCTCTGAGCTTGTTCCATAATCTGTAAAATACAGATATCGCCACCCACCTCATGGATTTGTTGTGAGGATTAAGAAAAGGTATGCGGAGTACCTGGCAGAGTGCCTGGCATGTAGTAGGTACCAGATAAATGTTCCTGCTTTTTTTCCCATATGGCCCAGGATAATAAACTCTCCTTGGAGCACAAATCCTCTGGCTCAGACACTGACAACACTGGCAGACTTAAATCACACCATTACCAGTGCCTTGAGTCTCATTCCCGCTATGACATTTTTCTTTTTAAAAAACACTTGGACGTGACAATAAGAAAATGTGACTTTTCTAGCTGAGAGGGAGCCCTTCCCTGGCATAAAGGACGCCTTGCTCCAGCAGATTACTGGCCTTACTGCAGGTGCTCTCATTCAGGAAGTGCCTGAATGCTCTGGCTCTGACTTGGGAGCCTTTACAAGAAGGAAACCCCCTTGGCTCCAAAGCCCTCTTAGAAACAGCCTCTCTGCAGATTATAGAAGCTGCCCAGGCATCCCTCCCTCAGCCAGGGTCATAGGGCTGCTGGGTTACCTTGTCTTCAGGTCTCCCTCCTCTCCATCCTCGGCCCCTGCCATGTCCTCCTCCGGGCACTCTTCCTCATTCCCAGCTCTTGGGGGCAGTTCACTCTCCTTAAGAAACTCAGCCGCTTCTGGCGTGGGCAGAGTATGGTCAATAACTGTGCTGTCCTTCCCAGCTTTCCAAAGTTTGTACCTTTCTGGCTGGAACTTCCTCACGAACACATCCATGGAGATCTTCACCATATCCTTTCTGCAGGAACACTGTCACAAGTAACCAAAAGAGCTCTAGGTGAGCACGCCTTAACTGCTTTCACCTCAACCCCATATGCTATGGCCTCCCTCCAACTGGAAAAAAAGCAAAAGACAGTTTAAAACCAAATTGTTTTGGTTCACAGACTGAGGGCATACTGTCCTTGCAGAGCCTTCAAACATGAAGGGAAGCAGGCAAAAAGGGGCAGAAAATGCATGGCACTGGGCCAAGTCCATCCAGGCACTAGCTAGGGTGCACAGAGGATAGAGATGAGGCTCTGCACGTGGGTCCCAGGCTGGTCAACAACCACCTTCCCTCTGACATCTGTCCAAGCCAGGCCCACACAATCAAGTCTACTACGCCCAAACGTCCAGCCCTGCTGCCTGCCTAGTGTAAAAGTAAATCCCTAAGAATTTCTCAACAGAGAATTCTCAGAGTCACCAAATCAAGAAATATTGATG
>CM052444.1:79375707-79386502 GCA_028533085.1 Varecia variegata
GATAGAGATGAGGCTCTGCACGTGGGTCCCAGGCTGGTCAACAACCACCTTCCCTCTGACATCTGTCCAAGCCAGGCCCACACAATCAAGTCTACTACGCCCAAACGTCCAGCCCTGCTGCCTGCCTAGTGTAAAAGTAAATCCCTAAGAATTTCTCAACAGAGAATTCTCAGAGTCACCAAATCAAGAAATATTGATGTATGTGAGTGTGTGGTTTTAATGCCTAATGGACTTGAGCGCAAAACTTCATTTTATACTTTCCAAATCTGAACACATTTTTAAAAATTTCTTCAGAACACAAAATGTTGGCACTTTTGCACATTCCTACTCAGTTTGTTTCTGAATTCCAACAGTTTACAGAAATGTTCTAATCACTAGCCAGTGTTCTAACGAGAGTTTGCTCAACCAGACCTTTTTAGTCATGATGCTACAGAAAGAAATCCAAGTGGGCTTACCAGCACAGCTTGCTTGCCATACTCAATCCACCGACGGGTAGCAAAATTGGTAGACTCCGCACAGTTGAAGCCATGGTTAAAGCCGGCATGGTAACCATAAGGGAAAGTGATCATAAACTCTCCAGCTTCTTGAGTCACCTGCACAAAAGCAGACTTGAAGCAGCTGCTTCAAACGGCAGAAGTCTATAGAACTGGCATTCTGAGCTCCAGCTCAGCCACAACTAAACCGAGTAACCAAGGATAAGTCATAAAACCACTGGTGTCTTGGTATCTTTTGTAAAATGCAAAGCCTTGACCTAATCAGACGCTATGACTGTATTTAACAATTCCTCCAAATTAACACTGTTCAAAAGGATCAGACTCTTCCTCTGGCACCACAAAGGTACAGTAGCCCCACCTTTAATACCCTTAGATCAAAGTGTTGGTATATATATAGTTTAGCTTTGGCGGATACCTGGTATAGAGTGATGAACTGGAAGAAAACTGTAAAATAAACATCAGAAAGAGTGTGTGTGTAAGCCCAAGGACTTCTGTATGTAAAATCAGCTCACCTTGTCAAAGGGAATTCCATATTTCTTCAGCATTAAAGGGGAAATCAGGGTCATCTTATGGCGGAGAAAAGCCTCACAGCTTTGAGCACTTCCTGGGAAAAAGCCTGTTCAGTTGAAAATGGGTATGGGTTAACACAGTGCTCCACATTAGCTCTGCAATGGGCTCACTTCACACATGTGCATCTCATCTGGGCAATAAAGAGGATGAATCACCAATGTGAACCCCAAGGATCCCTCTAGCTCCAGGCCAATTCTAAGATTCTACAATGAGCTTCTAAACTCGCTCCCACATAGGGAGCTACATGGGTAATCAAATTCTGTTTGGGGGATTAAGATCCCCCAAGCTGCCTCTGTTCTTATAGAGCTCTGAAGCTATTTAGGACCTTTCTCCAGTCACCTGTATCCTCTATCTTTTGTCAGTAACAGCTACAGTATAGTTTACCCAGGCTTTCCTGAAATAGGCTCTCTTAAAGGGACAAATCTATCAAAGTCCCCTTAAAAGAATCATAGCATAATATAATTCAATTTTGACTTTAACATTTGGGTTTTTGGCAAAAAGAATGAGACTCAATACGACTGATGGACTATCCTCGGTCAAATAAACCCGTGCTTGGTAAAACTGAAGCAAAGATGCCAAAGAAGGAACGATGAAGTGCCTTCTCGGGATGAAGCAGGGAAAGGCTCTGCCTGTCCTTGCTCTGCTAAGGTAACTAATCTGGCAGTCCAGCCCACCCCCACCTGCAGGCCTGCGAAAGGCCATGCAAGAATCTGACCACAAGAAATGCAAATTTTAGAGCAATGAGCACAGCTTGCAGGAGGGTCCAACCCAGTACAGGGAGGAGACACGGTACCTTTGGCGAGGCGTTCCAACCGCTTTCCATGCTCAGGTGGAACAGAGTACCTGCAATCACATGAGAGCATCAGACCCTGAGCGGGGGACAGGTACAGGAGCTAAGGGGCTTGTTTCCACTCTCAAAACACCTTGAAATAGCAGATTTTTTAAACTTCCCAAGCACTAGAAAGGAATCTGGAAAAATGAAATATTAGACTATTTGGAGAGAGGAGTGGGGGGCCCCCATAGAAGTGTGAGTGAATTTATTTATTCTAAAGTCATTCATTTAATAAGACATTAAATATTCACCATGAACCAGGATTTATGGTATACAATGTTACTCTCTTTTATAATGTTGTTTATGTAATAAAATTTTTAAAAGGTAAAAAAAGAAGGATCTCTTTATATAACCTCAGTAATTCTAAAAATGCTCCTGGCAGAGCCTGAAAGGCCTAACTGGGGGTATGCTAGAAGGATGGAAAATGAGGTGAAGATAGATCAGACACTTAGAGGCCTAGTCCTGTGTCTGCTGATGAATGAGCCCATTTTCCCTCCAACTCCCCAACAGCTACATACACTGATTACCCAATAATGAATTACTCCTCTATCCAGTAGGGTATCTAAACACCATAGAAACTGCACTTCATTAAAATAAAAGAGAGAGAAAGAAAAAAAAGGAAGAAAGAAAGAAAGAAAGAAAGAAAGAAAGAAAGAAAGAAAGAAAGAAAAAACAAGAACATTCAAAACTTTTGCAAAGCTGTTAAACTTTATATTCTGAAACTCAGTAACTATTTTAACCTTTATAATCCATTCTAAAGATTATTCCACAACAACAAATCTTTCCATTCCAACTAGCTTCATTATATTATCATACAAAACAGAGGAGGAGAGTTGAGAAAAATGTCACCTAAAAGACTTGGGATCCATCAGGCAAACTTGCACAGAAGTCTCTGAAGGTCCCACTTCAAACAACCTAAAGAGTGTATATAATTAATAACTAGAAAACCTTCTCCTGATATGAGAATGGAAACCCAACATGAGGGAATTTTGAGTAAACAATGATGGTCAAGACACAAAAGCTACATTTACAGATTCTATAAGACTAGCCATCTAACGAAGGAAAATGGGTCAATAGGGAGTAATCATAGGCTCAAAGGTTTTATTCCCCAGGTCAGAAACTGGAAAGCATGTGAAAGAAAAAAGGAAAACCCCTGAGAAAGGATGTGGCTAAAGATGCTGAAAACAAAAATGAAGATGGATACGGTTTTCACAACTCCCCAAAACCCGGCCCATGGTGTCCCCTCCAGCCTCAGCACCCACTTCCCATCCTTGCACATGGCACCCAAACTACAGTGGACTTCCTCTAGCTCTCTCAACACGTTGTGCTCTCTCAACTTAGCAGCTTTGGGACCATATGTGTGGTCCCAAATGCCTGGACACACTTCCCTCAGTCTCCCCTCTCCCAAACCCACCACCATCCACCCAGCTACACCCTTCTCATTTTTTAGGTCTCAGCTTAGCTGTCACTTCTGCCAAGGAAGCCTTCTCTAATCCCCACCCCAGCCCACCCCAGTGCCCTTCGCATGTGGACCTTAGCACCCACTACTTTCCCATCAGAGCTTTCCTCACACCATATTATCATTCTTGCACACTTCTCACTTTCTATATCCTGAGGGGTTTCCTATCTGTGTGAGGGCAGGTACCTCATCTGCCTTATTCACTACTGCTCTCCGTAGCACCTTCGCTGAAGTGCTGACACTGAGAGACGGGTCAGGGAGGAGAGAGGACCAATCTTTGTCTCCCCAACAGGACTGGTCACATCCTGGAGAGCAGGAAATATATGCTGAGTAGCCTTGCATCCCCTCTTGTGTTAAGCACATACTGCTGCTCACCAAATATTTTTTCCATGAGGAAAAGAAAGCTTTCTATCATCTGAAGGAGTGACTCCAGTCTTGGAAGTCTGCCTCTAAGAAATGCCTCAGGCCTGTTCAGAAAAAGAAATTAGAAAGCAGTGGAATAGCCTGAAAGAGCCCCTGTGGCTTTCCGTAACTCAGCCAACTTATGCTTCCATACCGTGGTATTAAGCGCCCTGTTCTCTAAAGCCTAGCTACTCAAAAGGTAGTCTGAGCACCAGAGCTCCAACAGCATCCCAGCACTTGAAAGTGTGTTTAAAGTGTAGAATGCCAGCTCCACCCCAACCCTAATGAACCAGAATCTGCATTTTAACCAATCCCAAGGTGTTTCCCATGCATGTTAAAGGTGAGCCCCTGCTCTAGCATGGGAAGCCCAGTGCCAGCTGAAGGCAGACTTTACCAGGACTTTGGTTCTCCAAAGTGCAGGTAGTTGATGCTGTATAGGTCCATGTCTTCAGTGTGCCAGGCAAAGGATGTCTTCCACATCCCAAAGTACAGGTATGGGGTGTTCACACCCTCAATGGTGATCCCACTTTCCTTTTCCACCAAGTCCAGGATGGTTCTTAGCTGGCCGATATTCCACTCATCGACATGCTGCAAAAGAAATGACAGTCCAGGGCAAGTTACATTTGAATATGAACTGAGGCTCTGAGCTTATAAATCCCAGAATAGGTCACAGGGGAGCTGTCACCTCTGCCAAACATGCGGAATAATACGGACATGAAGACCGCAGCATCCCTCACTCACTTTCGCAGCTACCACTGGAACTGATGCCAACATACCTTCAAAGGGCAAATACCGCTTTGTGAACGAGGCTAGTGTAGAAAGATGAATAAAGAGATGACAGGCACCTGTTTTAAAGCCCCGGAGGAAGAGTTTGAACCAAAGCTAAAGAAACAGGTCAAAATAGGAAAGAACTCAGACCACAGAAAAAAAACAAAATATGGGAATTAACTATAGCAATTCTGTGGCTTTTTTAGCCCCAATTTCCACTTGGTAGCATCTTCATAAAAAGTCTGTAATATCCTCTTCCTGCATTGCAATGGTTGGCCAGGAGCTCACCACACGTAAGTGGTTTCTGGATTATTAAGCCCTGCCTTGTACCTCCCCATCCCGGATCCTTACAGCATCTTCCTGCCATTCATCCCTATGAGCCTGATCTTCTACCCAAAAAAACTGTTATCAACAAACTTGGAATTCACTTTTAAAACTCTTCCAGTAATTGATAAAAACATTAAAATTGGCCGGGCACAGTGGCTCACACCTGTAATCCTAGCACTATGGGAGGCCAAGGCGGGAGGATCCTTTGAGCTCAGGAGTTTGAGACCAGCCTAAGCAAGAGCGGGACCCCCATCTCTACTAAAACTAGAAAGAAATTAGCTGGACAACTAAAAATACATATAGAAAAAATTAGCCAGGCATGGTGGCACATGCCTGTAGTGCCAGCTACTCGGGAGGCTGAGGCAGGAGGATTGCTTGGGCCCAAGAGTTTCAGGTTGCTGTGAGCTAGGCTGATGCCATGGCACTCTAGCCCGGGCAACAGAGCGAGACTCCGTCTCAAAAAAAAAAACAGAAAAACAACATTAAAATTAACATGAGTGGTAATCTCGGAAAGACCCTACAGATTTTTCAATCATCCAAACACAGTCCCAAATATTTTCCCCTCCTACCATATTTAAGAGTTTTGGGTTTTGTCATTTTTTTTGAGACAGGGTCTCACTCTGTTGCCTGGGCTAGAGTGCAGTGGTGTCATCATAGCTCACTGTACCTGAAACTGCTAGGCTCTCTAGACCTCTGCAAAAGCTGGGACTACAGGCACGTACCACTACACCCACCTATTTTTTTTTTTTTTGTCTCGCTGTTGCCCCCCAGGCTAGTCTCAAACTCTTGGCCTCAAGTGATTCTCCCTCCTTGGCCTCCCAAAGTGCTAGGATTATGGGCGGTAGGACCACGCCCAAATAAGACAGTTCTTTATCCCAAAAGCACTATGTCCCAAGGCAATGCAACCAGTTAAAATAGCTTTTGCTACAGGATCTTGTTTGAGGGTTCTGAAAAATCAAAACACTTCTCTTCTCAAATATATGCCCCTTTCATTAGATTAGTCAGTGATCTTTTCTCTGCAGAAATCACCCTGCCTCTCCCCTATTTCATTTTCTGATTCGCCCCACCCTTTCAAGAATTCATCAGCTACCACCCACTGACTATGCTAACTAACAGCCCTTGAAAAGAACACATCATTCAATTCACATGTAAAGTGGGAGAAATAAAACTCAGTCACATGCAAAAATACCCACAATTAAGCCAGCCCTGCACATCAGCTGGTGGTAGATCATTCATTTGTTCATCCACCCATTCACCAAATAGCTTTTAGGAGCCTACTATGTGCTAGGCAGAAAAAAATGGTATTACATTAGAAAATTACAAAAATGCTGCAGAGCGTTTCTGATCAGTCTCACCTTTTCATAGAGAGTACCATTCACATCTGCACCATAGATTGGAGGATTGAATGTGAGATTTTTCCAGTATTTCCGCTCAAGCTCTTCAAACTCACTATAGCGTGGGGTACAGTACCTTTTGAAAGTTAAAGAAAAAAAAAAGTATTAACCATTTACAGGGGTTTATTAGGCATTATGAACAGTATAAGACATAGTCCCCTATTCCAGGAACACAACACATTTATAATGAACAAGACATAATTTGGCCTTCAAGGCTCTAATACATAGTAACACCCTTATTAATATCCCTTCCATGAGCTCTGTCTGGGCCTGAGGAAGGTAATGTACACACAGATGTACACCCATCTTCTTTAAGAAGCATGACATCCTCAATTCTACTTAAATCACAACCTGCTAGATTCAGGAGTAGCCTGGCCACCCAGGGAGAAAATGGCTTACAGACTTGTGAGAACCAAGAACCACAAATCCCAACACATCCACGACAGCTGAAACCCGCCAGCTTATAAAAAGCTGACTTTCTAACAGCATCCACTTCTCTAAATTGTCGTAAAGGAAGAAGGCTCATTTGTATGTATCTCTGATATATTCCCAGCACCTCGTGCAGTAGCTAACACTCAACAAATAATTATGCCTAAAAACGTAAAATATTTTAGTAAAAATATATAAGTCCTAAAAATATAAAAATAGATTTTTACACATCAATATTCTATTTAGGAAAATATACATACATACATATACACATATTCATATCTACGCATCTCTATCTGAAGCCATAAAAATATCTATACTCTTTAGCTTAATAATCACATATTGAGAATTTACTCCAAAAAGTATTTTTTAAAAAGTTCAAACCATTTAAAAATTTTTATGCAGCAATTTAAAAGGAGTAATACACAAATCTTACAGGTATTTGAAAAGGTAGAAAACCTAAGGCACACTGTAACTAAAATGGCAAAAAATATCATGAGTGGATGAAGAGTGGACATGAAACCCAAAATGAAATTGTGTGGAGATAATGAAAATGAGTTTAAAAATCTTACTTTACATACTGCCTTGCATTTTAATGTCAATCTAGTAAATAACAGATTTTAGAAACATAATGGTCTCTTTGAAATATAAATAACTCCTCTACCTCCAACTGATGTGTTTTATAAATTCAAGTTTTTACCTACTGGCTTTTCTTAAAGCTACCTGGACATTTAAATAGAAATCAAAGGTAAGAATCTCCAGCAGGGGGTAGGGAACCTGCAGCCTTGGGGCCACATGTGACCTTCTGGATCCTTGAGTGTGGCCTTTTGACTGAATCCAAATTTTACAGAACAAATCACTTGAGGCCGCAGGTTCCCCACCCCGGTAGGGCTGGTTAATTTAAAAAGAAAAGAAGAATCCTGAAAGAAGAAAAAGCCTAGAGTGTGCTAACAAAAAAAGACAGAGGAAGCTACAGCCCCTGGTGCAACTCCACGTGAGAAACAGAAGGCAGGTGAGGTTGGTCCCCATGCATGGCAAAAATCAGACATCAAGCATGATGTGAAGGATGATGTGGCCTTTCATCTGAAGAGCAAGTCACACAGACTTTAACATAAATTCTCTGATTGGCCAGCAGGTTGGCTAGCAATGTAGATGTTTTAAAAGTTGTCAATAAAACTGGAAGACCTCAATTAGAATTGTGATAAATCAAATGAAAAGAAGGCTAAGAGTAGAAATAGAAAGAGCAAGACCTGACATGAGATAGAGATGATTAAGCACATGAAGTGCCATCCCCAGAAGTGTGAAGGCTGGCAAGCGAAAGAGCCTGCTCTGGGCTTGTGCACGGTGAAGGCGCAGGTATGTCTCACAGGCTGAAATCAAGGCATGCTTGGATCAAAAAGGTCAGGAGGAGAAGCAAGGGAAAGAGGTGGGAACCCTGTGTGGAAACTCAAAATTAAGGAGTATAGTCGAAACTGAGAAGATCCAAGAAAGAAGATTAAAAGTAGTCAGAGCAAAATGAAGGAAACAAAATTGATTCTCCATGAATGCGAAAAATGAGAGCTAAATATTAAAAACACCAAGGAAAAACAACTGGAAACAGCAGGCCTAAAGAAAGACATTTCTAAAAGAGTCAAGAATGCACAGATGATGTACGGAGTGACAGAATATAGCAACCAGCTTGATAGTTTATTTACATTTGTTAATGTCAAAACGGAAATGAGCTAGCAGCTGGATGGGCATGATTAAAGACAAAGGATCCCTAGAGGAGAGATGAACTGAAACTACTGAAGCCTTTCAGATAAGCAGGTGGTGTCAATACATACAGCAAAAGCTCCTTTTGATCGACCTCTGATATTCTCCTTTGCAACTTTACAATTTTACCAGAGTCCGAAAATGATTCTACTTCTGATGGAAATCAATGAGATTACTTCATATAAGAGGAGGGACAGGTTTAGATTGTGACGCAGTACTGAGAGGAGGAAATGCTTCCATAAAAAGAGTAGAGAGGGAAACAGAAGCCAGAAGAGAGGAAACTGTTTTTCAGTAGGACAGTAGCAATCTTGGAGATGCTAGGAAGATGAGACAATAGCTCCTAGACACTATGACAGGTAAGAAAGTGTTTGCACTCACTTATCGCTATTAGCTATTTTGCGGAACTCTCGAACAGTCATGGCTTTCTTCTGTATGTTGTACTGAGTAAAGAGGCCAGACTGCCCTGTCACCAGCTGTTGGATGGGGGCAGGAATGACCAAATCATCAATATCATCGTAGGATGCTCGTGGCTTCCACTCTTTTGGAGGAACAACCTGAAGGGAACACAAGAGACAGATGAAAAACCTGGTAAGCCAGTCAGAGTTCAGGAAGTGTGTAGGTTGCTAACCAACCTTACAGTCAATTTTACTGGAAAGTTACTTTAATTTACCCATGCTCACCCAAACACAGTCATGCTAACCCTGATCCAGTTTTGCCACCAACTAGCTGCCTAGTTGCAATGACCTAAAGTAAGTAACACTTGTTCCCAGCCTCAGTACTTTATCTGGGCACCAGGAAGGAGGTTGAAGAGTTGATTCTTCCTCAATCTAACAGCCTAGAGCTCTCTTTAAAAAAAGAAACAAAACAAAACAAAACCCCCATAATTTTACTTGATGTGGTCAACTCTATACTCAATACGGTTTCCTCCTCTGTAGGTGGCAAACTCATGGTGGAGTTGGGTGCTTTAGTGGTTTTTTTCACTGTTACTAAGTGCTCACGCCATCTACTTCTCTTGCTCTCGTTTCAGCCTCTTCACCATGAGGCCTGAAGCACCACCGCAGCCAGGTCTGGAGATGCTAGCTCCTGACCTCCCCTTTTTGGAGATTCCAAGCAGCTCTCACCCTACCTAAAAGCCGACGTGTTTCTCATGTTAACAAATGAATTAACTTGCAAATAGGACAGCATTTGCTAAAGTCATCACCACACCCAACTTTCAGTAAACTTAGTTCCAGTCTTCATTTAGGAAAAATCTTAACAGCTGACCTCCATCACAAAAGCCACGTGGAAGAATCCCAACTCCTTACCTTGGCTAGCCCAGCCCTATGAGCTCCCTGGGATTCAATATAGGCAATATATCGACTGAAGTTCCGGAACTCTTCCATGGTTGGATAAAAGGTCATTATCCGAGCACTGGGATTCAGGGTTTCAGATTCAGAAGCCATTTTCCCTCTTTTCTGAGGTCACTTTGGTCAGACGGGAATCTGAAGAAATACATTAAGAGCATAAAATTGGCTGGGTGCGGTGGCTCACGCCTATAATCCGAGCACTCTGGGAGGCCGAGGCAGGTGGATCGTTTGAGCTCAGGAGTTCGAGACCAGCCTGAGCAAAAGCAATACCCCGTCTCTACTAAAAAAATAGAAAGAAATTATATGGACAACTAAAACTATATAGAATAAAATTAGCCGGGCATGGTGGCACATGCCTGTTGTCTCAGCTACTGGGGAGGCTGAGGCAGGAGGATTGCTTGAGCCCAGGAGTTTGAGGTTGCTGTGAGCTGGGCTGATGCCACGGCACTCTAGCCTGGGCAACACAGTGAGACTCTGTCTCAAAAAAAAAAAAAAAAAGCATAAAATTATATAAAAGGTAATTAAAATTAAATGCTGGGAATATCAGTACTGAAAATAGTAAAAGATGGTGTAAAAATTCTGAAGCAGCATTAAGACCTCACACTTGGAATCTGCCTCTAGAAAAGTTATTTAAATGAACTAGAAATACAAATAGAAAAGGTTTTGTCTAAAAAGAAACTGATGGGCCAGGCGTGGTGGTTCACGCCTGTAATCCTAGCACTCTGGGAGGCCGAGGCGGGTGGACTGTTTGAGCTCAGGAGTTCGAGACCAGCCTGAGCAAGAGAGAGACCCCGTCTCTACTAAAAATAGAAAGAAATTATATGGACAGCTAAAAATGTATATATAGAAAAAATTAGCCGGGCATGGTGGCGCATGCCTGTAGTCCCAGCTACTTGGGAGGCTGAGGCAGAAGGATTGCTAAAACCCAGGAGTTTGAGGTTGCTGTGAGCTAGGCTGACGTCATGGCACTCACTCTAGCCCGGGCAACAGAGTGAGACTCTGTCTCAGAAAAAAAAAAAAAA
>CM052444.1:79393045-79477985 GCA_028533085.1 Varecia variegata
TACAGTCCAGGATTGATTATTTATTCTTACTCTGTCACCCAGGCTGGAGTGCAGTGGGCATTATCATTAACTCACTGCAGCCTTAAACTCCTGGGCTCAAGCGATCCTCCTGCCTCAGCCTCCTGAGTAGCTGGGACTACAGGTGCATACCACCATGCCTGGCTCATTTGTTTTTATTTTTTTATAGAAACTGGGTTTTGCTATGTTGCCCAGCCTGGTCTCAAACTCCTGGCTTCAAGTGATCCTCCTGCCTCAGCCTCCCAAAGTGCTGGGATTACAGGCATAAGCCATCAAGCTCTATATATTTATTTATAGACAGGGTCTCACTATGTTGCCCAGGCTGGAGTGCAGCAGCTATTCATAGGTGCAATCATAGGTACTGCAGCCTCAAGAGATCTTCCCACCTCAGTTTCCTGAGTAACTGGGACTACAGGCACGTTCCACTGTGCCTGGCTACCTTTTATGTTAAACATATGGCTGCTTGGTGAATCTTGATTTGAGCCCTTTCTACTGTTGGTGTGGGGGACTGGGAGAAAAAGGGTGGAGTTTGGTATGGTAGATGCAAGGCCCTTCTTAACTGTGGTTGAGAGATGGGAAGTCCCTTTTGGAGCTGACTAGGGTGTATCTCAGGATGGGAGCAAAAGGAATGGCCTCTGAAGATCTAGGAGTTGAGATTCTGAGGACCTGAGTGCTGGCAGCCACCGCCATAATTCCTTTTGATAATCAGATTGACTTCTTGCCTCAGGGCTTGATCTAGCATCTGCCCTTTCATCCACTTAGCAAACAATGAGATCCTACATTGGGTCAGGCTCTAAGCTTGGAGGCAAGTGAGACAGTCTTTACCCTCAAGAAGTTCACAGTCCAGCGGAGGAGACAGATGAATCAAAGCCTTATTATAAACACCAATTTGCATTTCACTTCTGCATTGCAGCCTGGATGATTTTCTTGGTATTTTTTCCCCTATTTTAGTATTTGAACAGCTGAAGAAGCAAAAATAATAATTTCAGCACAGTGCTATGGGTACCAAAACACAGCTGGACGTGAGACTGGTAGAGGGTGGGGGAGGAAAGGGCTAAGGAGAGACCCCCCAGAGGACTGATTTTGGATGAAGTGTGTCAGGAAGGGCCTCCAGGCATGGGAATAGCGTGCAACCACGGCATGGTGTGTTTTTCCATGTGACATATGCTTATGAAAAAAGTGCATGTCAGAGGTAAAAAACTAGAAAATGCATTTGAAATAGGGAACATCACCCCCCAGAAAACTGCTACCATTTTGGTGTATATCCTTGCCAGTTCTTCTCTAATTTTAATGCTCGTACAAATGCCATAAAAAACTGTCAAAATACAAATTCTGATTCAGGTCTGAGATTCTGCATTTCTAAAAAGCTCCCAGGTGGTGCAGATACTGACGGTCTCTGGATGCACTTCAGCAAGGCTGTAGACAATATATTTATGTCTCATTTGGACTGCTTCCAATTTTTCAGTATTATGAAAGATGCTGCAGTGAATCTTTGTTCATAGATATTTTACTATTTTTATATTCTTTATTTTTTTCTCTTCTTGAAATTTTGAAGGAAAGCCCATAGATTTTAAATTATTTGTCCACTTGTTTCCTTTATATAAATTCCTAAATATGTATTGCTGGGTTAAAGATAAAGCATATTTTAAGGCTTTTGACAGATATTGTGAATTTTCCTCCAAAAATATAGAACCAGTTTATATTCCTACTAGTGAGTGCCCAATTCTCTACAATACTGACACATACTTTTTGCCAATCTGATAGTCTCAAACAGTAGCACGGTCGTCCCTCGGTATCTGTGGCGGATTGTTTGCAGGACCTTCCGCAGTTACCAAAATTTGCTGATGCGCAAGTCCTCCTCAACGTAAAATGGTGCAGTATTTGCATATAACCTGTGAGACTTAAATCAACTCCAGATTACTTACAATACCTAATACATGGTAATGCTGTGTAAACAGTTGTTATACTGTATTGCTTAGGGAATAATGAAGGAAAGTCTGTACCTTAGTACAGACACAAATTTTTTTCCCTGAATATTTTCAATCCATGGTTGGTTGAATCCATGGATGCAGAACCCATGGATATGGAGGGCCAACTATACCTCATTCTTGTTTCAATTTGTATTTCTTTGGCTAATAGTGAGGCTGAATATATTTCATATTTTTACTGGGATGTGTCTATCTTTGTTTGAAATTGCCTATTTGTGTCCATGTCCATTTTTCTATTAGGTGTTTACTTTTGTTCTTACTGATTTGAAAGAAGCTTTATCTATCAGCGATTTAACTCCTTGATTGTTACAAATGTTTAGCACGGTATGCTTAAAAAAACACAAGTGTTTAGATAGGGCTGGAGTTGAAGGGTTCAAAGAGAGATGGGCCGTGTCTAAGGTTAGAAAGACCAGGAGGGACAAGGGTCTAAAATGCCAGTCTGCCGTTACTAGGGGACCACTGGGAGGTCACGAGTATCCTTGAGTTACAAGATAGCTCTCACTCTAGACACTGAAATGTGTGCATGTATCAGACAGTGTTCTCTCCCTTTCTGTGGGGCTGGAAGCACACAGCTTACTTTTGATCACAAATTTTAAGCTTCATTTAGACTCCAGCCCACTTTTCTTTCTTTTAACACGTATATGTGGCTGGGAGTGGTAGCTCACGCCTATAATCCTAGCACTCTGGGAAGCCAAGGAGGGAGGACTGCTTGAGGTCATGAGTTCAAGACCAGCCTTGGCAAGAGCGAGACCGCATCTCTACTAATAGAAAGAAATTAGCTGGACAACTAAAAATAGAAAAAATTAGTCAGGCGTGGTGGCACACACCTGTAGTCCCACCTACTCAGGAGGCTGAGGCAGGAGGATTGCTTGAGCCCAAGAGTTTGAGGTTGCTGTGAGCTATGATGATGCCATGGCACTCTAGCCCAGTCAACAGAGCGAGACTCTCAAAAAAAAAAAAACCCCAAAAAACCACATATATGCTTCAGTTATGTTATTGTCAATTTTATTGAGGTGCAATAAAAATCTGCCATGAAAATTGAGGGGGGGGAATTTCCAAAAATAATCCAGTGTCCATTTGGAAGAAAAATAGGGGAATAACCCTAATTAATTTTGAAAAAAGAAAGATACTGAAAGGGGACTAGCTGTGTCAGGTAATAAACAATGCAACAAAAGTTAAATGATCACTGCTCCAGGCAGTGAATGAAAACAAAATAAGTTAAACGAATAGTTCTGGCTCAGACTAGACAGACAGATGCATGAAATAGACTCGATGGTCCAGAAGTAGATTCTGTAACATATAATTTCATATGTGGTTTTAAAAGGAGGCATTACAAATCAGTGCAGGGAAAAAGGTGATCCAACAAATATTTGGGGAAAAAATCAAAACCAAACAATTTACTCTCACATAACCATACATCAAAAAATGTTTTTGAAAGAAAGAATCCCAAAAGACAGTAAACAGATGGAATCAGATTGATGGAGAAACTGGAGCTAAGAAAACCACACCCCAAGATACTGAAGTCAAGGATCACTCTTTCCAAGAGAGGCCTGAACAGGTTTTAAACTTAGAATCTACAAATACAAAATCAAAGTGGGCCATGGAGGAAACATCAGGGTAATTCATTGCCTGACAACCCTGTTCCTTCAACAATTGGTTAATACAGAACTAGAAACAGTGTCTTCAAAAGTTTCTGGGGAAAATTCTTTTGTATAAAGAAGTCTAAACCAGGAAAAGTTAAAAGCAAGGGTGAATATAAAAAATATTTTCAGTCATGCAAGAATCAGAAAGTTTATAAACCTCCGTGAAAAAATAAGGTGAGGGGGAGTACTCCATCCAAGTGAAATATTATAGAATCCAGGAAAGACCAACATTGTGCTGGACAAGCAACACGGCAGCTGAATATGATCCACAAGTGAAGGAAACAAAGAAAAAATCAGAAGAGGATTATTTCAAATTGATGCTGGAAAGATTTCTCATAAACATACAATTAAAATGCTGTTTATTGGTCTTCAATTTTTAAAATGAAAGACTTAATTATATTAACAGAACAGAACATATTATAAACCTTGACAATGTGAAATAAAAAATGGTAGTTGGAGGAGGGAGAATCAAAGACAGTGAGCTAGTTTTCTCATTCTTCAGAGGGTAATCAACAGACACTGCCTCAAGATGATAAACCAAGAAATAGATGTTTAAATACAGTGTTTAAAGTCACGATGGGAGCTCCAGAAGAATTAAAATAATCTAACAAAATCAGGAAGTAGAGGTGGGAGGTCATGTAAATTGACTAAATTCCACACGTTTGATAGCCAAGGAGCCAACAGGCACTATAAAGGCATATGTTTCCCACTGGAAGAATTAAAATTAGAAATTCCCAGGAATGAAACTGGAGTTGGGGAGAGGAAAGGGGAACGCCTACCTTTTATTTTGTACCCCTCAAGAGTGTTCAAATTATTTTTATCTATGTTATCATGTACATCCAATTCTTCAATATAAAAGCTATATTAATAATCATTTAAAAATTACAGTATATCCATAACCAAAAAGAATGTAGCAGTTAAAAAAATGAGCTCCTGACATGGAAAGAAGTCCACAGTATATTTAAATGAAAAGGGCAATTTGCATCAATATATGACTAATAAGATTCCCGTTACATAAAAAAATAAAGCTTATATACATGTTTGTACATGCACAGAAAATGCCCAGAAGGATAGACTCAAGTAACTGTTAATAGTGACTCCTCCAGGGAGTTGGGAGACAGGAAGAGAAAGAGGACTTTAACGTTTTACACCTGTATCCTAGTCAGGTTTCTGTTGCTTTTAAAAATAAAGAAGTATTAATTGTACAATTTTAAAAGTTTATCTTTTTTTTTTCTTTCTTGAAACAAGGTCTTCCTTTGTTGCCCAGGCTAAAGTGTGGTGGCATCATCATAGCTCACAGCAACCTCAAACTTCTGGGCTCAAGCGATTCTTCTGCCTCAGCCTCTGAGTAGTTGGGACTAGAGGCATGCGCCACCACACCCGGCTAATTTTTCTATTTTTTTGTAAAGACAGGGTCTTGTTATATTGCTCAGGCTGGTCTTGAACTCCTAACCTCAAGCAATCATCCCACCTCAGCCTCCCAAAGTGCTAGGATTACAGGTGTGAGCCACCATGGCCAGCCTAAAAGTTTGTCTTTTTTAAATTAAAATATTAACCATGGAAAATTTGGAAAACTGCAAAGAAAAAAATCACCCATCCTCGCAACCCTATTGGTATGTTTCCTTCCAAATATTTTTTTCTTTTCTTTTTTTTTTTTTTTTTTAGACAGAGTCTCGCTCTTTTTGCCCTGGCTAGAGTGCCGTGGCTTCAGCCTAGCTCACAGCAACCTCAAACTCCTGGGCTCAAGCGATCCTCCTGCCTCAGCCTCCCAAGTAGCTGGGACTACAGGCATGCGTCACCATGCCCGGCTAATTTTTTATATATATATATATATTTTTTTTTTTTTAGCTGTCCAAACCATTTCTTTCTATTTTTAGTAGAGACGGGGTCTCGCTCTTGCTCAGGCTGGTCTCAAACTCCTGAGCTCAAACAATCCGCCCGCCTCGGCCTCCCAAAGTGCTAGGATTACAGGCGTGAGCCACCGCGCCCGGCCCCAAATATTTTTTTCTTAATGCATCTGACTCTGTTTCTATAATAGCTTTAGGCAGGTAGCAGTGTGGAAAGAGCCCTGGAATTAGGCAGACCTGGGAATGACACCAACCCCACCCAATTCCAAGCTGGACCCTTGAGTAGGTTACTTGACCCTTCTGTACAGCCTCCCGTCTCAGTGGTAACTTCATCCTTCAGGTGCTCAGTCCAAACTCTGGGGTCAACCTTGACTCTCCTGTTTTTCTCCTCCAGTCCATCAGCAAATCCCATCAGCTCTGCTTTACGACAGAACCAGAATCGGGCCACTTCTTCCCACACCTGGGTTTCTGTCCATCTTCCCCCGGTCAAGAACTGGCCCCCATTTTCCCTTTGACCTCACCCCTGCTACTTCTTGCCCCTTGCTTGTGGTGTTGCAGCCACACTAACCTCAACACATCAGGCACATTCCCGCCCAGGGCCTTTGCGCCAGCTGCTCCCTCTGCCTGGACGTTTACCTCCAAGCCCTTTAGACCAAGTCCCTTACCAGATTCAAGTCTGTCCTCAAATCCCATCCTTCCAAGGAGGATTCCCTGACCACCCTAACTGGTAATCAGTCCTCCCCCACACACCTGATCCTTCCTAGTGTACTTCCCCTCATGGTGCTAATGGCCTTTCAACAAACTATGAATACGTTTATTGTTTCTCACATGTATCATCTGCTTCCTGGTACTGCAGTATAAATGGCACAAGGGCAGAAGTCTTTGTTCAGTCCACTGACGCATGCCGCTCCCTAGGATGACGACTACCGCATAGCAAATGCTCATTAGGTATTTGTCAAATGAATGGACAAGACCTAATTTTCTCATAGATAAAATGGGCAAAATAGGACCTACCTCATACATTGTTGTGAGGATTATACAAAATATTTCAAATAAGTTGCACAGCAGGATCACCTAACCTCACTTAGGATAGTTAAGGATGGCTTCTGAAGGAAGTATTTGCAGCTGAGACCTACAAAACGTGGAGTTAGCCAGGTAGCGTGGTGGGGGAAGATGTTCCAGAATGGTCTGTGGGCAGGTCTGGAGCTGAGATAGAGTGGTGAGGCAGGCATGAAAGAACTGATTTTGTCATGGCTGGGGGACAGGGGGTGAAGGGGAAGGAAAGATAAGGCTGCAGAGGCCAGGTCTTGCAGAGCCTGGAAACCTGTGGAGGAGTCAGGGCTGACCGTGAGAGCCTGGCAGGGTCTACCCGGCAGCGATGCTGGCTGCCTTGTTGGGAGTGGGTTGGCCAGGGCGGGGCTGGGGCAGGCAGACTGGGTAGAAAGTATGGCAGGCAAGAGAGTGGCCTGGGAAACAGCAGCAGAAACACAGACAACCAAACGGGCACACGCAAGGCGGCCGAGCAGGCGGGTGTGGTGGTGAGTTGAATGTGGGGGTGACGGGGTGAGAGGTGCTGACTCCAGCACTGAGTGGACGGGGGCCCTAGAGGAACAGTGGGCTTGCCGGCAGGGCTGGGGAAGGGGAAGGCAGACATCGGCCCTGGAAAGGGCAGGGACTCCTGAACAGACATCAGCAGCGCAGGTCCCAGCTCTGGCACTTACCTGCCCTGTGGCCTCTGCCAAGTGAATCCACATAAGCCTCAGTTTCCCTCCCTGTGGAGAGAAGAGGGCCTGTTCTGCTGGCTGGTCCTGAGGATTAGTAAGCAGGCCCACCAAACACTCGGCACAGAGCCCTGAATCCTGGTGTTCCTCAAGTGAAAATCTGTTTTTTTTATCCCTCACTTGAAAATGTTTAACACTTATTCTTTTATTTAGCGAAGTTATTCGAATACCATCAAGAATCATGCAATGATGGTGTCCTTTTTCTGAACAAACAGAAATATGCCAGGCACTGAACGAAGTGCTGAGGATACCCAGGAGACACCGGTGCCAGGCGTGGGGCACTCCCAGCACTGAGACAGCTACCAATCCTGGCGTACAGCGAGGGCTTCAGTGGGAGTGGCCCAGCATGTCACAGAGGTACTTCACTTCCAGGGACACCCGCATCCCTTCCACAACGCCCTCGATCCCCTCGGCTGCGCCATCTGGCTCCACCAAGCCTACCTTTCTAGCCGTGTCCCACTACTCCAGTCATGCCGCACACTTCTTTGAGTTTCTGGTAACTGTTGGTCTGTTTCATGCTTCCAAGACTTTGTAACATGTTGTTCCCTCCACTGGAAATGCTTTTTCCACCTTTGAAAACTAACCACTACTTACTGTATGAAACACTCAGGACCCAGCCTGTCACCTTCTCCAGGAAGCCTTCCCTGAGTCAGGGGCAGCCTCAGAGTACCCACAGCACCTCCATGTTGGGCACAGTTATGACACTCTCCAGTGTGGCAATGGCTGACATGTCGTTCCCTTCCCCACTTGCTCTGGGTCTCCTTCATCTCTATCCCTGGAAGTTCCATGATTTGACCACCTGGTAGCACTTTTCTGATCACCAGTGGAGAGCCACAGAGCTCAGTGAGTGGGTGTTACTGTGTGTTCAGGGGCCAGATGGACACACTGTGTTTTTGGTGTCCAGTATCCACACTGCAAGAATTACACTAAGCAATTTCCATACAGCCACAGGGCCGTCCCTCTTCTTAGAGCAGGGGAAGAGAAGATGGGAGACGGGGAGTGTAGTTTTGGAGCGGGGAGTCCACTCCCAGCATCCTAAGGGGTAGGAGAGGCAAACGGTGTGCTCCCAAGCCAGGATGCTCTGTGTAGGCACTGATGGCTCAGGCCTGGCTCTTGGTGGCCTGGTCTTCAGTTTGTAACTGCTCCTTTCTCAAAGTGTGGAGCCACGCCTGGAGCCTGCCCTGTCACAAATAGGACAGCCTCACTGTCCCCTCAGGAGCAGGGACTCTCTAGAACCCACCCTAGCTAATGACTTAGCCCAGACTCTTTGGTTCCAGAAGGAGCTCAGACAGAGGCCCGGTTTTTAAGAAATCTGATTATTCAAATTTATTACCATCAAGAATTATGCAATGATGCTGTAGTTTTTCTTAACAAATAGAAAACAGACTGTGTACAACAGTGAACTCTACAGCACTAGCATCCACAAGGTAAAAATGAATGTTTCATCATCCAACATTACCAACCCTGGATTGTTGATCTTGACTGAGCCTAGCTAGATTTGGGGACGTCTGCATCACATCCCTCAGCTACAACAGCTATGCACCCTTCCCCGCCCCCACTTACCTATCTAGATAGTGCTGCCCAGAGGAAGAGGCCCTCTCCCTGCCCCTCAGCGAGCTGAGATAATAAAGACTGATTATAGTACCATGGATAGAAGTCCAGTAGTCTTGCCACATTGGTTTATGAGGGCATCTTGGAGTGGAAAAGAGCAATTCTCAGGGGCTTTGAAAACAGCTGCAAACCAGGGAGGGAAATCATCTGGCCTCTGCTCTGAGGACAGAAATGTGCTACCAGGCCCACTGGCCTGGACCTGAAAGGCCAACCACGCCCCCGCTTGGCCCTGATGTGTGGGGCGTGGCATGCACCCTGACCTGTGCCATTCACCTTGGCCACGTGGCCAGACCCACCGCCTACAACCACACCATACTGCAATGCTCCGGACAAAAGCAAGGCTCTCTGCACCCAGAGGTCAGTGGGCAGCTCCCTGGGAACCCCAGGCGCATGGAGTTGCCTCCCCTCTTGGGGGTCTGAAGCAGAGACCGGGGATGACTCTTTTTTTTCTTGGGTTTTTTTTTTTTTTTTAATTTTTGTATTTTTTTGTTTGTTTTTTTTTTGAACCTTTGCAAACACGATGGAGATGAGGAACGCCTTGCCAGGCTCCCCCAGACACGTCTGTGGTTCTGGGCTGTGAATGTTAGACACACACTGGGATAGACAACTGGGGATGAGTGTTCCCTATCTCCTCCCCGCCCACCACTGTCTGCAGGACCTAAAAAAAGGCTCTTAAGGAAAAACAGAACTTAAAAAAAATTGAGTTTCCCTGCATTTGGCTGAAATAGGATCTTGTCTGAAGGGCTGAAAGAGCAGCCAGATCAGCACTGCCTCCCGGCCCACGGCCGAGCCTCCGCTCAGGCTGGCGGCCCCAGCTCTGCACGAGGAAGGTATGTTCTGTCCTTCAGCGGTAAAAGTCATACAAAAAAAGGATCCAAAGTGAACTCAAAAAAGAAAACAAAATAAACCCCAACCCCCACAGTGGCCCATTCTGCAATTAAGGATCTGCAACAGGAAAAATCAGAGGGAAGAGGCCAGAATCCCTCAGTCTACCCCACTTAATGTATAAAAAAGGAGGCTTTGCCCCCATCCCCCCCCATGAAGCATGAGAAATGCGGCAGCGGACCAGAGAGCTTGAAGTGGGCTCCAGGTGGGCCTGGTGGACAGAGGGGCCACAGCGCCTCCCTGCTGGTCCACCCACTCGCCGGGGTGTTCTAGGCTCTCTGACTGGTGTGGCAATGTTCCTGAAACGCTGTGATCCCAGTGGGCTGTGCTCTGCCAGCAACAGCATCCGTGCAGGAGGGCTGAACGATGGTTGGTATGGCTCAGAGGAGCTGGGTCCCCTCCGGAGCCCCCCAGTGGGGGCGGCGGAGGAGAGGGGGGCGGTAGTTACGTTGCATAGTGGTCGAAGCTGCCGAGGTACTCCAGGGCTGCACGGTAGCACAGCTGATACTGGTCCTAACAGGGACAGGAGGGCTGGTCAGTGTAGGCTGCACGAATGGATACCCCACCACACTGCCAAGGGCACTCGCACTGCAGCCAGTAGGCCATGGAGTTAGCTTCTACTGGCCAAGAGCAGGTCCTGGACCCTCAAGCAGCGTCCAGGGGAGCCTGAAAGAGCCTCTCCCTTCCCTCTCCCAGGCCTGCACATTGGCCTGCCTTCCACTTGTCACCCCAATCATGTTTATCTGTTCCTGACTGTATAACCCATAAGGACTGCTATGTCCAATCCTGACCCAGAGCCAGGCATACCACAGGTGCTCAGTACAGAAGTGCTGAATGAATGAACCCATCTCACTCATGTCTCCCCTGAGCACCTTAGGCAGAGCAGGCAATGTTAAATCTCGGCAGCATGAAAGAACGCACGTGCCTGTGTATATGCACCTGCAGCTAGAGCCGAGAACTGTGAGCAGGGCTGCTGGTGAGACCCTGGCCCTGCACGCTGGTCTGCGTACCTCTGTCTGCACCATGGCAGGACGCTGTGTGCGCAGGGTCTTCACGGTCTGGAACATGTCGACCACACCCTCATAGCGCATGCGCTCCAGGACGATGCTCAGAGTGATGAACACCCCGGTGCGGCCCACGCCAGCACTGCTCCGAGACACAACTGGGTCAGGAGTCCTGCACACCTCAGACAGTGGATCTGCCAGGCCTTCAGGCCCCACCTGCCCCAGCCCTCCATGGGGACAGCCCACCTGCAGTGTACCGTGATGGGTCCATCCTGCCCAAACTGCTCCTTGGTTTTGTGCACCTGCCCGATGAAATCAATGAAGCCCTCACCCGTCTTGGGCACACCCTGCTCTGGCCAGTCTGTGAACTGGAACTGCCGGATTGTCCTTGACTGCCCATCCTGGGAGAGGTAGGCATGGGACAGTGTTAGGGTTTGTGCTTTGGTCTGCTGCCCTTCTAGACTAGGCCAGGTAGTACAATGACAGACATGCACCTGTGACACGGTTACACCAGAGGCCACCCTGGCAGATGTGCTCACCCCCCAAAATCTACAGCCCCACCTCAGATTCCTGCAGCTTAGGCAAAGGTACCACATGGGCAGCTACCCACCCCATGTGTGCTCAGGGAGTGCATTGGGGACACGCTTGAGTGCAAACACTCACCCGGGCGTCTGTGACCTTGAACTCACGCAGGATATACTGAGGCATGTTGTACTCAGCCATCGGGTCCACAACAAAGTACTGGTAGCGAGCAGAGCGCTCTGCTGGCCAGTACTGGTGGCATTTCTCCTGTGGACAGAAGGCCGGGCCCCCAAGATCAGGTGGGGAGGAATGGGAGGGAAGTACCAGCCTTCAGAGAATTCTGGGACAGGATGCCTCAGGTGGTGACAATGGGGGTCCGGGGCTATGCTGATGGGAGGCTGGGGTGTGAATGCAGAAAGTAACAAAAGGGGCATCTCTCCCAAGGGTGGCTGGTGTTCCCCCAGGGGCAAGAAGGGCCCTAGGGGAAGGGGTGGGCTCACCCTGCCCATCTCCCGAAGCTTGGTCAGCATGACGATGATGGTGGAATTGTGCTCCCATAGCATGCGCCAGAAGTCCTCGGTGCTCTCTGCCAGAGGCCCCTGTGTAGCTATGTAGGCCTTTTGCTGTCTGGGGTGGACAGAAGACTGCACATGCTGGAGGTGCTGCTGCCCTCAGAGTCTCCCCTAAGACTGCCTAGTCCTTGGGGCCCTGCTTACATCACCCCTCCTCCAGGAAGCCCTCACTACTCTACCCAGCCCTCTCCAGTCTGGCCCTACTCTGCTGTGCCTGCAGCCAGCCAGGCACAGGCGTAGGCACCCACAGGGCGTGGCGGGGCAGTGACAAGCATGCTGACCTATAGCCATCCAGGAAGCTGGCATTGATGTAGTCAGAACCCTCCACACCACGGATGGGCTGCAGACACACGCGGGTCAACTCATAGGGCATGATGTTCACCAGGCGGTTCTTGAATTTGTTGCAGGGCAGGTTGGCGCTGATGAAGCGGGATGTGTGGGCCTTGGAGCTGGCCAGCAACTACGGAGAGGGAGCGGGTAGTCAGGCCTGGCTTCCTGCGGGTCATCCCCATGACCCAGTCCAGGCCCCAGAGCCAAGCAGGCCCACCCGAGCCCTACCTTGAACTCAAGCTCCATGGCAGTCACACTTTCCCCTGGAGGCACTTGGCCCAGCTTCTGGATGTGGGCGTACAGGTTGCGGGCGGGTACCTCCGTGTGTCCACACGTGGCAGCCTCCAGCAGGGCCTCATGGATGAACACATACTGGTCCTCTGTCTGTACCATGTAGTTCCTCTGAGATCGCATGCACGTTACGTGGCCATAGATGTCGACCGTCTTCTCGTGCTTCATACGCTCCAGCATGGCATCAATAACAATGAAGCAGCCCGTGCGGCCCACGCCCGCGCTGCAGGACATGGGCTCAGCTTGGGGCACAGGTCCCCACCTCCCGCCCCACCCCCTCGGTGGCACTGTACCCTCTCACCTGCAGTGCACTACCATGGGCCCTGCATCTAGCGGGTTGCAGGCCTTGACCCGTCTTAGGAAGGCCAGGATCGGGGTTGGGTACTCGGGAACCCCGTGATCTGGCCAGGCCATAAACTGGAACTGACGCAGCTCACGCTTCTCACTGGAGCCACTCTGGGGAGCAAGATGAGAAGACGGAGTGACTAGGAGTCTGCCTGCCAGACTCAGGGCAGGATGACCTGCCACTGAGGCCAGATCTGCCACTCCCTGATGGGACTCAGAAGCCACACAAGGCAGCCCGAAGGACCTTGCAACACCATTCTCATAACAGAGGCCATCACACCACACTTGTTGGAGTTCCTGACATTCCAACACCCAGGCTCCTGCTTCCCCTCTGCCCCCTTGCCCAGCACACCACACTCAGGCCACTGTGCTTACAGGGCTCGTACGGCAGACAAGCGCTGGAGCAGGGCCATACCTTGTGGAGCGCAAAGGTGCGCACTGTGTATGTGGCCAGCTCCACTGTGTCCAGCAGGGTCACCTGAATAAGGCCGTAGGTCTCAGTGCCTCGGGCTGGCCAATACTGATCACACTTCACCTGCAAAGGCACAGGCAGGGCAGGGTGCAGATGTTGGAGAAAGCCCACAGGCTCAGGCAGGCAGGGGCACGGCGGACGTCTAGCCTATCTGGCTGCAAGGTCCCCCAGCCCCAAACTCTCAGATCCACCATCCCCTGACCCTCACCAAGTCTCATCAGGTCCTCATGCTATGTCACCACCCCTTCCTAGCTGGTGGAATGAGGGCTGTAATTGAAAATTATTTATTCAAGGCCAGATCGCACCAGGCACATTTTCTGCCAAATTTACTCATAATGTTTATGCGCCATTTTCAAGCTCTGTAAATTTTACGTTCCAGTCAATGCTCTGCAGTGTAAAAACAGATAACAGCAGCTCTTTCCACTAATTAACTTAGGAGATGTGTTAATGCCCCAGGAACACTCCAGCATCTGGGGAAACATGTGAACACCATGGGAACATGTTAGCAACTGGGGAACACGTTAACAATCCCAGAAAATGACAGCATTTGGTGAAACATATTAATATCCCAGGAACCCACTAGCATCTGGGGAACATGCTATCTCCCAGGAACACCCCAGTATCTGGGGAACATGACAATACCCCAGAAAAACAATAGCACTCAGGGAATCCCTTGAGAAATTTCTTCCCACAAGGACAGAAAGCACCTAACATCACTTGATGGCTGAGTTATCTCCCACCCACCTCCTGGCAGGGCCCTGCACAGTCTCACCCGGGATTTCTCCTCCAGCCGTGTCATCATGACCACAGTGGCTGTGCGCTGTTCCCACACCATCCGCCAGAAATCGCCCATGGTCTCGGGCAAGGGGCCCTGCGTGGCGATGTAGGCGTTCTGCTTTCGGTAGCCATCAATGTAGTTGGCATTGATGTAGTCACTCCCAGGGACGCCTAGGGATGGCAAGGGCTGTGGGAGGGCATTACCCCAGGGCCCCCAGCCCAGCCCACCTGCCTCACTGCACCCCAGCCTCTCGAGCATCTTCTGCAGGATGAGATGTTGCCCCAGCCGGCAAGCGGGAGGAGGGTAAGGGGAGGGGAGAGGGCGCCTCCCTTGGCTCACCATCGATGGAGGTAAGGATGACTCGAGAGTGGTCGTAGGCAATGACATTCGCGTAGCGGTTCTTGGGCTTGTTCACCTCCAGATTTGAATTCTCCCACGTGAACTGCTGTCCAGGGTCAATGGACTGCAGGGAATGGAGGAAGCCCATGGAGTGTGTGAGAGCTGATGTCTACCTCCTACTTCCCCTGCAGGGGATGCAGGTTTCCAGGTGTTGCTCACAAACTGCCTTTGCTCCACAGGCCACAGCCAGCCCCTCTGTTCCATGGTGCCAGTGAAGTTAAGCACCACTTCCCCTGGCCAGGGAGCTCAGAGGCTCCTACCAAGAAAGTGATGGACCGAGGACACCTCTGACCATGATACCAAATCCCTTTGTCAGGTGAGTGGCCTGGGGTGGGGCCGGAATGGTCACACATCCTCCTGCAGCCTGCACACACCCTCCCCACCCCACTGCAGCCCTGGAGACTGCCCAGGGCTCTGAATACCCGTGCCAGGCTCTGCTCCGTCCTCTCAGGCTGTTCCTTCCCCGTCTCCTCTCCTCCCCCTGCCCTTCCCGTAGCAGGACACAGGGCTCCTCCAGGGTTCCCTCCAGGCCCTCTTCTCACTCTACAGCCTTTGCTCACAGTATTCTTACCCTCGTATACTGGAGCTGTCCCCTGAGTATCAGGCAGCCTC
This sequence comes from Varecia variegata, assembly GCA_028533085.1. NCBI lineage: Eukaryota > Metazoa > Chordata > Mammalia > Primates > Lemuridae > Varecia > Varecia variegata. The sequence continues at coordinate 79,408,144 of CM052444.1, forward strand.
CTGGACATCTCCACCTGGAGGTCTCACAGGTCCTTCAATCTCAATCCTTTCAGAGCCGAGTTCACCGCCTTCCCCTCCCAGCCCGGCTCTGCTGCTGGGACTCCACCTCAGTGAAGGGTACCATGACCCAGCTACCCAGAAGCTGGGCCAGAACCTGCTAGTCGACCTCCAAATCCCTGTGCGCCACCCCGTCAGTCACCATGTCCTGTGGCGCCCCCTCCCTCCCTCTCTACAACCTGCTGCCCCTGCCCTTGGCCAGGCCATCCCTGCTCAGGCTTGGCCTCTCCCTGCTCTCTCCCCTTGCCCCACTTCCACTCACAGCCAGAACAATCCTTCCAAAATGCAGACCTGAATATCAACTTCCTCCTTAAAAGCCTTCCGTGGCCCATCACTTCAGATAGCAAGATGATTACGGCAAAGTCTCAGAACTTACAGTGTGCCTGGCGCTGTCGTAACACTTTGCATGCATTTCTTTATCTAACTCTCCTGTGAGAGAGGTTCTGCCACTATCCTCACGTTCTACAGCTGGATGTGGTCCAAAGCTCTCAGCACGCACATGATGTCCTCCATATTTTGGCCCCAGCCTCGCTACTCCCAAAGGACAGTGTCACTGCTGCCATGAGGCCCCCACACACCCCAACCCTCAGGCTGCTTCGGCGAGGTCAGCCTACCTCTCCATGCCATGTCGGTCATATCTGGTACCAGGGAACGTGGTCACAGCCACACATTCAATGTGGATTATCGGACTGGGCTCCCTAAGGGCACTTGTCTCCATAGCCACAGCACCCTGCATGGTGACTGGCACACAGCACATGTGTGATGAATGACTAAGTGAGAATTAGCGGTAACAGAACTATGCGATCCTGGCTGGGGGAGAGCCCACAGCAGCCTTGGGTAGCCAGAGAAGGCTTCCTGGAGCAGGAGGGTCTTGTAAGGAAGGCTCTGACTGGAGGAAGGGACTGGGCAGGAGGGGGAGGGGCCGCCGCGAGCAGAGGCACTGAGCCCAGACAGTGAGGCAGGGCCACACAGGAGGGAAGGGCAGGGGTGGGGCGCAGCACAGTGAGTGTGGGCAGGAGGCCACGCAAGGCCTGCCTGGCCAGATAAGGGACTGAAGGCAGGGAGCCCGACTCACAGCTTCGCTGCCCTGCAGCACAGCCTTATGCCAGGCAGGGCACAAGTAGGGACTCTACAGGTGGAGGCAGCGTGGTTTCTCTGCAGCAGACATGTTCATCCATTTGCCTGCCAAGCTCAATTTCCTCTTCAGAACCTGGCCCACAGCCCTTAGACTCTACCTGGCCCATAGCCCTTGGTAGGGCAATGCTGGTGCCCTGGGATGGGTGCCCCAAAAGCAGCTGAGGGCAGACATCGGACTGCAAAGGGAGCTAACTTGCAGGCGAGGCCAAGACAGCCTGTCGATCACCTGCCCACTGATCATCTCCCAAGGCCTGCACCAGGCGCTGGGTAAACAGCAGCAGAGAAGGCAGAAGGACATCTCCACCTCGTGCATCTCTCCTTTAAATCACCTCCTTCTCTAACAAAGCCCCTCTCCAGCTGGGTGGCCTGGGGAGACTCAGAGTCATCCCCTGCCACCAGCTGTGGGTGGGATGGAAGCCCCCAGACTCTGAAGCCTGAGCCCCCAGCAGGCAGGAGTCAAGGCCAGGGCGAGGTGAGCACGTGGAGGGCCCCGAGCGGGATTTGAGTGCGAGCAGCAAGCCTTGAGCCCCCTGACTCCCCATCTCTATGAGCTGTGCTGCTCTGAGTACAGACATGAGCACACGCACATGCAGGGCACCGGGTGTCAGGCAGGCCTGGGTTTGAACCCTGGCACAACTGTCCACCAGCTGTATGACCTTGGGCAAGTCACTCCCCTCTCTGAGCCCCTACTTCCCCACCTATAAAATGGCAGAATGATAGTGTCCATCTCACAAGGCCATGGGGGACTGCATGACAGCATGCCTGCCCAATGCCTGGCCCACTGCTGGCCAGCAAGAAGCTCTTGATGGATGTCGGCTACCATGGCCATTATGGCTGATCTGCATCTGTGAGTCTATGACCTTGTTTCTATCTCTATTAGCATTTGGGCATGTGTCTGAGTGTCCAGACCCTGGTGGCACACCAAGCCTTTTTGAAGCCTCTCCTGAGGGTGACCACAAGAGGGAGCTGGGCAGGGCCTTAGCCAGGCCCAGTGCCTGAGGAGCCCAGGGCCCCCACCCCAATCCCATTTGGGACCTGGGACAAGACAAGAGCTAGGATGGGGGTAGGCCCAGGCTAGGCACACACAGCGGGTAGGGATGTCTCACCTCATACTCCTGGGAGAACTTGAGGCCATCGTTGGCTTTGAGGCGCTCGATGTTGTCCGCCAGGTCAGTGATGGGGATGGGTGGGTGATCTCGCATACCTGGGGAAGGTGAGGCACACAGCCAGCGTTACCACGAGGTTTGCTCGGGGTGATGGAGACAGCCCCAATGCATGTATGTGCACATGTGAACACGTGTGACCATGGAGCACTCGGCACTGGCGGCATGGAGACGGCAGCACATGCGGCGACAGGGATGGCAGAGCACACAGTGGCTGGAGAGGGGAGAGGACTGAGGGATGTGTTGTCCTGCGAGCACACGGAACAGATGTGGGTGGTGCGGCACTGAGTAGAGGCTCCAGGACCCTGCCTGGTGCGTCTCTCAAAAGGGAGGAGAGGCTTCCTCCCCCCGGGCGGGGAGGGCATCCCAGGTCGGTGGCAGTGGGCAGGATGGAAGCTGCTCTCCTATCGCCCCTGTCCATGGGCAACCATTCTGCCCCTCAGTGGCATCAATCAGCATGGGAGACTCAAGGACATCATCGTCCCAGGCGACCGAGTATGTGGATGGAGTATGTTTATGTCACAAAGTACAGAGACAATGGCAGGGTGACAGAGAACAAGGAGAGAGGAGCAGAGACGAGGAGACAGGAAACAGAGGCACCTGGAAGGGTGTCAGACACAGACAGAGGTGGGGCCCACGGGACAGACCACAGAACTGGAGGAAGCCAGGTGGGCAGAGAGGGGAGAGGAGGGGGAGAGAACTCAAGGAGGAAGGGTGCGATGGGCCGAGAGAAAGGAGAGTGGAGACAGACACAGAAGCCAAAGTATCCCGCAAAGGGAACTTTGAGAACTAACTTGAGGTATTCGGGCAACTGGGGACACTGGAACCTGCAGAGAAAAAAAAAAGCAGAAACAGCAGGACAAGAGAAGAGAGTCTGTTAACCTTTTCTGGTGACCCTGCTGTCAGACTCCATGGGGGGCGGTGAGGGGTGGTAGGGGCTGAGAGGGCTTGGGAGCGGCTGGCCAGAGGGACAGGGCGACACAGGTAGTGAGGGGCCTGGGGCTGCAGATGGGTCCCACCAAGGCCTTTGTCTCCAGCAGACCATGTCCCACCCCCAGCAGCTAGTACTCCCAAAACACTGGGGCCTGGGCGGCCTCAGCGGCTCTTTTTATGACTAAATACTAAGTCCAAACCAACCCCGTCCCCTCTGGTATCAAAATTTGGCCTTGGCTATTTTCAGGCAATTTCCACATGGAAAGAGGAGCCCTGCTTTGTCAATCACACACCCTCTCCCGTCTTGCTGTGACCCTCCTTCCACACGGGCCACTCCTTGGCCCACTGAAACGCTTCTGCCCAGAACTCGATGGCCGCCCTTTCTGCAAGGTCCTCCTGCAAAGCCAACAGTCCTCTCTCTGGGTACCCACTGCTCTATGCCACTAAATCCCAGTCCTTTGCACAGCACTCCAAGCCCTGGCCTCAGGGACACTGCACTCCTGCTCTTCTCTCTCTCTCTGGCTGCTCCTTCTGAACCTCCTGGCTACTTCCATCCTTCCTCAACACTGTACCACCTTCCCTTCCCTGGGCTCCTTTCTCAGCCCCTCTCTTCTTCCCACCCTCCCTGGGAGACCCCACCTATTTTCAGGCTTTGACCACCGTGTGCCCCTCGGCACCTCACACACCTGTGGCTCCAGCCCTGATGCCAGCGTAGAGTCCCAGACCCACGGACCCACTGTCACCTGGACACCTCCCCAACAATCACTCAGCCGGCAACCACGGAGCCATCCTTTCCTCCCCCTGCGTGGATGCCAGCCCAAGACCTGCAGCCTGCGCCTCCTTCACGTTTCCCGAGTCTGCCCTCCATTCCCACTGCCACCTCTCACCTACTCACTGGCTACTTACACGGTCTCCCTTCCCCAGTTTCTCCCCCTCCAACCCATTCTCTACACAGCAGCCAGAGTGTATTTTTAAAGCACAATTCTGACCCCATCACTTCCCTGCTGAAAACCTTTAACGCCTCTCTGGTACCCCCCAAATGAAGTCCAAACCCCTTAGCCTGGCGTTCAATGCCCTGTGTGACCAGACCTCTGCCTAACCCTGCCATCGTCTCTTGGCTGAGGATTCCCTGGCCCCCAGCTGCAGTGCTGCAGAAACACTCCAGTGCTCATCATCTGATGCCCATGCAATGCCTCTGAGCTTCTGCACATGCTTCCACCGAAGGGATCTACCTTCCACACCCTCTTCTCCTAACCAGTGCCCACATGGTTTGGCATCCTCTCCCAGAAGAGGCTTCTCTGCCCCCCAGGTCCTACCGCCTGGTGCCTGATTCCTCACAGATCCAATCATGCCAGGTTGGTTGCAACAGCCTGCTAGGTCTGCCTGGCATGCTATGTTCTCTCTCCAGACACATGCCCTTGCAACTCAGTCACCATGTTGTGAGGAAGCCCAGGCCACATGAAGAGGCCTCACCTGGGTGTTCCAGCTGACAGCCCCAGCTAGGCTTGCAGCTGACTCAGCAACCACCGGACTCGTGAATGAAAAAGAGTCTTTAGAATCCAGGGGTTAGCAAATTTTTCCTATAAAAGGCCAGACAGTAAATATTTTAGGCTTTGTGGACATCTGGCATCTACTCCATCTATTTAATTCTGTCATCCTAGTATGAAAGTAACCACAGATAGCATATAAATGAATGGGCGTGGCTGTGTTACAGTAAAACTTTATTTACAGAAACAGGTGGTGGGCCGAACTTGGCCATGGGCCACAGTTTGCCAACCCCTGCTTTAAACGATTCTAGCTCCCAGCCTGCCTGCAAGTCTTCCAGCTGAGGGCCCAGACATTCGGGAATAGAGACAATCTGTTCCTGCTGTGCCCCTGTCTGAATTCCTGACTCACAAAAGCCGCGAGAGATAATACATAATTACTGTTGTTTTAAGCCACTAAGTTTTGGGGTAATTTGATATGCAATAATAACTAGCTCATGCATACACAAACCGTGTGTGTGTATGCATTAGTTCACTCGTTCATTCAGTTGTCTGTGTGTTCATTTCACAGGCATTCAACAAGAACCCACCGTGTGCTAAATACAAGGGATGGGGGATGAACAAGACACAGTTCCTAGCGCCACAGAGCTCAGAGACTGTCACGGAGACAATTCTAGCCCACTGTGAGAGGCATCAGGATGGAAGAAGCAGAGAGGTTCTGGGAGCCAAGGAGAGGCACTCAATCTTGTATGGGGGCTTCTCCCAGGAGGAGGAGTCTGAGCTGTGTCTGCTGGGGCATGGGGGAGGAGTGACATTTCAGGTAGAAGAACAGCTGGACAGCCCAGTAAATGGCTGGGAAGAAAGGGCAGGTGGGCAGACATGACAAACCTGGGGCCAGCCTCTAGGACAGCCGTGACACCCCATCTCCCACAAGTGTCTGGTGGAGTGTTTCCCACTGTTAACATGCCCCTCATTCATGTGGTGGGGATGTGGCCTCTAGGGGCTCCTAAGCCCATATTCACAGTCCCTGAATGAAGACCGGGCAGAGGCTAAGCATCCTTGCTGCTCCTAAGAGACTCCTGGGCCCGGGGGCACCTGTGCAGCTGCTGGATATGGGGGCACCTCAGGCACTTCAGTCCAAAGTGGATGGGTGCAGGGCAAAAAGGAAGAAAAGGGGCAGGAAATGGGGGCATGCAGCTGAGGTCCCTTTGTGAAGACCCCCATGACCTGCAGGACAGCCTGCAGGCCTCTGGTCGGGGTTGGGGGAACAGGCCGTGAGAGTCACCCTACCTGGGGTCTGGTAGTTGAGCCTCCGCAACTCCACAGGGTCGGAGGAATGGGCCAGCAAGGAGTCCTTCAGCCCAATTGACTGCTCGTCTTTTGATGATGGGGAGTGGGTCCTTTTCCTAAAGAGACAGAAGGGAGGTTGGTGAGAGCCTGAGATCCAGGCAAGGGCAGAGATGTGTGGCATGGCTGGCTGCCACAAAGCCTCCGTGTCCATGGCTCAGTCCTCCCACTGCCCTGCCCGCCCCATCCTGGGATCTCTGAGCACGGAGGAGCCAGGGCCAGAACAGCCTGAACATGAGAGAACACAGGGCAGGGAGGACGTGGGGAGATAGCAGGAGTGTGGGGTGGACAGAGGGGCAGTGCAGCAAGGAGGAAGGGGACACAGAGCTGGTGGATCCTTTGGATAGAAGGCAGGTCACTGCTCGGCAGTGGTTGCTATCCCCAAGGCCACAACAGCAGAGGTAGGAGCCACCAGGAATAAACATGCAAATGACACATAAAATACACAAACATCACAGGGGACTGGGCCCAGCTGTCTGGCTCTCAGAGTATCAGGGTAAATGCCCAGGGCAGCAGGGGAGGGACGGGGAAGGCATCACCCTAGCTGGGCAGAGCCCTCTCTTGATGGCCTGTTTCCCCATCTACAAGGACAGGGCCAGGGACAGACCATAGGACTCAGCTGCTGACAAATAGCCAGGGGCCACCTGGTCTGTGTATGTGTGTGTCTGGGGAGGAAGAACATGTGTGACTGTGCTCAAGTGTGTATCAGGACATACTTTCCACTGCTCTGTGTAGTAAGCGCTCTTTGCACATACGCAAGACAAGTCTCTTACAGCACTTAGGTAACTTCTCAGAGAACTGGGAGCCTGGTGAAGGTTCTGGTGAGCTCTGCATACTCAGGGGAGGCAATGAAGTCTGTATTATGCATGTGCCTCAGAGAAGGAGCATCCTCTGCAGAGGGTACAGAGTTGAACTGGCAAGACAGTGAGAAGTCTGGCCTTCACGCTGAGGACTCAGTCCCGAGCTGGGGAGCCTGGAGAGCTGACTGGACAGCTTTCTGCTTAAAGCCACAGGCCAAGAGGCTTCTGGTCCAAGCATCGTCCCTCCCTGCTGGCCCCACATGTGCACAGGGATAAGAAGGGGAGGTGTGTGAAAAGAGAAGGAACAACTCCTACCTTTCTTGTTTACTAGGTCCCGAGAGACAGGCAAGGACAGAAGAAAGGAATGGTCATTGTTTCTGCCAAGCACTCGGCCCTCTCATGACATGAGGACACTGCGGGCCCCTTATATGGCACCCACATGACATTCACAGGGAGGGGGTTTGCCTTTCCGGACAGACACCGGAAGTAGGCAGGAGGGGGAAAGACAAGTGCATGTGCAGGCCACTCCTCAGGGTCCCGCCCACAGGTCTAGCCACCGGGGAGGAAGGAGGAGACTTTTCAGGAAGGAGCACTGGTTCCAGGGCAGGGGCACAGGATACAGGCACTCCTACGCAGAGACGCGTTCAGACACACGGACCAGCACACGTTGATCCGCCAGGTGCTCACTGACACACTTGTGTGTTCAGCTGTGCCGGGTGGTGGCTGGGGGCCAGATTAGCCAGGCATTTGGCTGTGAGGCTGGGATTATTTTGGGAGCCACCAAAAGGTTTTAAATTGAGAATGGCAAAGTTAAACCTTTGGAAATACCTTTCGGGCAGGGAAGTGGATGGAGGTAGGAAGGGGAGACTCCAAGGGCAGGTAGCTGCAACCACCACAGAGAGGACAGAGTGTTAAGGACACACTGGGGTGGAGAGAGCTGTGGATGCCACGGTCACTACAGGCCTTCCATAAATGTCTGCTAAGTGAACATCCGTGGGCATGTGGGCCCACAGCTGGGTCTGGACCCCCTAGGCCTAAGCAGGACAGTGAGGCTGGGGAATCATCCAGGAATGGGGACAGAAGGAAGGGACTTAAGGTAGGAGACCAGAACAGGGTGTTGTCTTGAAGCTAAAGAGGAGACAGACACGCTCACATCCAGAGAAGCACAGAGACCGACAGACGTGCCTGGGGATGTACATGGAACAACCCTCTGCGAAGCTTCGGCTCCTCACACCCAGGCTGACACCCAGAGTCCCTCACCCGACAGATGCACGTGTGCAGATGCTGGCACACGTACACACACGCTGCTTTTGCCCATCCTGGCTCCCTACAAAGCCCGGGCCCAGGGTCCAGACTGGGAGGGCTGCACCTTCTCCACAGGCACCTGCCCAGAGGGGCCCTGGGAGGTGAGGGGCAGGTGGCTGCCTGCTGAGCACCAAGGGCAGTGCTCACCTCTTGAACAGGAGGATGGCGATGACAATGAGGATGATGAGGATGACTGCCAGGACGGGGCCTGTCACCCACAGCATCTCGGGCTCCTCCTGCTGCTGGGCTGGTGTCACCTGGACCACGATCTCATCTGAGTAGGGGCTGGAGGCATAGCGCTTCTGTGGCCCGGCAGAGAAACAGCACAGCTGTAAGCTCAATGAGAGGTCCCCCACCCTGCACCCATCAACCCTGGAGAAAGGGCCTTAGGGCTGGTTACGCTGACTAGGCTGAGCCTGGTCTCCCCAACCCGAAGAGGCAGACCTGGCAGGACTGGCTCCCTGGGTCAGATTAGGCCTGGCCTTCTGGTTCCCAGGGCCTCATGTCTTAGGATCCCCAGTGCAGGTCTCAGGTCTCTGTGGCTGCCCCAGGCCTGGGGTCTCATGGTATTTGAGACTGGCTTAGTCTCAGGTCAGGCTGGGGGTCTCAGGGTACTTCGAGACAGGTGAGCTCAGGCAGACCTGATCCACGGGTTCCTTCAGGGAGGCGAGCACAAAGCATTGGTAGCTCAGGTCCGGAGACAGGGGGCGGTTGTAGAAGCCGCGGTAGCTCTTCTTGTCCCCCAGGGTAAACGTCTCGGGGAGCACGTCCACCTGAGCAGCTACATAGGGCTTCAGCCGCTCTGCCTGCCGCCGCCGCCGCCGCTCTGTACTTCCCTGCTCGATGGCTTCCAGAAGCTGGCGGAGCAGAGCATGGGGTCATGCAGGGCCTCAGAACATGCTGCCCCTGGGGCTGCAGCCTGGGACATGGCTCCCTGGGCAGGGTTGGAGGTTCGCCACCCGTGTAAGAGCCAGGCCTGGCCTGCCACCTTCTGAGAGTGATGGGCACACCACAATGCCATGCCTCCCGCCAGAAAAGGCCCTGTGGGTAAGCTGTCCCCATCCTAAACAGAGAGGACTGTTTCCACACTGATTGTGAGAGCAGGACAGAAGGATTTCAGATGTCTGAGGGCCACAGGCTATAAAGCTCATCTAGCCTTGCAAGGCCTGCAAAGTCTACCGGGTGCGGACTTCTCCAGACCTGCAGAGACGTCTCCACGACTCCCTGGCCCAGGGGATTCTCACCAAACCCCTCCAGGGAACTCTCCGTAGCCCTCCAGGAGTTCTCTGAACTCTCCCAGGGGGTTCTCCTCAGAGTCCCTCTCTCCAGAGAGGGGGCAGGCTGCCAGCCAGAGCAGCCAGGAGAGGGATTTCAATTTGGGGAGTGAATCTGGGAGAGTCACTGGGGGACTGCTCAAGGCAGGGAGGCCACAGCCAACCACTGCTACGGGGCTGTGCTGTCATCAGTGTCCCCATCCCCTCCCCAGGTACCTCGTCCAGCTCCAGCTCCTCAGGTGTGCTCCATCTTGGTGCCAGCATGCTCCCGCCCACACGGTCGATGGGCACCACCACGATGTAGAACCACCTGCATGGGCAGAGCAGAAATCAGGACTGTCACTGCCAGTGGCCTCCAGCCCTACCCTGCCTCCCCAGAGGCCTCGTGTGCACACCTGACGAGCGAGGGGTCCTGCACATGGGGCATGGAGAGGGAGAAGCGGCCGTCCTCTATGTAGGCAGAGGCAGGCATTGGCTTGTTCGGCAGGAGGTCGGGGGCCGTGCGGATGGACACGAGGTGCTGCAGTCCCCCTGCGCTGCTGCCACGGTTCATCAGCACAAAGGAGTATTCCGTGTTGGGCTGCAGATCTGCAATCAGCTTCCGCATCGAGTGCCCATCCACCTCCACACTCTGCCCGTTGTAGAGGATCTGCAGGGGACGGTGGGAAGGAGTGTGGCAGTGCCTCTGGGTGAGGTTCCCACCACAGGCCTGGAGGACGCAGCACTCACGCACACAACCAGGATCCTGCTCTACAGACATGCGCACATGTGGGCTGGGAGTGAATGACAGCACACAGCAGGTCCGTGTGCATGCCGGACCCGACTGGCTGTGGTCCTTACCCACCTTGAAGGGTACGGCCGACTTGTAGGAGTCAGGGACCTCCCAGCTGAGCAGCACAGACGTCTTCATTGCGGCCGCCACTCGGAAGTTCTTGGCAAACACTGTGGAGGCATAAGGAGGGGTCAGCTCTGGCTGAGCATCTGGGCTGCAGTAAGTGGGCCAGAAGGGTTCCCAGACAGGATGAGACGGCCAGGGCTTGGGGGTTTAGGAATGGCTGCAGAGTACCAAGCACCCCCACTCCCAGCCGGCTTTGGATCGCAGTTCACCTCCCAGGCCCAAGCTCTTCCACAATGAGCACCAAACAGGGCAGTGGAGGCCAGAGAGTCTCCAGAGGTGTGAGGGTAAGAGCTGGAGTTCACAGACACCAGGTCAGAGTGACCAGAGCTCAGTGGGTTTCAGTCACGAGAAGCACGTGGCAACAGACCACAGCATGGTGGAGCATGCTCATTGAGGTCAGTGGGTCATGCCCCCGAGAGTTCAGCATCACACACCAAAGATCAGTAGGTTGCACACCCAAGAACGGTGATGCAGTCAAGAGAGATCAGTAGGTCAAGGTTAGGAGAGACTGGAAGGTCATAGAGCAGAGGTCAGTAGGTCAAGGACAGCAAAGGTCGGGGGTCACCCAAGAGCATAGTGTCCATTCACTAGAGGTTAGTGGTCACAGTCATGAGAAACTGGAGGGTCACACACCAGAGGCTGGTGGATCACAGTCGCCAGAGGTCAGTGGGTCAAGGAGACCAGAGGTGCCTAGGCGCTGCCATGCCCACAGCACACACCTTGCTCCACAGGCATGGTCCGGGACTGGATGCTGGGGCTGAGCGGGCCGGCGCCTTTGCTGGTCCATGCGCGGACCTTGATGTCATAAGTGGTGTCCGGCTTGAGGCCAGAGAGCGTTAGGTGGGTGTCCGCAGTGACGTTCTGCAGCTCCTGCTGGCTGTTGATGTCACGGAACACCACGGTGTAGTTGGTGATGCGCCCGTTCCTCTCCGCCAGCACTGGCGGGTCCCAGGCCAGTTCTGTGGTAGATGTGGTCAGTCCCGTCACGTGCAGGTTTTGGGGGAAGCCGCTGGGCAGGTCCTCCGGGGTTGTGATCTCCTTCTCGAACTCCTTGCCTGGGCCAGCACGGTTCTTGGCAGCAAGCCGGAAGATGTAGGTGGCCCCCTTGTGTAGGCCGGTGACCGTGAAGTGTTGGTCGTCCTTGCCAAAATCTATGGTGTTGGGCCGCGCCTCATCGGCTCGGCGGTACTGCAGCCTATAGCCCAGCAGCTCGCCAGGCAGCTCCTTGGGTGGGTGCCACTGGAGCAGCGCAGTGTTCATGGCCGTGGTGCTGACCATCATGGTGGGCTGGCCTGGGACTGAATGACCACGTGCTGGGCTCTGGTGCTGCCCTCTCCCCACTGCCCCCCACGGTCTGTCCTGACCCCTCACTCACCTGCCCCTGTAGTTGTAACAATTTTGGGCTTGCTTCGGGCACCATCCCCCTTGGTGGTATAGGCGGCAACAGTAATGGAATAGGTGGTCTCTGGGGTTAGGCCGCTGATGGTGGTTTCCTAAGGGAGAAAGAGGGACCCATTCCCATCACAGAAGTGCAGGGGGAGGCCAGACCACGCCACCTGCCTCAGGATCTAGCCCATGCAGGGCCAGGGGTCATGGGAGGCAGCCAGGCAGGAGGGATGTGGGCCTGGCAGGGCCCCGCCTGTCCCGGGAGTTGCATGTGCCTGGGGCAGACAGCTCATTCTTCCTTTCAGACAAGAACAAAGGGCCACACTGTTTCCCTCACTCCATTGTGCTATGAATGACACCTCATGAGGTCCCTGTACGCATGCACACACAAGGTACAGAGCCTCGCACGCACCCTGCATGGCTCTTGGCACACACATGCACACAACCTTCAGCTCCTGTGTAAGCAGGCGCAAGGCCACTTGTAGACACTAGGGCATGCATGTGTGCGTGCACACACAGCACAGAGCGAGGTGGAGGGGTGGGCTAAGGTACTACCTTACAAGGCCCAGTCAGGACCCCACCTGACCCCCATTTAGGTGACTGACTTGGTGAACTTCTGTGCCCTGCAATACCTCCTCAGAAGGTGGTGGGGGGTAAAGGTAAGGAAGAGGACAAGGAACCCCCACCCCTGGGGAACTCACTTCCCCATTTGTGCCCAGTAATGCCTGAGAAGTCAGCCAGGGCCATGTCCTTCCACCTTGGCAGACCCTGCCCACGGACCCATCTCCAGCAAAGTCATTTCTGGACATGCAGAGAAACACCACAGGGGGTCAAGCCACACCACACAGAAGAATGAGAAGGAGGGAGGGGACCACCGTGCAGTGGGAACAGAGCTGTCACCACCAACCCTGGTGTCCCTCCAGCTCTGAGCCTCGAGTGGGGCCACTGTGGCCACCACTAACCCCTCGCAGGCCCCTTCCTGCCCCAGCTGGAGGATCTCCCAGGGGTGGGGCTCCAGAATGCACCAATGCCGGAACCTGGCTCCCTAGACTGCCCTCCCAGCCTCGGCCCTAAAGCAGCTGATTGTTCACTCCAGGGATCAATAAGGCCTAACAATCAGGATTGGATTTAACTCCATCCCTGTCTGGCCGGAGCAGGGGTTGGGCCCTGGTCGATCATGAACATTGGTCTCAAATTGCTGCTCGACAGGCGAAAAGCAAGGATTAGAGGAAATGCCAATTGCTGCTCAGCTCAGTGCTTGCGTCTAAACGCCAATTTTCTCTGGATGTGGCTGGTGCCCTGTCGATCTTGGCAGCACAGGCTGGCAGGAGAGGAGGAAGAGGGGAAGTGTCCCACGAGCCCAGCCTGACCCAGGTCTTGCCCATGCTTGCACACCTGTTACTTACATAGTCCTCGGACTCCTCTGGCCGCCACTGATCGCGGGAGAGGGAGAAAAAGGGAGACAGGATGGTGAAAGCCTCTGCCCTGGAAGGGGTCTAGCCCGGAGGGAACCTGACCCAGGGAGGACAGATGGAGGGCTTGGGCCTCTGAAGTGCCCATGGGAGCAGCACCCCAGGCCCCCTCCCTGCCTCGCTGAGCACCAACTGTGTGTGTGAGGGGTGAGGAGTGGAGGGGGACCTGGAGGGCAGGCAGCCTGAAGGGAGACGGCCCACTGAAACCGAGGGACCAGAGAACTCAAAGCAGCTGTGTGAGGGAGAGGCTGCCTGACGTGGGGGCTGGGTTCAACAGCTTGGGCAGAGCAGAGGGAAGACAGCAAGGGCTGAGCGGAGTGACCATACACCCTGGTTTGTCTGGGGCAGTCCTGGCCCACACGTGTTGTCATGGTATGATTCTTCAGAGTCTCCTACTCTCAAAAATACCTCAGTTGTGACAATAAACTATATAGTCACCCTAGGTGTGAGGAGTGTCCCAGAACAGTAAGAGCTGTACTGTGGCTAGGTGGACCAAGAGGCAGGCTGGGCCAGCAAGATCATGAAGGCCATGAGTGCCAAGCTTGGAGCCTGGGTCTTGCCCCCTAGGCACAGGGAACTACTGCACCTCTATTCCCTCCAGGGGGTGCCCGAAAATCATGGCAGGAAGGGAAGTTTCAGAGCTGTCAGCGTTGTGGGCCACTGGTGCATGCAGGTGTGCTAGCTGGAAAGGTGGAGGGACTGAAGTCTCCATTCCTAGGCCCTACACAGGGAGATGGCCCATGACATCTCTAGGCTGGGGGGACCTTGGGGTCCTCTAGCGCAATCACCCTCACAGTGCTGGTCTGGCCTCTGCCCACTGGCCTCTGTGCTGGGTGGCCTTCCTCCTGTCCTAGGAAACTCTGCTGGAAAGTCATTGTAAGAAGCATGGAACAGAACGTGGGGGGAGGCTATGGACAGGCCCTGAATGGCCACTTTACAGGGCATGGCTGGGCCCACCTCTGCTTGCCTAGAGGGAAGCCCTGGGCTGTCCAAGCTAGACCTGGGCATGGAGGTTCTCACATGGTATCTCTCTTATATCAGAGGCAGATCGAGAAAGAAGGGAAAGACAGAAGGTGAAAGCAAATGGAGAGGGAGGGGAAAGGAAGGGATGAGAGGAGGGGGAAAGAGGCGAGAGAAGAGAACAAGCTAGACAAAGATGAAGGCTATGTGAGGGAGAGAGAAACAGAACCCACGAGAGGGACACAGGCAGATGGGGAGATGAAGTCAGACACCCTCAGAAACAGAGAGAAGGAGGCAGACATAAGAGGAGGAGACAGGTCTGGCTCTATACTTCTGGGGTGGGGGTAGGGGCATGTTCCATATGGTTCTTTCAGGACCAGTGGGGGCCCTGAGCTGAACAGATGGTGCTGTTGGGTGAAAAAGGATAGGTTGTGGTGTCCTTGACAGGGAAGTACAGGGGACAGCTGGGCCCTGTGGCCAAGCTGGGGACCAGGCCCCATCTGTTCTCCTACTGGCTTGGGGCAGAATGACCCAGTCCCAGTGGGGCCACGGGGGCAAGCCTCCACTTTCAGTTGGCCCCCATGGAGCCTGGGCTGGAGTTTACTCCATCATGGGTTGTCTGAGGCTAAGAGAGCAGTGTCCCTGATCCTTTGGCCCAGCTCCCTTCCAAACCACTTGGGACCAGAAGGGGGCACCTGAAGTGGCTTCTCCGGAACCCCACTGGCCACAGCTGTGGCCGCTGGTCCCCTAGGATGGGAGGGGCCAGAGAGAGCCCATTCCTGGGATGTTTCTGGGTGGGTGTGTTTGCTGAGGCTCCATGAGGAGCCCTCGACCTGCCCAGGAATGCAGGCGGGTGCACATGACCGTCACCTCCACCCCCTGGTCCCTCAGCACCAGGCAGGCTAGAGGAGAAAGAGGGCACCCGCTGGGCAGAAAAGAATTTTGCTTCAGAGGGCTGAGCCCAGCCAGAGGTATGAGGCTCCTGTTTGGGTGGGTGGATCCACCCTTCAGCACAGCATGTAGAACATGGGGAACGTGCACGCACACCTGCTCCCAGTCCAGGCAGGGGTGACAGGCTGGACGGGGAGGGCTGTGTGGGCTCTAGTGGGAGTCCAAGTTCTGCCCCCTGGGGCTGGCTCAGCACTGGCTCCTGAGGGCCCCTGACCCCAATTCTGGTGGGGAGACCTTGAGAAGAGCCCACCCAGGTGTTGTGACTCTTTAGCAGTCTTTTGGGAGAGAGCTCATGACAGCAACTGCAGTCCTTCCCCAGGGGTCCAAAGGCTTGGTTTCTTATCCAAGCTCAGCCACCCACTTGCTGGGTAATTCTGTACCATTCACACAACATCCCAATGTTCTAGGTTCTTCATCTGAACAGCAAACCAGTGCTCAGAATACCCCAGGGACCTCATCCCAAGCTCACAGGCACAGCCATTATCCCAGGAAAACAGCAGCACACTGGAAGAAGGCTGTCTGGCAGGCTTCACCCTTGAGGGAAAACATCAGGGGCTAAGCCATCCTCCTGGGGGCCAGGAGCAGAGCAACACCCTGCTTGGCAGTTTGTGGAGCTCTGCCAATGGCCCAGTCAGGGGGTGGACTGCCTAGGAGTGCCCTCCTGCCTCCGGCTGCGGGAGGAGTGGATGCCAGTCCAGCACTGTCTAGAAGGAAGAAACATCTCAAAAGTCCAGTCTAAGGCCGGGCGCGGTGGCTCACGCCTGTAATCTTAGCACTCTGGGAGGCCAAGGCGGGTGGATCGCTCAAGGTCAGGAGTTCAAGACCAGCCTGAGCAAGAGCGAGACCCCGTCTCTACTAAAAAAATAGAAACAAATTATCTGGCCAACTAAAAATATATATAGAAAAAATGAGCCGGGCATGGTGGCGCATGCCTGTAGTCCCAGCTACTCGGGAGGCTGAGGCAGAAGGATCGCTTGAGCCCAGGAGTTTGAGGTTGCTGTAAGCTAGGCTGATGCCACGGCACTCACTCTAGCCTGGGCAACAGAGTGAGACTCTGTCTCAAAAAAAAAAAAAAAAAAAAGTCCAGTCTAATCACTACTGTGAATGTGACTGCTGCAAACCACAAAGGCTGAAGCCTTGGAAGGGGCAGCAATAAGGGCCTGGGGTCTGTGGGGACTGGGCTCCTCAGTGTGAGTGCTGGTGGCTAAGCCAGAGGTGACTGCCAGGGTAGGATGCTAGCAGGGCAGATGGGGCTAGTGGAGTGTGGGCTACACAGCTTGGGCAAACCTAAGACAGAAGAGGCAGTGTTCCCGGGACCTGGCCCTACCTGCCTGATCTCAGTGCACCCCACCCTGATGCTGCAAGGCATCTCTGGTCTCACGACCAAGGAAAGGCAGTCACAGCACCTCTGACAGCACACAGGGAGGGGACACATCTGGGCCCCAAAGAGGAAGAAGTGCGTGCTGTTTTCTGTTCAACCTTCCACCCCACCACCACCCAACAGCGCACCTGAGCCTCAGCCAGCATGACGTCCTGGATGACAGGTGTGCCACGGGGCTCGCCATTCTCCAGCCGCACATAGGTGACCTGGTAGCCGCGGATCTGGCCATGCTGCTTGCTGGGGACAGGCAGCTTCCAGGAGATGTGCACAGCAGTGGAGTTCAGCGGCTCCACTTCTACCTTCCGTGGTGGCCCGCTAGGCACTGGGGCCAAGTAGAGAAGGGAGTCAGGTCTGGCAGTGTCAATCCTGGCTCAGGTGAGCACCACAAACTTGAGGGCCCTGCCTCTATGCCCCATGCCCCCCAGAAAGGCCCTGATATCGTTTCCTTAGATCAGCTGTCCCTGCTGAGGAACATGGAAGGCTCCCTCTGCCTGCCCCGGGGAAGAGCCCAGGACTAGCCCTGCCCACCCCTCTGGCCCCAGGCTACCTCACTTGGTGGGGAAGGCAGATGGGAGGGTGGAGGTGGGGCACCAGGCCTCTGACCACCCCAAAGTCAGCACAACCTGTCCTAACTTCTCCTAGGCCCCCAAATCATGGCGATGTCCAGCCAAAGTGGAGTCTTGCTGATTCTACTTTGCATAGCTATTGTACCAATCTTCCAGTCTCGACCTCTCAAGTCTTAGGTGAGGCTGCTGCTTCTGCCTTAGCCTTTTAAGGTTTCGGCTGCCTTGGAGACTGCTGCAAAGGCTGGGGTTTGGGCACTGGTTGTCCCATAAGCTATCTCCCCAGTCTTGGCCATTAAGCCTGCATCACAAAGATGAGTCCGCCTGGGCTGGTGGGAGGCACAGGCCCTGGGGTGTGTGGGGGGTGCTGTCCCAGGCAGAGTGCCCCCCCACCCTGTGGTGCCACCGCCTACCGTCCTCATCGGTGCGCACCAGCACCGGGCTGCTCTCGGGGCCGGGGCCCACGTCTGTGTGTGCCCGCACCCACACCCGGTACTCGGTCCACTTCTCCAGGCCCACCAGGTCCCAGCTGGAGTGCTCGCGGCTGATGCCATCCACCACATGCCGCCCGCGATCCTCGCCGTCCACTGCCTCGTAGGCCACGGAATACTGGGTGATAATGCCGTTGCGGCTGTCGGCCGGCGGCGGGACCCAACTTACCCGGACCGTGGTGGAGCCCGCACTCACACATGTCACCTTCTGGGGAGGGGCGGAGGGGGCTGGGGAAGACAAATGGGGGGAAGCAGGCAGATGGAGGGTGGGGATCACAGGCACGGCAACTGAGTCACAGGGGACTGGAGACTCACCCAGGCAGGCTACCCTTTGAGTGCTGAAATGGCCATCCCAGGGTCCCCTCTAGGCAGCTGCTACCACTGAAGCCAGACGGCCTGACTCCCTCTGGACTACAGGCCTCTCTCTCTCTCCCCCTCTCTCTCTCTCTCTCTCACACACACACACACACAGAGCCAGTGTCTCACATACAGTGTCTCATACAGTCACTATCTCAGTGTCTTACAGTTTCACACACTGTCACAAACACAGCGTCTCTCACACACGTCACACACACAGTGCCTCACAGTCTCACACACGTGAAGTTCTGACACAGCGTCTCTCACACACGTCACGCACAGTGCCTCACACAGTCTCACACACGTGAAGTTCTGACACAAGGTCTCTCCCACACATATGCTGTCTCGCACAAAACACACATGGCACAAAACAACACACACAAGCATGTGGCCACCCCACTGCCAGCCCCCCACGCCCCATCACACACACAACCACACAGGGAGAACCGTTCCATGCTGCCACAGCTGCCACGGCCACAGCTCTGCCCTCTACGGAGGAATGGCTCCAGTGGCTCTCTGAGTGTACGGCTGCCCTGGCCTGTGCCTGCCTGGACAGGGTCTCTGTGCCTGAGCCACAGGTCGCCACAGACTGGAGGCCAGACCTGAAGGAGGCCGAGGCCCCTGGGGTGTAGGGAGTGCTCAACAGAGGTGCTCTCACTGAGCAAGCTCCCTGGGGGTGAGGAGGCAGGTGTGTGACATTTCCAGACTCCATGCCCACTGCGGACTTGGATGCACCACACGGGCTTCCTCTCCATCTCAAGTTCTGCCCCCACCTGCTATCCGGGTGACGTGCTGGCCAAGAGCCCCGCACCTTCAGGGCTTTTTCCTCCCTGCACAGCTGTGGCCACACCCTGGATGCTGCCACTACTGGGAACGGGCCTCTCTCCAGGACTGCGGCCTCCCACCTGCCCTTACAGACCCACCATCCTGGCTCAGTGGCTCCAGGCCCCTGGCACTGCACCTGCTTGCCAGCCCCTGGGGACCCCATCCGTCAACCTCGTCCTTCCCACCCTCCGTAGTCAGTTTCCACAGGCCACCATCCTGCCATGCTGTCACCAATATCCCAACCTTCCTCACCTCCTGATCTCTGTGTGCTGCTGCGGGCCCATGCCAAGCCCTGGATGAACTCAAGCCTTCTCCATGGCTGGCATCCTATGAACACATCCCCAGAGGCCTCACCTGGGCCTCCGTGCTGCCTGAGGCTCTCTGTCCTCTGCGCGCTCGCTCTGCCATGGCACACAGCACCCGGCCCTCCCCCTCCAGGCTCCCCAGGCTTCCAGCTCCTTTTGCCTCCCTCCTCTCAGCACACGACCCTACTCTGTATAGAAGACCGAGCTTTTCAATAGCAGCAACCTCCATTTCTTGCTAGCACGCCCCCCATCCTACCTGCAGCTGCACCAATTCTCTCCTTTCCGCCCACAAGACAGTGGAGCCACCCGTCCAAGGCCAGTCTACACCACCTGCGCTCTGCCCCTCCCCCACCTCCCCAGGCCCCACTAGTTATTAATCCTTCTCTTTCCCGTGGTTCCTTGTTTTTCCTGCTGACTCTTTCCAACAGCGTTCAAACATGCTCAAGATTTTCCCACCTTAGAAGAAAAATCCCACCCTCAGCCGCACAGCCCCTTCCATCTACAGTGGTCCCCTCCCGCACAGCGAAACTTCTCAGCCACGTCTGAGCCTGCTGCTTCTGCTTCCCCACCACTGTGCGTGCCTCACGGAGCTCTAACCCGCTAGCACACACCAACGCTGCTCCCGGCCGCCCCCACCTCACCAGACCTACCGGGTGCTCCTGACTGCCGACAGTGGTGTCTGGTCTGCTTCTTGAAACTTTCTTCCAACCTCTAAGATGCTCCCCCCGCCCCTGATTTCCTCCCATCTCCAGTCTTTTTCTCAGAGTCCTGCACCTCCTGCCCTGGATGCCGGCAGCCTGCCAAACAACGCCACATGGATGGCACACAGCATCTTGAACTTGGGTGTCTGACACCAGGCAAGCTCTTCATATCTGCCTCTGCCGCATTTCCTATCCTGGGGCGGCACCACTCTCCTCCCAGGTCGAACACACCAGAAACAAGATTCATCTTTGCTTCCCTCTCTCCCGGGCCCCATTCCCACTCCATCACCAAGTCCTGACCAGTCAGCGACCCAGACGGCTCTCAAACCCTCTACCACCACTCACCACCTCTCCTGGGCCACCACCTTTTGTCTGGACTGCTGCAAAGCCTCCTAACTGGTTTCCTGCTTCCTCATGGGCTGTCCCCACTGAGGGCACTGAGCAGCCAGAGCCAGCCCTCCTGCCTTCTCTGTCCCTAAGGCTATGCCCGCTGTGGGGCTCTAGCTGGCTCGGCCCTGACCACGACACCAGATGCCGTCCAGCTCAGGGCCTCGGGACCTGCAGACTCCTGCCCGAGGTTGGTGTGTTGCCTGCTCCCGCTCATTCTCCCAGTTGGTTCCCACCCTTCCTTCAGGCCTCAGGTGACCCACCACCTGCCCAAGGCAGCCCTCTTTGACCCCTCAGCCCACAGGAGGTTCCTGTCACATCATCTCTCCACCCTGTTCATCTTCTCCATCGATTTTACACAAATGTCATTAGAAGCTTATTCAGGGCTTGGCATGGTTGCTCACACCTATAACCCTGGCATTATGGGAGGCCAAGGCAGGAGGACCGCTTGAAGCCAGGAGTTCGAGATCAGCCTGAGTGAAAAATAGAAAAAATCAGCCAGACGCAGTGGCATGTGCCTGTAGTCCCAGCTACTCAGGAGGCTGAGGCAGGAGAATCACTTGTGCCCAGGAGTTTGAGGTTGCATTAAGCTGTGATTGTGATGACGCCACTGCACTCTAGCCAGGGCAATGGAGCAAGGCTCTTGTCTCCAAAGGAAAAAAGTTTGCTTGGGTAATTACAGGTGTAAGTAACATCTGTATCTGTCTGCCCACTCAACTGTAGGATCTCCATAGGCAGAGGCCATGTCCACTGGTCATGCTGCCAGCCCTGCACTGGGCATAGGGCACAGCAGGTGCTTCTAGAATAAATCCATGAACACAAGGTCACACACAGCCTCTTGACATCACTGGTAGGTACGTACAGTCCCACGTCATAATGACCACTTCACAAACACTGCTGTGTTTTTGGTCATCACATGTGGTCACCATCAGATCCCACGGTGCCGCCTAGCCCGTCACAACACAGCCACATCATCTCACAGGCAGTGGCGTACTATGGTTGTGTGATCACAGGTCAACATCACCCAGTCACATACGCTCTCTCAGTCTGCCATGTGGAAGGGTACAGAGATCCACGGACACAGTCACGGGGTCAGGCCAGAGTCACTCACACAGACACAGTCACGGGGGCCCCACACGAGATCCACCAACATGCACGCACAGGTGCTGCACAGCCAGGTGGTGAGGTGTGGGCACATACCCGCTCACAGGTAGTGCTACGTACACAGTCACAGCATCAGAGCCTCAGTGACACAGCAGCACAATGCCATATGGTATTCACACAAATGGCCTCACAGACATCCCCCCACGGGGCCACGGGGTCCCACATGCAGACACTTGGGCCGGCTCAGTCACACAATCACATTCTCACAGACCTGTCCCCACGTGCAGGTGGCTTAGGGTGACTACATGGCTCATAGGTGATTCTCATGGAGGGGGTGTGAGGAAGGGAACATGGGTGATGGGGAAGATGAGATGCGAGGCTACGGGGAGGGGAGACGGCCGCCAAAGCAGGTCGGGGAGATGGCGGGCCCACCACTGTGGATGGCCCAGTTAGCCACTGTGACAGCGCAGGGGGCAATGGAGGACAAGGACAAGTCACAGACAGAACTCACCTGGGCAGGGCGGGACGTGGGGGCAGGAGGCTGGGCAGGGAGCAGGGAGTAGCAGCCGCCTGGACACAGACTGGGGGTACTTACCTGGCCCTCTCTTGGGGTCCAGACCAGAGTCCAGCCCAGGGCCCAGCAGACCTGACCACCCGCCTGGCTGAGGAGGAAGGGTGTGGAGGGGGCGGTGTGTGTGTCCTAGCCCAGACGTAACACGCAGTGGCCTCAAGAGACACTTACTGGACTGTGCCGTGCGGGCCTCAATGGTGGGGGTGAAGACGCCCACCCCCAAATCTGAGCGGGCGGCCAGCTGGAAGCGGTACAGCGTGTCGGGCTTCAGGTCCTCTAGAGTGTAGGAGGAGGTGGGGTCGAAGGTCACCTTGTGCTGGAAGATCAGGGAGCACTCATTCATGGACCGCTCTGACCTCAAAAGTCACTCAGAGGTTATTCCCCAATATGGCTACAGTGTGATGCCTCCAGACCCTCCAAAGCTCAGGACTGGCCCCACACCACAAGGCCATGTGGCCCACACCACAGGTGCCTCACGGGAACCACCTGGGACACACGGGGGGAGCGTCAGGGCTCTGCCAGTCATGTGAGCCATAGAGCCCAGGAGCCCTAAGGCCAACCCAGGGACTCTATGCCCAGCACAGGGTGAGGAAGGGTACAGAAGCATATAGGCCATGTGAGGCATGAAGCCCCAAGGAGAAACCCTAGAGGTTGTGCCCATACAAGCCACAGAATCCAGAAAAGCCAGCCTGGGTGAGCCCGTCACAGACCCTCAGGCCCCAGGAGGCCCTTCCACCCTGCCCTGCCTTGTGCCTCACCTGCTGGCCTTCGTCCTCTGCTGCCCAGTACACCAGCTCATACTTGATGATCCGCTCCTGCGGGGGCAGCAGCCACGAGAGCTGGATCCTGGTGTCTGACTCAGCCTCGGCCTGGAAGTCCGCGGGCTGCGCAGGCACTGCAACACCCCCATGCCAGGCACCATCAGCCTCGCCAAGGCCCCGGGCAGGGGCACCCAGGGAGAAGGCAAGGAAAGCCAGCTCCTCACCCTCACACATCCACAGAACCTCTACTGAGGCGTGCATACAGAACACAGAGCGTGTGCAGCCCGCGCACCCCCACCTACCTCCCTGCTGCGTCTTGACCTGGATGGTGGGGCTGGGTGGGCCGTCGCCCACGGCGGTGAAAGCAAGTACACGCAGGCTGTAGGTGATGCCAGGCAGCAGGCTGCCCACGGTGGTGAGGAGCCCCGCGTCCGTGTTGTGCTTGTGCCAGGCACTCAGGGGGCGGCGGGAGTCTGGGGTATAGTAGACGCGGTAGCCCCGCACCAGGCCGTTGGGCTCCTCGGGTGGCTCCCACTGCACCAGCATGGTGCTGGCACTCAGCATGCGTGCCTGCACACGGCGCGGTGGGCTGGAGGGCGCCTGCTCCCCCGTGCGCGCCCGCACCGCCTCACTGGGTGGCCCTCGCCCAATGCTGTTCACCGCCAGCACGCGGAAGGCATATTCCGAGAAAGGGCTAAGGCCACCGATGCTGTAGCGGGTGGTGGCCACTCCATCCACCTCCTGGAAGGGGCCCTCTGTGCCTGCTGCACGGTACTGGATGCCGTAGTAGGACACAGGCTCCGAGTTCCCAGAGTCCCAGGTCAGGGTGACACTGGTGGCAGTCGTCTCTGTCACCACAAGATCAATTGGAGGCTTTGGCAGAGCTGAGGAAAGAACATAAGACTTAGGACTGCCTGAGGTCAAGACCCCAGGAGCCAGCCCTACCCTTGGGGACCATTCAAGGGCACCAGGTATGGTCATCAGAGCGTTGCTGACACCCACAGCTAATTAAAGAATGGCCTGAAAAGCTTATGGTGACCTCTGAGGGCACCCTAGTGGGGGACAGTGGCCAGGCCTGTCTATGCCCCTGTGGCCTTGGGGCATTTAGATATGTACATACATCACATCACTTTTTTTTTTTTTTTTTGACACAGAGTCTCACTCTGTTGCCTGGGCTACAGTGCCGTGGCATCAGCCTAGCTCACAGCAACCTCAAACTCCTGGGCTCAAGCGATCCTCCTGCATCAGCCTCCCAAGTCTACAGGCATGCACCACCATGCCCAGCTAATTTTTTCTATATATATTTTTTAGTTGTCCATCTAATTTCCTTCTATTTTTAGTAGAGACGGGGTCTCGTTCTTCCTCAGGCTGGTCTCGAACTCCTGACCTTGAGTGATCCTCCTGCCTCGGCCTCCCAGAATGCTAGGATTATAGGCGTGAGCCACTGTGGCTGGCCTAGATATGTACATGCATCACTTCTAAGACTCACTGGATCCTCCTATCAGCCCACGTGACTCATCTAACAGACAGACCCAGAGGGGACATGGCCTTCAAGGTCCCAGGGGGACAGAACCTACCCAGGCTGGGTAGCAGGTATCTGCCTAGGCAGCTCACAGCTCACCTGTGTCCACCTGGTGGCGAGTATGTGTGATGGGGCGTGGGAGGGGAAGATCTTAAGCATCTTAAGGAACCAGCCCTGGGTACCGGGTTTTAGGAGTGGCGGGGCTGCTGGCCCCACATACCCTGTGGCTTGGCTCAAACTGAAGTGGAGAAATCCTGGATCCACAGACAATCATTCAACAAATAATTATCAAGCATACACTAAGTGCCAGGCACTGTGCTGGGGCCAGGGCCACAATGCCACATGGTCACATTTCTGCTATCACAGAGTGTATAACTCAGTTCAAGAGAGAATCAACAAACAAGCTGAAAATAATCACGATCCTGGCACGTACAAGGACAGCAGGAAGCAGGGTGCTGAGATGGAGAAGAATCCAGGGAGTCTCCTTAGATGGGGTCATCAGGGAAGGAAAGCCTCACAGAGCCCAGGCCTGGACGGGGACATGGAGCCAGTGATGGGGGGTGGGGGACGCGGCAAGGAGCGAGGCAAACAACAGTGTGCAGTGTGTGTCTGTGCAGCTGTGCGCGCTGAGGGCAGGAGGCAAGTGGCCTTGGGAGGCCACAGCAGGAAGCCACTGAAAGGTGTTTTTCCCTTTCTTAAAGGGAGTAACATGGTCCTGATCTACATTTTAAAAAGATCACTCAAGTTGCAGCAGGGAGGGTGAATCAGAGGCAAGTGAGAATGACTGCAGGGAGACCAGGAAGGAATCAGTTATATATGTTACATACGTGGGCCTGTCCCCAGGGCCCAGGGCAGAAAGAACCCACTTCTCCCCCTTGGCTACTATTTTAACCACATCCTTCTTGCTGGGAGGCTGTTAAACAGAGTCTGGCACTATCTAGTAGCTGAGGGGGTGGGCTGTGGATTCAGACCACCCAGGGTTCAAGGCCTTGCTGTGTCATTTACTTCTGTGTGACCTGGACAAGTGATATAGCTTCTCTGTGTCTTGGCTCCCTCATTTGTAACATGGGGATAACAAGAGCATCCATCTTGCTTATGACACAAAGACTCAACAAAACAAACTGTGCCTACTAGCACAGTGTCTGCCACAGAGGAACTCAATACATGGTATCATTTCAGCCACTACAAACAGAAACCCTTCCAACCCTCCAAGGGTTGGCAGGATCCCAGGCAGGGGCACCTAGGAAAGGGCAGCAATCCATCAGCCATGCCTGTGCCCACAGCAGCCAGCTCACGCTCACCCACCACGGGCCCTAGGATTTCCTGGAGTCCTCTGCAACAGGGAGGACACAAGCTCCGTAAGCACCTGTCACACTCACCTTTCACTGTGACCTGGGCTGTGGCCTCGATCATGCCCAGTGAGGAGATGGCCACACAGGTGTAGTTGGCGGAACGCATGACATTGCTGAGCTCCAGCACGTTGCGGCCGACTGGCATCTCATCCTCCTTGGTGAGCTCCTCGGCCCCCATCATCCACTTCACGTAGGGCATGGGTGCACCCACTGCCACACACGTCAGATTCACACTGCCGCCTGGCATCACCTCCTGGCTGCTGGGAGGGATGGAGAAACGAGGAGCCACACGGCGCACTGCGGGAGGAGGGAGAGAGGCGCTCACAGGCCGGGCAGGACTTGCAGTGCACAAAGGGGCAGGGGCTCCTCATCCAGGAAGACCCTCTTGTCAGAGCCAAACCCATACTCAGAGTTAGGAGGGGTGGCATCCCTGGGCCCCCGCTGGCCATCTCCCACCCCACTTTGGGGCCAGAAGTAACCCCCACACTCAGGGATTGTCTAGAATACAATGTCTTGCACAATGAGAGATCTTGCATCCAAGCTCCCATTTTATAGCCTAGGAAACTGAGGCCCAGAAGTCTCCCCTGTCTGCCCAGGGTCACACAGGGATTCAGCAAAAGGTCCAGGCCTGGTCAGGACCACAACCCAGCCTGTCTTCCAGTGCCCACTGCTGTGTGCTCCTGACCGATCCCCCAGCAGGTCTCCAGGAGCACCAGTGAGAGAAATCCAGGCTCTAGGGCAGAGGTCCTCGGAGCAGGGCCGGGGCAAGGCCGCTGGAGTGGTCAGTCTAGGAGTGACATAGCCACCTTCTCTGGAGTCAGTGCCTCCACCTCCGAGGGGCCCGAAGGGAAGAGATGAGGAAAATGGCATGACCACCTGCTGGGGCCTAAGCCATGCTCAAGGCACAGCCTGGGAACCAAGGAGGGGCTGCCCTCAGGAGGGCTGGGCAGGGGCTAGGAGGTGGGCGGGCCAGGGTCACGTGGTCCGCGGGCAGGATGGGCATGACGATGGCAGTAACATGATGAGGGCGCTGAACAGACGGCTTTCTGCGCCAGTGAGCAAGGGTCTTAAGGGGGAGGGTGACTGTGCCTGGCCACAACCTCCTGCCTTGGATGACCCTGGCCAGAAGCCATTCTGGACTTCTCAGCCCAGGGAACAGCCTAGAACCAACCCCACTCCGAAGTTGCAAGCTTGGCACAGGCACAGAAGCATGCAGAGGGAGGGAAGGCGGATCAGACCTAGCCATGGGCAGGCATGCTTGGCGTGCAGACAGGGCATGCAGGTGGTGGGCAGAGGCTGGGGTGTGTCCTACATGGGCAACCTTACACACAGGGATGGAGAAGCCGGGCATCAAGGCTAAGGTACCCAAGGGTACTACTGAGGGCACTGGTCTCTGAGGACCCTTGCTGGGGAGCCCAGGCATGCAGAGGACCCATGGTAACACATCAGGAACACCCCCACCATGGTGCTCACACAGCCCCAAATCACAGAATCAGAGCTAGATGCAACTGCAGAGACTACCCAGTTCAACCTCTGACCTCCCTGTATAGGGGTCAAAAACAAGGCTCAGAGATAAGACATTCTTTCAGCAAGACACCAGGTCCTGTTAATGCTGCTGCCTAATATATCTTTCAAACCCACTTATTTCTCTCTAAACACATGGCAACTACTACCACCAAAGTCCAAGCCACCACACCTTTCCCTGGGCCACCGCTATGGGTTCTTCACTGGTCCTCTGTCCCCTGCCTCCACTCCTGTTACCCAGCCTTCCACAAACAGCTGGTACAAACCTCATCACATCACTTCCCTGCTTAACAAGCTCCTACATGGCTCCCCAGTGGCGCCTGAGCCCGGCCTACAGGACCCTCCTTTCCTTAGCACTTGGTCCAACCCCTTCCACAGCCTGCCTCACTCTAGGTCCTCCAGACAGAACCCAAATGCCGGCAGTCCCTGGAACAGGCCAGGCATGATTGGTACCACTGGCTGGGTCTGTGTCCCCAGGCTCACTTGGGGTATCAGAGTATCTTGTGGAGATCCAGTGTTCTGCCTTCTAGAATCAGCATCTCATTTTCTTTAGGGGAATCACTTCTAGCCCCACTCTTGGTATGGGGGTGTGTGTGTGACCCAGATCTGGCTAACAAGAAATAGCTTTCAGACTTTTGCAAAAACTACTAGAAAAACAACTTTCCCCCTCTACTAGGTTAGCTAAGCTTCGAAAGGCTGGGGACCACTTTTCCCAACACATAGGATAAGTTGCTTGAGAACAAAGGCAACAAGAGAGGAGAGCAGAGCTAAGGACAAAGACAGACAAATGCCTGGCCAAACTGTTCAAATACCCACATCCGGCCCTGCCCAACACCAAAGCTTCTACATTTTTTATTCTTGTAATACAAGAGTTTCCTTGTTTTGCTTACGCTAGTATGAGTGGGTTTCTGTCATCTGTTCTAATACCAGGATTCTACACTGATGATGACAGCATGTCACATACACAGTAGTTCTCATGCAGAGAACAGGTAGATCCCGGGGGCGTGGCTGGCAAGTGCTCCATGGTAACAAAGGACTCTCTGAGCACTCCCCTCATATGGCACAAGGTGAGGCCAGGAGGCTCAGACAGGACCGCTGCCCAGCCTGGTGGTGTGGGGGTGTGGGCACTCCCTGGCTCCCGAGATGGGCCTGGGGTGCAGGGGATGGGCAGACAGGCACAGACAGGCAGGTCTGTTTGCAGGCCAGGCCCAGGCCTGCCAAGAAAAGGAGGGATCCAGCACAGAGGAGCAGCCTTAACTGACCAGATCTCTCCTGTCCTCTCAGCTGATGGGTGCCTCACCTCCTCCTCATTCATGGGCATCAAAACAGGTTCAAGGAAGGGAAACCGTTCTTAAGCACCTACCAGGTCCTTCAGGAACTAACACTAAGAACAGTTTTTATTTTTCCCCTCCTTGATGCAGGAGGCAGGGAAAACTCTAGGGGCTAGGGATGAGTGTGAGAGGTCAGATGTGACCCTTAGGGTCATCCGAAACACCAGGCACCGACCTCGATCCCAGAGGCTCACAGGTGTACCGTGTTCACCCTTTCACAAAGACACAGGGCTTCAGCCACATGCAAAGAATCCTGGAGCTCAGCTTCTTGCAGCTCAGACACATCTTCCCCACGACGTGAGGGAGTCAGGGTACATCTACAGAGGAAGGGCAGGTGAAAGAGAGGCAAGGGACAACCTCCTGGTACTCTGAGCGCCAACGGGGCCCCGTGTCCTAGACCTGCCTGGACAGCACCCACCTCCAGCCACGTACAGGCAGCAGTGGCTGGTGACTCTCTGCAGCAGCCCCAACTTTCCTCCTCCCACTGCTATAGGCACAAGGCCTCCAAAAGCAGCAGCACTCGCTCTGGACTCAGTCTATTGACAGAAGCAACAGCAGGGAAGGAAAAACTAGAGTTGGGAAAAATGCACTTAGGGTCTAATCTCAGGCTCCAACAATGCCGGTCTATTACCGTTCCCTGTGCATCCTTAGTGCTGACATTTTATAGACAATTTCCAAAACAGGGCCCTGCCATTTCTGGATTATATTTCAGCTGTAACTTTTAAGTCTAATTATTTGCGCTGACAACCCCCTATAATAGGGCGGCGCAGCGCCCAGAGGCATCAGCATTCAATGGAGTGACAGCCTAATCGCAGGGGGAGGCAGCCCCGCAATCTGCATTCACTCCCGGAAATTTCTCTGATGAAAATAACACAACATTAAGGAGGGGATGAGGGGCAGGATCCACTGTATCAAGATAAAATAACTCTTTAATAAATAACCTCGTGGCTGCCGCAGAGCAGTAATTAAATGCCGGCGCACCAGGCACACAGTTTTAAGTAAAGCTGGAAAAATGTAAGATGCAATTATCAGCACCAAACAAATTACCAGCCCGGCAAATCCCCCCGGAATATTTAGAAACTCATTTCTGCCTTCCCGTTAAATATTTGTGTATGTGCTCATTTTTGGTGGGACCACAGGATAAGGGTGGGGTGGGGGAAGAGAAGGGACAAGGGACCAGGCGGGTGGGGGGAGAGGTGTGAGGGGAGCGGCTGCGGGCTGGGCCGTCTCTGCTGATGACTGTTTTTCGGACCCTGGCAGATGTGCCTGGTCAGCGAAACAGTGTAACTGAAATGTCCCAGAGCTCAGGAGTGCATATGGATGAATGCTCGGGCTGATATGTGAGCCCAGGCTGCAGCCCTCCTCCTGCCTGGCTCCCTCTCCCTCTTGGAGGAAACTCAAGCCACAGAAGATGAAGCAGAGGGAACCAGGTAGCCTGGGCCTGCTCCCTGGGGCTCAGCCTGTCCT
Source organism: Varecia variegata (assembly GCA_028533085.1). Classification (NCBI taxonomy): domain Eukaryota; kingdom Metazoa; phylum Chordata; class Mammalia; order Primates; family Lemuridae; genus Varecia; species Varecia variegata. The sequence goes on from CM052444.1 coordinate 79,437,953, forward strand.
ACGCTTCTGTCCTGAATCCTCAAAGCCCAGTGGACAGGTGAGCCTCCTCTGACCACTCAGACCATGTAATACATGAATGACCACTAGCCCTAGCTGCAGGCCCCAGCTTAGGGGGTTGGGGTGCGGCTCCAAGGGTAAGGCTGAAAACTAAGTCCCAAATGGGACTGCTCTGGAACCAGCTTGAGGGAATTCTCCAGGAAGCCCTTCCCAATCTGCAGCTGAGGCAGGGGCCACTTCTAGGCTCCCACATGGGCCTTGTTAAGTTGCAGTTGACCCTTCAGTCACTCTAGGTGTAAGTAACTAGGGTCTGAATGCCCAGCACTGGGCTATGGAATGTGAGCTGGCTGGCAGGCCAAGTGAACTCCACCCTCAGAAAGACCTGGGAGCTGGCTGGGAGGCTCAGGCAGAGGGGCCTGGGGCAGGTAGGAAGACCTTAATTTAGATCTGACTGGAGAGGGGAAAGGCAACAGTGTAGGAGACATCCTCAGTGGGCCAAGATGACACCACCCACCCTGGTGCCATGGACACCAACTCCTTGAGGCAGACCAGAGCTTATTATCCCATTATTCCTGGTGGGGACTTGGGGGGCCTCTGGGACAGGGCAGATACTGCAAGACTTTTGTCCTGTGCTGCAGGATCTGGAGGGGACAGTCCACTCTAGATTAGCCTTCTCTCTTAATCTTCCGGTGGTTTTGGCTAAGCTTGGGCAAACATGGTCTCTAAATGATGGGGGTTGTAAAAGGCCCCACAGGCACACAGAAAGTACTACAGCTCTTACACGTCTCTCTGACCACAGCTCCCCAACTATTCCTGAGCTCCACCTGGAACAGACAGCTGGCCTGGCCCGGGCACAAAGGTGGGGTGCTGTTTCATGCCATGCACCATGCCTGCCCAACCACCCTTGTAGGGAAGGCCGGCTATGTGGACATGCAGACACGTAGTGCGTCAGGGACCCAAGCAGCAGAAACATGCAGGGCAGGGGGGCCTGCCCACCCACCCCTGGTCCTGCCTGCCCACCAGGCCAAACAACAAAGACTGGCGGGCAGGCATGGCTGGAGCGAGCCTGAGGGAGCTGACCAAGCCCGCTGGTCCCTACTGACGGGCGCATCCCATCGACGGGCGAACTGTAGATGGATAAGAAGTGAAAAGGACCAACCTTCTCGCTGATCTGAGAGATGAGAGTTTGGGTTGATGGCAGAGTGCGATGAGGATGAGGAGGGAATAAAAAAAAGACAAGGAGAAACACAGAGAGAGTAAAAACAGGCCAACCTTCATCTGCCCACACAGCACAGAGACGAGACAAGACTCCTGTGCCCCCTCGCACACACACGTGCACACAGGTGCACACGGACCACACCGCTCACAAAAGACTCAGGACTCATGGAGGACACAGTGGACAGGGCTGGGGCCCGCCAGCAAGTGCCAAGAAGGCCGAGGGCAGGACCAGGAGGGGTAGAAGTGGGGCAAAGGCAGGCCCCCATGCCTCACACGCACCCCATGGCTCAGACAGACCTGGTGACTGGGCTCTGGGGTCAGGGCTCACCCAGCCCACAAACCCACCAAGGTACATGAGCCACTAGAACCCCACCGCCTTGAGGAAGCCCCACGCTGTACAACACAGTGTGAGGAGCACATCTGGGCACCTGTGGGACAAAGGCCAGGAGGCATCATCCTCATTTTAGATGGCTATGGCCCAGCAGCCAGTCTCTACAGAGAAAGGGGAAGGTTAGGGGTTCTAGTGCAGGTAGGCCAGGCTCCGCCAAGGGCAGGCTCCACCCTGGCCCCAGCAGCTGTACACCCTGAGAGCTGTGGATGGAAGGAGAGAATGAGTCACTCAGGGAGGGATTCAGATGGTGACAGAGAGGCTAGCCCACCCAGCCTGCCTGGGCCTGCTAGACTGTGGGTGGAGCTGCAGGCAACTGTGAACAAAGTCAGATGAAACTGGATGACGCATCCCCCCCCAGTGCTGTGCGGACAGCCGCAGTGGCTACTGACTATCAAGTGCCTCCCCTGTGCCCGGCACCACGCAGGTGCTTTACCTGTACTGTTCCATTAAACACAGCTGCTGCATGGCCTGAGTCAGTGGGAGCCCTGAGAGTCGGGGGGACGGAGGAGGATGTGAGGTGGACACTGAAGCTAAGTCTGACGAGGAGATGAGGCCTCGGGGCCAGTGGATGCAGAGGGAGAGGAGAGTCAGAGATGGGGAGCGACACTGGCAGTGGGAGGCTGTCATCCAGAGCACTGACTCTCACCTGGGCTATGGGCCCCCAGGCGACAGGTGGAAATGTCTGACACTTTAGGTTATCTAAGCTGGTTTGACTAGGGGGTGCTACTGGCATCTAGTGGACTAGGGACACTGCTACACATCCTACAATGCACAGAACAGCCCCCCACAATTAAGAATCACTAGTCCAAAATGTCAATAGTGCTGAGGTTAAGAAACCCTGACACCAAGTTGGATGCTGAGGCTCAGGCCCTGACACAGTTGGAGCCCAGAGGGGGCCCCCCACCTCTGGAGAGAACAGGAGCCTGCTATGGAAGGAAGCTTCAAAGTTGCTCCACGGGTGAGGGGTGAGGCCAAGGCCAGTAGGCAGGCTGGCAGTGGGGTTTCACCATGGCTGTCCACCCACGAGTGGGGCTCAGGATACAAAGCTGGTGGCCAGCCCTGCAAAGGCTGTCCCAGAGGAGCTGAGGCTGAAGGGCCCTTAGCACTGCTGGTGGCAGATACAAAGGATTTTGCCAGGCATGAAATGAGGGGGTGGGGATGGGGCCTTTCAGGTGTGCAGAAGCTCAGCCAGTGAGACAGTGGGGCCTGTCCTGGGCCTATAGGGCGGGTTGTTCTTGGCACAGCAAGATGTCCTGGTCCTCAGACATCAGGGCCCACAGGAATGCATGCATGTGTGTGACAGACAACAGAAGCCAGGGTGGCTGTTAGAGTCCCCGGCAAGTGGGGCTGGAAGTAAAGGAACCCCCCCACTTTCCCTCCCAAAAGCCATGAGAGAATGGAGACAGGAAAGTGGACTCATGAAGAGCTGGTGGGTGTGGGGCAATGGGCCGTGGCAGGGGCCTGCCCGAGCCCACCACGTGTAGACAGTGAGAACCATAGATAAGGATGCTCCAAGGAGCTGGAAGTAAGATTTCCCTGGTCAGTGCCTGAACTGCCAGCTACAGTAGATGAGCTCAGCCTGTCTCCAAGGAGACCCACTGCCTGTAGGTCTACCCCAGGAAACATGCCCAAACGGCCATGCCCATGAAGCTTGGAGTTTACAGTGGCTCTACTGGGCCTCTCCTCTCTCTGGTGCAGCCACATACAGACAAAGGCTTGTGTGCTGAGGCCCGTAACTGCCACACTCTCAGCCCTACAGTCTTTTGGGAGCAGCGTTCAGTCCAGAGAGCACAGCATTTGGGATGGCCGAGGTGAGAGGAGGCAGGTCTCTGAGAAGGGTCATTTGAGCTGCTCCTCCCTTGGAGTGAATTCATCAGCCCCGTGCCTATCAGACGCTCTGCCTGGAGCAGTGTTGGGTGAGGGCTATGCTGTTTACAAATCCACTCCTCTCAGCCATTTGTGAGGTTCTCGGGCTCCTGGGCCTCCCTATTCATGCTGTTCCTGAAGACAGGCCCCAGGTCAGTTCAACTGAGCCTGGATAAGCCAGACACCTGATGACAAGGCGGGGGTTGGGGTGGGGGGACTTCCCCATCCCATGCCTCCAACTCCTAGGAAGCATCTTCAATTGTCTCTGAAGCACAATTTGCCCATCACAAATAGCTCCTCTGGTGCTTGACTGGTCACCAAATGGGCTAGCAGCCTCTGGCCTCTCTGGAGCCACCCTGTGCCCTGACACACAGCAGCCCCTGGATAAGTGTGTGTTGGTTGACCACCTAATTCTCTCTATCCTGAGGAAGTATGCCTGACCACATGGCCCTAAAGAGTGGGACGGGCCACTGCTATTACCCTGCCCTGTGTGATGGGTGGACAGTCAGATGACACCCCTCACGAAGTGACACTAAGCACTTAGCATGATGAAATCATCACTGCAATGAAGTCGCATCCACTTTCCTTTACAAATCCCCTGGGTAGAGACGGTTTAAGTTTTAATGGCATCCATCTGTGTAGGAGGGCTAAGTGAAGGGACAGTGAGAATAGGAGGGGCTCCCAGGACCCCATCCCCCAACCAGCACCGTGCACAGGAGACCCAGCATGTTCTCAGGAAGGGGTGAGGTGGCCAGCTTTGGTTATCCTTGGGTTGTGAGCACAGCAGAGACTGGATACCCCAAATCAGTCCCATCCTCTCTGCTGGACACCTGGACTTCTGAAGAGCATACAATCCACTCAATCCCAGCAAGGAACGCCTGGAACACAGTAAGTGCTCACCCAAGGCAACAAACCCGCAGGTGCTTACAGTTGAACACAGGGTTCTGGCTGGTGACAGAGCACAGCTGGCTCCTCTGGGAAGGCCCCAGGCAAACCTGGCCAGAGGACAGGCTCACCTGGCCTGGTCCATTCCTGAGGCCTGACTGCCAGAGTGGTCCTGGAGCCCACCGTGCTGGGGCAGGCAGGAGGATGTACTAGAGGAATGCGAGGCCAGGTGTGCACACATTTACACACAAACGTGTGTCTACACGTGCACGTGCAGACATACACACGCATATACAATGAGAAATCGGCTTGAAAGGCTCCAAAGTCCCTTGGGGTTCTGGGTCCATGCAGCAGGACCTACAAGAGATACAAACACTCCCAAGAGTGGTTGCTTCCCCAAGGAACTGAAAGGAAGGAAGGCAAAGTAGTAGCGGGCGCCAGGAGTCTGCCCAGCGGGAGATGCTGCTGCTCCTGCCATCACTGCTGCAGAAAGAGGCGGGAAGGAGGAGAGATTGGGTCTGGTGTCTGCATGGAGGGCTCCGGGAGCATGCCCAGCAGGTGCAGCTCAGCTCCGTGGTGACAGGGGTCAGGCACTGCCCGAGTCCTTACCTCGAACATACAGGTTCGCAGGGGCTGAGTAGCGTGTGCCTGCTGAGTTCGTTGCCACACACTCGTACTTGCCTTGGTCCGACTCCTCACTGCTCTCAATCTGCAAGGCACCTGTAGGGACACAAAGGGAGAGGTCAGGCACGGCCCATGTCGAGTGTGGCCTGAACAGGAGGAGGGTTCTTGATAGCAACCATGACTTATGTTGACCAGAAGTCGCAGCTCATCTGGGCCACACCTCAGTGCACGTGCTGCTTCCAGGAAGCTCTCCTGATAGGCCCAGTGGCCTCCTGGCTACGACCCAGGGCTGTGCTTGGAGCACAATCCCGTGCCACTCCGCAGTCTGGTTAGGCTGTCTTTGCTCTACCAGGGGCTGTACCCCAGCCCCCACCTCCACTGAGTGTCTACCACACTCCCGCCAGTACTGCAGCCTCTTTGCCAGTGAACATCCCCATAACGTTCCGGCCCCACAGCCCCACCAGACAACGCAGAGCTAGGTGTGGGGGCGGCCTGCAGACCGGAGGGCCGGAGACTTAAAACATGCCATGCCCTCATCGGGCAAGAGCCTGAGAATCTGCTGCCCACCAGGAAGGAAGGGCCTTGCCCTGGGGCCCTGGTGCCCAGCAGCCTCTGCTAGCAGCACCCATCCTCCCCTCCCACTCTACCCCCACCCCGCCGGCCCCACCCATTCCGGCTCCTCTCCTCAGCCTGGTCCCGCTAAAGTGCTTCGACCCACCACGGCTCCTGCATAATTCAGGAGGCTAATGGAGGCTGTAGCTCCCACTCGGGCCAGTGCCCTGAGGGGCTGCTCTGGCCGCAGACGGACAGACAGGAGCCAGGATTAGGGGGTGGGCAGCAAAAGGACCCTCACAGAGGGTGGAGGAAACCTGGGCTTGGGGCCAGTTCTGGCAGGTCCAGGTAAGGGAGCCCAAGGCAGAAGGGCAGGTGGGAGCACTTGGCTTGGCCTGCCCCTGGCCCCAGCGACAGACACTTGAAAAAAACTGCTTGTGAAAGCACACTGGGCAAGCTGTCTGTGACAGTCACACCCCCAGGCACAGGCAACACGCCCCTGCCTGGAACAATCCGACAGACAATTACACCCACAAAGTACAGTCCAACAGACACTTAATAACCCCCACAGGACAGCTGACAGAGAACCACCTCCTGCACGGAACAGCGGCCTGACCCTTACCATCCCCACCCCTCCCAGGGCCCAGGCTGACTGACAATCACACCCACACAGGACACAGACAGAACCTGCCGGGCCCCACCTGACTGGACAGGAGCCAGAGGAAGAGTTCCGAGCCATGCTCTCACAGCCCAGGCCCAAGGGGAGGGCCCTTCCCCGCCTGGCGTCCCTCTTCCACCACCCAACCCAGGGAAGCAGGAGGGGCTGTGAACACCCGGGGGGCTAGGAGGTGGGGGTAAAGGGAGAGGGAAAGCCACCAATGTGGAAGGACGAAGAGGTGGCCTGTCTCTGTGGTCCTGGCCTCAGCCCTCCCCGCTGGGCACCAGGGAGTGCCAGGCCCAAGTGCACATGCCAAATACCCAACTCCTCCAAGAACAGCCCTGATGGGCACCCAACAGGCCATGTTTATGGGATGGATGGACACTGTTACAGAAAATGTTCATTCAAGCAAGTAGGGGTCAGGCCCCTGACTGGTGGGGGCTGCCCTAAGTTCAGCTTGGTAGGGGGAAGGGAGACCTGGTGGCTGGTGCCACAGGCTGGGACCAGAAAGTGGTGCCTGGGTAGGATTTCTGCCTGTAGGAATAGAAGACTCTCCTGCAACCAGAGCCTGAGGCTGGTCAGGGGACCCAACACAGACCCTGTGACTATCTGTACATTGAAACCCCCAGATCTGGAACCAACACCAAGACCCAGCAGAAGGGGCAGGAGAGAGTCAGCACGGGCTGAGTGGGTAGGTGGGGAGATCTGGAGGGATGCCGGGTGAAGTGAGTCCTGTCCTCAGGGAGGCAGCTGCTCTGCACGGCCCCATCTTCTATCCTGAGACCACCCTGGCCTGAACTCTGAGGGTCTAGAGGTGCCCACGGACACTGAGAGGGGTGGAGAGAAAATAATGTGAATAAAAACAGAAACCACCATTTTACAGGGCACCTACTCTGTGCCAGACACTGTACAAATCCTCCCCCTCTCCTCATGACCCTGTGGGGTGGGTGGCCCTGCTCCAACTTAAAGAGGAGGAAACACTTCTGAGAGATGAATCGAGTTTCTGCAGATCATACAGGTGGTGAGTCAAACTTGAACCCGGATCTTTCTGAGTCCAGAGTCTGTGTTTTAATCTCCAGGCTGCAGGGCCCTGCTGTGTAAGGGCAGCCTGGCGGGACTCCAGGCAGACAGGTCAGGTGATCTAGGTATGCACAAGCATGTTTATTTCCCTGTTGTCACCCGAGCACTTACAGGAAGTCTCAAGTGAATGTTCCCCCCGTCCCTGCTGGGCTGAAGGGATTTAAGGGATAACCCTCAGCCCACTACAGCACAAAGCCAGGGGGCTAAAGGGAAGGCCAACTGACAATGCCCCCAAGAAAAAGGAGGCTCTGAGGAAGAAAGGCAAGGCCTGGTCATGCTCCTCAACCTCACAGAAGATCCTCCATCCACAGCAGCCTGGGGACAGGCTGAGTTTCGCTGCGGGAAGCAGCAGGGTCCCTTCTCTGGGTGGGCCTGAAAGGCCTGGGCAGCAGGGCTCGCCCGTCCAGGGCGGGGCTCGGCAAGTTATCTCCACAGCTCAGACTTGCAATGAATGAGTCCACAGGAGGGGATGACGCAGAGTGGATGTGTGTGGTGGCCGGTGGTACTGGGGGCCGGAGCTGGAGATGAGGAGGCTGGAGAGGTCGGTATGGGGATGGGGAGGTGACGGACTGGACGGGATGAAGTGGAGGTGACGGCAGTGGCGAGGCGTGGCGTGATGCACGGACAGCATTCTTACCTCTGATTGGTGAACCACCTGGCGAGGTAATTTGAATGCAAATAAGATCAGAGAGAAGCATTAGTACAAAAGGAAGGAAAGCCACACAAAGCCAAATCAGATAAAATAAAACATGAGGCAGGGCCTTAGATATGTGGAGAAACTGAGGCCTGAGTTAGGCCAACGCAGGTGACATGTGACCAAGTGCTAGGAAGAGCCAGGCTGAGTGTGCGTGAAGCTGTGCCCCAGGCCACTGGCACTGCTGGGGCGGGGGTAGGGTGCTGGGAATCAGGAAGGTGAGACAGGGCTCCTGCAGACCCATTGGCTGGGGTCAACGGAGTGGGAAGGTGAAGGAAAAGAGGTAGCAACCCCACCCACAGGGCCAACCAAATCCCACAGGTGGGTAAGATTCCAAAATAAGGCACTTACCAAAACAAAGCAGGGCATTAAAGCAGACAGGGAGAGGTTAAAGGGAGGGCTTGCCATGGGCTACCACCAGACCAGGTCTCCCACAACAAACAGCGCACTCTGCAGCGGAGGCGGCGGCACGTGGTAAATTCACAACCTCTGGCAGACTCCCTATAAAGCCCACTCAACTCTGCTAAACGGGGCCTACTGAGCTTCCCCTTGGCCTGACTGGTGAAGGGCAGAGGTCAGTGCCCACCCGTGCCTGTTCAGCACCTCATAACCCTGGGGGTTGGCAGCCCAGAGGGCCAGGTGCTCATCCTCCAAATCCAGGCCTCTTATGAGGTCTGAGCAGGTTCCTTTCCAAACAGGTACCTCCTCTGAGGGTCAGGCCCCCTGTGCAACCACCGCCTCACCCAAAGGAGTGAGGAGGGCATGGGTGGGCCCAGGTCCAGTTTTATCTACCCCCTTCTGGGGGGTGGGAAGTGTGCAGAGAGACCAACCCTGATCACTGTCTCATGGAACTTGACACCACCACCTGGAGGAATTCTCCATCTCTATGTACAAATGAGGAAACAGAGGACGAGAAGCATGCGGGGTCTTGCCCAAAGACAAGGTCACAGAGACTCTAAGCAAGGTGGCAGGAATGGACCAGGCTCATCCAGCCCACAGCCTGCCCACTGGCCAAGGCTGCCAGTCCTGCGCTGCAGAGGCTGGGGAGGAGGCCCAGGGACCTGGCGGTGTGTGAGGGGTGTGTGGAGAATCTGGGAAGAATCAGCACAGTGATTCTCCAAGTGTGATCTGGAACTTTTAGGGGTCCCTGAGACCCTTCCAGGAGGCCCACAAGGTCAAAGTTATTTCCATTATACCACAAAATCATTTGCCTTATTGTCTCCCACCAACATAAAGTGGAGTTTTCCAGAGGATCCATGACATTTGACACCACCATAGTCCAGATGCAAAAGCAGATATGAGAAGCCTTCTGCTAAGCCCCAAATTAAAAAGGTTTATAAAAATATAAAAGTGCTGTTCCTCTCACTAAATTTTTTTGTTTTAAAAAATACAATTATTTTTCATTTTAAAATGTTATTTATGTTATACATAATGGGTTTTTTAATTATTTTAAAATGGATTAATGGATATTTAAAATCTCCCCAGCCTTAATATCTAATCGATAGGCAAAACACACACAAACAAAAATTCTTTGAGGTCGTCTGGTATTTACAATCAGAGGTCCTGAGAGCAAAAAGTTGACAACAGCTGATCTCCTCCTGCAGTCTAGGCCAGGGCCTAGGGAGGGGGCGGTGGTGGCAGCACACATGGTCCAGGACCGGGACCCCTCGCTCCTGGCCTCAGCTCTTCCGAAACACATCTCTGGCCCTCTCAGAACAGTAATTCACCCACCAAACTGAGAAGAATTTGCCTTTTCCATTGTACAAGATGGGTGTGGGGGACTGAGGGGACCCAGGAGTCAGCATCCCCAGGGGTGTGACTGTGCCCGAGAAGTGCCAAGCAGCTCAGGCCCAAAGGGAGACTGTGACCATACACTGACAGCATGCCCTCCTGGCAGACCGGCTGATGGCGGAGCAGAGTGGGGCAGGCCGGCTCTTCCAGTCAGACCTGGGGCCCGCAAGCTGTGTCGGGGGCCGCAGGCCCTCTGTGTCCCACCTGCTGAGGCCAGCTGGCCTCCTCCCACAGCCAGATGCTCCCGTCTCTTCTTGAGACCCCCTGAGTCTTGGCTCAGGTGTGCTGGGGGGCAGAAGAGACTGCTCCCTGGATGAGCACATGGATACAGTGAGTTAGGCTGTCCCCTGCCATGCCAAGGATGGCAGTTCACAAACTCAGGGCACAGCAGGAGCATAGGAAGCCTCCTCGGGGCCCCGGGCAGGCTGGGCAGAGATTACAGGCCATGGCTCCTCTCAGGACCCAGCAGCAGCTTTGAGCTGCACTTGCAGGTCAGCCCCTGCTGACTGCATGACACTGCCCGCTCATAACTCCATTTCCACTCTCTCCAAGCTTGTTCCTGTTCCTGTTGGGCCCGCCCTGGTCTCAAGTTCGAATTCTCCAGGAGGCCGTTGTGGAAGCATGTCACATCATGGCAGTGAGGAAACAGCCTGCCAGGCAGAGCTCACAGCTGGGCAGCACACGCTGCCAGCTGCCTCCTGTCCAGCTCCTGCTCCGGGGGCCATGCCCTAGTTAGACGTGCTGTGGCTCAGTCACAGAAGCCGGAGGAGTTCTGAGTCCTGGGGTCTGGAGAGGCTGGCACTGTGCAGCTCGGAAGCCCCGGTGGGGTCCAGCTGCTCCTCAGGCCCCCAGGTTTGGCGTATGTGATACTAGAAGGCCCTGGCATGACTACACGAGGGAGCTCCCAGGCCCAGAGTCTCCATGTGTGACCCCAAGTGACTCCCTTAACTCAGCTATGAAGTGGGCACAATAATGACAGTCTGTCCTATTTCACAGGATTGCAGGAGAATCAGCTGCAAGAAAAGGCAGGAAAGCACTTTGTAAACTGTCGGTGATGCGTGAACTGTGAAGGTCCCTGTAAACAGCCAAGTGCTTGGGGGCCTAAGTCCACTCCACGAAAGGCTGCCCTGCGAATGTGCGTGGGATAGCCTCAGAGCCCTTCTACATGGTAATGGATAGGGCTGCTCCTGGGGCCCAGTAGGCACGGTCAGGCAGGGATTGGGGAGAGGATCCTATTCTTATTGCAGAGAGGGGGATGGCTGAGGCCCTCAGGTGCCATCTGGCTCCATCCCAGGAGCTGGACCCAAGGCCCATGACCCTTAGGTCACAGCTTTCAGGTGGCAAGAAAGGTCAAAGAGGTCTTTCTTGGACCTGGGAAGCAGGAAGAGGAGTGGACATTAGCACAGACATGATCTGCAGGGACAAGTCCCAAAGGTCAAGTTCATGAAATCATTCAATTCACCAAGGGCTCAGCGAGACCTGTCCTACAGCTGGGCTTGTGCTGGGCTTGGGAAGACCTCACCAAGGAGTGAGGTTTCCACAGCCTAGGAAAGCAGAACTGGAGCCATATGGTGACAATGTAAAGCAGGATGAGTGCCGAGGAAGTAGCCAGAGGTGGAGAAGGGTGGAGGCTCCCAAGTGAAGGAGCCAGAGGCAAGTGGAAGGCCAGGAGGCGGGGAAGGATGGGCAAGGATGTGTCATGTGGCTCAGTGTGAGTGGGGGAGTGGCAGGAAGTAGGAAGAGCTTTGTCCATGGAGTCCTTACCAAAGGCCAGCAGTCAACTCAAGCTCCAAATGCCATTGTCTCACCCTTTCCTATAACTCCTTTTCAAAGATGAGGAAACTGACGCTCAAAGAAGTTACATAACTGAGACCAGAGAGCCACTAAGTGGTGTAGCCGAGACACAATGAGATAAAGCTGGAGACGTGGGCAGGGGATGATCAAGAAGGGCTCCACACACCTTGTTCAGGAGCAAGCACTTGACCAGGTAGGCAAGGAGACACCACTGAGGTGACTGGAGTGTGGGAGGGACACAAGCAGAAAACTGACAGCTGCTGGGGGACAGATTCTTGGGGAGAGCCTGGAGGCAGGGAGAACAGTGTTTGGTGCCCAGGATAGGACCAAGGCAGGGGAAGGACAGAAGGGGACCAATATGAGAGCCACATGGGTGACAAATCAAAAGGACTTGGTTCCTTATTGGAGTAGGAGTTGGGGTGTCTCCCAGGTTTCAGGTCGGAGGGGCAGCCACTCAACAAGAGAGGGTCAGCCAGAGAAGGGCATGACTGTTTGGGAAGAAGGTCATCATTCACCCTGGTCAGGGTGACAGCCAGAAGGCAGATCGATTTCTGGGGCTAGAGCTCAGGCAGGATGTTTGGGCTGGAGAGACCGAAGCAGGAGCTGCAGGTGAGGAGATGGCAGCTGGGGCTCTAGGAGGGGGTGAGCTCGCCCAGGGCAAGGCTATGCCTGTGGGGCAATGGCAGGCTCCCAAAGAAGAGGGAAGTCAGGAGAGGCAGAGCCCTGGAAGGCCAGGGAGAAGTGGAAGGGAGGGTCGAGGAGGAGGGAGGAATGTCGGCTGCCACTGAGAGGACAAGGATGAGGCCTGAGCAGCATCCAGTGCAGTGATGGGCAGGAAAGGGTGGCACAGAGCCGGGCACACAGCAAGTGCTACATAAATACTAGATGAACAAATGCATGCATGAGCCTTCCCAGAACTGCTGCCAGACAGTCTATGCCGTTCCAGGGAGGTGTCCAGCCTGCGGGGAACACCGTCTGGCTGCTTGGGGAGCTGCCGGGGGGAACTGTGAGGAAACGCAGGGGAGCAGACCGTGCCGGCTGCTGTGCAGCGCTGGGCAGCGGCCACAAACACTGCCGGACCGTTTCCTGCCTTGATTATGGCTGTTTTAATTAACTGCGCTACAGCTGCCTCCATCTTGTTGAGTTTTAATTAAATTAAATGAGCTAACACTTCGTGGGCTGTCTCAGGCGGCCGTGGTTGGGGCCGGAATCCTGCCCTGCTGGGCAGCTCCTTTCCCCCTCCTGCTCCTGGGCACCGAGAGGGTGTCTGCCTGGCAGGAGTTGCTGTAGAAGGGCTGGCACCCCAGGGAGAGGCAGGGCACCTCTGAAGCCTCCAGGATCCAGAAAGGAGCAAGAGTCCTGTCCTCCTTTTCAGTGTTGCTATCACAGCAGACAGCGCTGGCCATCCTGCCGGAGGCCCACCATCCCATCGCTAGCTGGAGGGTTTCTGGAGCAAGGTCTGTCGGTCCAGGCCGTGCTGGCAGCAGATGCAGGATGCAGCCAAGCTGATTCCGAGCCTCCTTTCCCGCCTGCTCTGTTCCCACAAAAACTGAATCAATTATCCTGGCGGGAGCCTCACGGGCAGATCGATCAACGGGGCGATGCCTCCCTCCAGGTCATGATAGCATCCTTGTGCCCAGGGCTTCCAGCTGGCTCAACTGACACATCCAGAGGAGAGAGGTGGCCGACGGACAGCAGCAAGTCCCCCTGGCTCCAGGCCCCTGAGGTCCAGCCTTTTGAAGCCTGATGAATTAGGCATCTTTGGCCTCTTTCCCCAGCTAAGCCCTGCCATCTGAAGAAGCAGAGAGAAGCATCATCTGGGCCTGTCTCAGGCTGGGGTACAGGGAAGGAGGAGGATGAACATCCACAGAGCACCTTCACAAAGTCCACCACTCTGGGCATGTCACACGTGCTTCAAGGAGCAGGACTGGCTCAAAGTCTGGAGTATGACAATCCCAGGAAGCTAATGGCACAGTTGACAACAAGCTCTTGCCACCACACTCTCTTCCCTGAGCCGAACTGGCCTGTAGTAAGATCCAGCCCACCCCTCTGGGGCCCTCTGCTTAGCCCTGGAGGGTCAGCCCCAGGCACCCAGGCCCAAGAGGGTAGGCTGTACTGGGATCTGGAAAGACACCTTTTTTGAGGTCTGCTCGGCCCCTTAACCCCTGCTCTATGCTTACCTGAACGCAGCTGCTTGATGCGGCCATTGCTTGTGGCAGGGTCCACAGGGAGGAAGTCCTTGAACCAAGAAATCTCAGGATCTGGATTTCCACCCGCGGCACACAGCATGGTGGCCGTACGTGCCTTCTCCACCACCTTCAGCTGAGGCCCCATGTCGATGGAAGGGAACCCGGGGGGCAGCTGTTCCTCTGCAGACAAAAAGCAGATATGTGCATTAGGGCTGGCCCTGCCTGCTTGCTGGGACCCCTCTGTGGGTAACTTTCCCTGACTCCCAGGTGGGCTGGGGCCCTCAAGACTCTTCCCCTACCCGTCCCTGACTTCTAAGCACATGAGAAATCAGGGTCCTGCGTCCCTCTGGCACGGTCAGGGGCTGCAGTGGGGCCCACCCCTGCCCTGTCAGGGAGTTTCCAGGTCTGAGAAGCAGCACTTCAGACTGAAGGCGTCAGCATTTATCTCTCTAGGCCCCAGGGAGGAGGAGGAGGAGGATCGATCCTCTGCTGGCCACAGCAGAAAGAGCCGCAGGGATGCTGCGCGGCAGGGGGCGGGGCAGGGGGCATCAGCCTTGAGCTCCGCCAGACGGCAGAGCCCCAGGTCACAGTGTAGGTTCTAGCCCTGGCCCTGGGCACCCCTTGCCCTTCTAACTTGGTCCTGACCGCAACCTATTCTCTTGCAGTCTTGATCCTGAGCCTTCTCCCTCACCCAGGTCTGACCCAGGGAGCCACAGTCAGGCCTGGGAACCATGTCTAAGCACGCGGAGGCTAAGGAGACAAAAAACCTCTGAAAACACTAAAAGTTGGTGCAGAGGGGCAAAACTTCTCCCTGGCTGCCTTCTCCAGCTTGCCAGGGGCTGGTGGCTCACAGAGGAGTCACTTCCACAGAGCAAGAGGCACAGATGTCAGCAGCACAACCCAACCCCTACTGCACATGGACTGATGCATCAGCCCTGACGGACTGTGGGGCAAAGCAGTCCACTTCCCACCCCCTGGAAGTACGAGGAGCCGAGAGGACAGGCTCCAGACCAGTGGAGACCAAGCGGACTCCCACCTCCACCACAAATCAGCCCTAGGGCCTGGTTCACCACTCCCCTTCTCTGTGTGCCTGCTTTTACCTACACACAGTGTCCAAGGGCCCACTTTGTAAAGCCTTCATGAGAACCACATCTGGTAATGCACACAAGGCACTGGGTGCGTCTGACACAGACCGCATACCCAATGAACACGCTGACATCATTGTAACTTGTAAAAGCTGAGCCACTGCGCAGACAGGTCTGGGCTCCCTTTCCCACCCTGGGCTAGTGAGAGGCCCTCCCCACTGGGACCAAACCACCAAGTGTTTTTGAGGACTCAGCAGTGTGGCTGTCAGGCACATCCAATGGGACAAGGGGAACGTGTGTCCTTTGTCCATCTCCTGGCGGTGAAGCTGGGCTCCACAGTGGGGGAGATCAGAACAGCTCCATACCTCCCTCCTGCAAGCCTGGCAGGAGATGGGGGTGTGGGAACATGTGCTGACGGAAAAGACACATGGCACGCTCAGAGGGAACGCTGGCAGAGCTGGTCCTCCCTGGAGACTCTCAGAGACCCTGGGGAGTGATTAGGGGGGCTGGTAGGAGAGGAAGCTGGAGGAGCCCCAGAAGGCAGGTCAAGATACCCCTTAACCTGCTGCCAAACCCCAGAAGGAGCTCCCAAGGCTTTAGCTACAAGAGGCATCCCCAAGGACCTGTGGCCCATCAGGAGAAGGGGCCTCTGGCTGGGGCACAGTAGGGCTCGCAGTGTGGCCTTGTCTCCCCAGCCTTTCCTGGGAGCTGGCTGCACACTTCCC
The DNA here is from genome assembly GCA_028533085.1 of Varecia variegata. Taxonomy (NCBI): domain Eukaryota; kingdom Metazoa; phylum Chordata; class Mammalia; order Primates; family Lemuridae; genus Varecia; species Varecia variegata. Next base: position 79,453,502 of record CM052444.1, read on the forward strand.
CTCCTGTAGCCCTGTAAATCCCAGATGTAAGCCCGGTGTCTCCTTGGCTACAAGTATGATCCCACAGTGCCCTTTCAGCTTTGATTTTTAAAAGGAAAATGTTAAACAGTGGCAAGAAAAGGGAAGGAGGATGGCAACGAAGAGGACTTGGGATGCACCAAGCAAGGGAATAGCTTCCTCTGGCCCCACCGCCACTTGCTCTCATAGGAAGACCCACTGCTGTGGACACTCAGGGCTCCCAGAGCCATCCTGGATCCCAGTCTAGCTCTTCCCAGACCTCGCTCCTAGCTGCTCACCTCTGGGGGCAGGTGGCCAGGGGCTGCCAGAGCCAGGGCCCAGGAGTCAACCAGCCTCCACCTCTACCCGCAAGGTACTAATCAAGGAGAAGGGAGGAAGCACAAATATACGCAGCCCTGAGTCCCGGAATCTACTCTGAATTCCTTACATGGGGAAGGTCTTTGGGATTTACGCCAAATTAAGGACAATTAATTTTCCTCCCTCAATTATCACATCCTCAATGGCTCTGTCCTTGGCTCAGATCATTCCTCAGGCACTGCCGCCAGAACCTACAACCAGCTATGTGTGAAGAGCTGTCCATAAAACAGCGGGACCCAAAATCCAGTCCCCTGTGCCAACTACGCTTCGAGGCAGCACTCGGAAGGCTGCCACTCTGCCACCTCCAGGAGGGGAAGGGGACTTCACAGGAGGACTCCAAGCCCCTCAAGAATGACCTACTGCCGCCTCTTCCTTCTCTTTCACCCGGGAGCCTTTGGCACATTCAAACACAACCAAGCACAGCAGCCCTCTACTAATGCCTGCCTTGTCCGACCTGGCTGAGAGCTAGGCATCCTGGCATAAACTCACCTATCCACCAGACTGGCACACTTACCACCTCACCCCCAAGTACCCACAGGAGCTGGGTGTGCCACACCTGAACAGCTCAGGCTAAGGACCAGGCAGACTCCTCAGGCTGATATCACGCGATCACGCCAAACCCAACAACTGGGAAAATTGAGGGAGGCCAAATTTCATTTATGGAGCATTTACTACATTCTAGGTACTGTGTTAAAATGCTTTACAAAATGACAATCTTTACCAAACCCCTATGAGGTATGTGAACAAACAGGGGCTGAGAGAGATCTAGAAACCTGCCCAAGGTCACACAGCTAAGTCAGAGGCGGGGCTGGGATGGGTGGTAGGATCCCAGCTGGGGGCAGGAGCCCAGCCCCAGTGCTCTAGACCAGCAGGAAACCCAATGCCCTACAAGAGGGGGTGGAGCGAGGTGAGCGGCCTCCCTGGGGAGCCACCCCTCCCCCAATACCACGCCTCAGTCAGCTTTGGTGGCTCCACTGCAGACCCCTTGCCTACAAGCTGTGGCGTTTTTTATCTACGGCAAAGTGAACTCCAGTGTCCCCCACACGTGGACACCTGCAGGCACACACCCGGGCCCCAACACCGGCAACACCGAGATGCACTGGTCACACAGAATGCCCTAGAAACACACCCTGCAGGCGAAGGGGCTGCAGGAGCCTGAGGGGAGGAAGGGCCCCTCCCCCCTCCAGGCCACCCGGTAACCATGGTGACTGCAGAGAGGCAGGCGCCGCGGCAGAAGGGCTGCGTGCGCCCGCCCGTGTGGTGTCCGTGAGGGAGCGCGCATCCGCGGCCCAACCCGGCGCCGCCCTTCCCGCCTCCGCCTGGGTGGAACGGCTGCGCCTCCTCCCAGGACAGGGCTCCCCAGCTCCACGGAACCCTCCCCCTGGGCTTTCCGACTCCGCCGCCGCGCCGCCGCGCCCCCGCCCCCCACCTGGTGCCCAGTACAGTGCGGGAAGGGCCCACACCTGACTCTGCAGCCTCAGCGCTGGGCATCTGCAGTGTCTCTGGGGCCCGGCCTTCCACCCTCTGATAAAGAGAGTCCCCTGGACAGAAAGAGACGCCCACAGGGGCTTGAGGGATTTTGGAGGCCCTAGGAGCCCAAGTCTCTGCACCTGTTCTGGGATTCTGCCTGTATGCAATAGGTAGCATGCACACACATTCCCGGGGGGCTGCCCTCCCCACACAGGTTTGTGTACATGAATGGCTCCTGCGCCCCACTGCGCTGGCCTTAGCTCCTGTAGCAGGGAGACCTGGCCCCTTCCACGGAGGGGTTCCGTTGCCCCATGGGCAGAAGATGACAAGCGGGAGGGGGGGGTGTTGAGGATGGGGGGGATGGGGTGGAGTCTAAGGCTCAGAGACTGGGGTGGGAGCTTGGCTGAGGTTCCACAGCAGTGGTGGAGCTGATCAGTTTGACCCCACAGCTCACCAGCTAGTCTGGTGGCTTCCTAGAGGCAGACTCAAGAATAGGAAACACTTGAGCATGCCAGACCGAAAGCTTTCTGCGGGGGAGGGGACAAGTGCCTGAGTAAAGGCTGTGGGGAGAGTGGAGGGACAGTAGCAAGGTGAGTCTGGTGGGAGCTGGGGCATGTGCTGGGGTCCTGATAGATGAGGCTAGGGTTGGGGTGGAGGCTGCTGAGGGCCCCATCAAAGCACACACAGGTCTCTTTGTGCAGCTCAGCCTGGGATGCCCGAGGCACAGTCTGGGCCAGAGGGAGGGGGCTGCATCAGGGAAGCTGACAGATGGAGATGCGTCACAGGGTCCTGGGCCAGGCAGCACCGTCTGTCATCGCGACCTTCTCACCCGTGTTTACCCAGCTTCACGGCATCTCTGTGCACATGCAGGCACACAACCGCGCGCACACAGGCTCCCTGGTGTGGCACCGTCTGTGAGCCTGACTGCCTCCCCTAGGCATGAGTGTTGGGCCTGGCCTCACCCTGTCCTGAACACACAGACAGACACCTTAGAAACACGCACAGCCACGGACCCACAGAGATACAGATGGAGAAAGAGACAGGTGCAAAAATAGAAACCCACATGTGCATGTGGAGGGGCACCTGCAGTGACAAGCACCTGTGGAAAGACTGATGCAAGCAGATCCAGAGGCAGTGCATGCAGAGACACGGATCACGGATGTGGAGACATACAGAGTCAGAGATACATGTATGCTGAGACGTGCACCTGGAGGCACATGCAGGAACAGAGACACATGAAGGAGCCTCATGGGTGGTGAGGCTGCTGGCTCCCTTGCCCTTCAGCCCCTCCAGGGAAGCCAAGGCTATCTCCAGCAGCTCCATCCTCAGAAGAGTCAGGGCCAAGACACCCCCTAGCAAGTCAGAAGGCTTCCCTACACCTGCAAGCTCCCACACACTCCCAGAGAGCCCAGCCCCACCCCCAGGCTTCCAGGCAGTAAGCAGGGGGGCCTAGGGAGCCTTGGGCCCATCTCCCTTCGCAGCTTTCTGTCTCGATTTTCAGCTGCTTTTCCAAGAGTAAACTCCCACCTCCTTCCAGCACTCAGATTTCATCAAACTTGGCATCTTAAAAGCCTGTTTTGTTTTTAAATCTGAGCTGTTTGGGCCTGTTGGCAGCCACGGTCTCCCCCTCCCAGTAATCTCCCCCTCCCTCGGGCTTCCCCAGAACCCCACATCGCCCTACTCAACCTGGTTGGTGAGGCCTCCCTGCCACACACCCCCAACAAGATCCAGGGCCAACCCCTGGGCACACATCCGACCCATACTCTGATTCTGGACTCTAGCCCACACTGGACTCTCCTTCTGGGGTCACCCCACTTCAGTCCTACTCCAGGGAGATTCTTTTCTCCATTTACCCCTGAGGTTCAGGCGCTGCTCCCAGTGGCTGCAGACCACTGACAGCCTCCCTCTCACTTCTCAGCCGCTGCAGCCCAGCTGCCACCCCACTGCCTCCCGGACGCGCTCACCAAGGCCAATGGTGACTCCATGGAGCTTAGTCCAAAGCATACTTGCTGGACCTCTCAGCAGCACCCCACCCTGCTGACCACTCCTGCTCCTTCACATTCCTTCTCTCAACGTCCACGGCTTCACGTGTACTCCTGGTTTCCCCGCACCAGTTCTCAGGAACCTCCTTGGCTCCTTGAGATTTGCCATTTCTCTGCCTTCACAACCCCATCTCCAGACGTCCCTCTGAGTGCCAGGCAAATCTGTACAAGGCCCCCTTGACACCTCCCTGGATGGCTGCACAGATTTCTAACTGGACTCATCAACTCGCCTCCTCAAACCTGGTCCTCCTCCAGTAGCTGAATCTTAGAAAATGACACTACCATCTACCCAGCCCCAGAGCCAGAAACCCGGAGCCTCTGGCCTTCCCCATCCCATAAGGCAGGCAGGCCCCTATTCTCTCTAACCTCATAGTCCACTCCCACTTCTTTCCCTACCTACACCCAGGCTTGGGCTAACGCCCCCTCCTGCCTAGACTGCAACCACCTCTCACTGGCCTCATGTGCTGGTTTCCTTCCACCCACTCTGTACCACAGGGGCCTCTCTGAAGCGTAAGTTTGATCGTGTCATTCCCCTGATTAAAATCTTCTCTCCCCTGGCAACCCAGGGAGAGGGAGCACCTTACCAAGAAGGGAGAATGTGCACACGAAGGGGCACTGAAAACCTCCAACTTGGCGAGCTGTTCCCAGAGCCACTGGCTCCACTGTGGTCATGAGGCTGGGGGCAGGGGGAGGAAGCAAGGAGGCCATGCACACGGCAGCCTTTTAAGTATCCATGACTAAGGGTGGGGGCAGACTAGGCACGGGGGAGGTGCCCGGTGTCCGTGGCTAATGGAAGCAGCAGCAGCACTGCCATCCCACAGGAGGACCCATTCAGAAGGGAATCCACTTGGGCACCTGAAGGCAGTTAAGAAGCAGGAAAAATGGGGGATTCCAAGTACCAAGAAACCCAGGGTCTGATTGTCAAGGCCCTCCTGGCAGTACCTACCTACCTGACACCTCTCTCTTCTCAGAACCTCCAGGAATTGGTTGTAGAACCTCATGTCTGCATGGTTCTGAAATCTACTGTGGTCATGGAGGGGCAGGGAGTGTGTTAAGCCAGGTCACAGAGACCACAGCTGCTGGACCAGAGGTACACAAATCATGCCTCAGCTGTCAAGGGAGGGGCAGAAGCTGGCCTGGGTGCTAAGTTCTGGGCCCTTTCTGTCTTCTGTGGCTACAAATCAGGTAGGTGACAGGCCTAGCTTCTGCAAAATCAGCCTATGACCCAGACACATATGCAGAAAATAAAATGAGGGCACATCTTGCTGCTTGGAAAGCCATCTTCTGCCTACGGTAGTCCTTTACCCAAACTCCCCACCCTTCACAGTCAGGGCTGGACCAAGTCATTCCACCATGGGCAGAAGAAGGGATAGACAGGCCTGGGATAGGGAGGAGGGTGGAGCAAGGAGAAGTGACTCCCTGGGAAAAGACACGCCCACCCACCCTGCAAATCTAAGTTCCCTTACCAGTCCTGCTCAAGGTCCAGCCCAGCCCAGCCCAGGACACCTGAGGACAGGGTCATTTGTTGCTCACTGTTCCTATGTGCCTGGGGTGTTTCCAAAGGGACTGTGTAAATGTGGGGAGGTGGGTCTCAAAAGGTCCTTCATCACCCTATAGGTCCCAGAGCCAGCCAGGGTCATAGCCACTGCAGAAGCCAGTGGTCCAGGCCCAGCACAAACTCACCCCTACCCTGGCCACCGCTCCACATGCTGGACAGTTGGCCCCTCCCCAAAGCCTGCTCCAAGGTAAGCAACACCACCAGGCCCTCCATGCAGACCCCTGGATTCCCGGGCCATGAGGCATGGGGCAGGGTGGTCCTGGCCGGTTAGCAGACACTGAGGCTAGGTGGGAACAGGTAGAAGGAAGCAAACCAACAGGCTTGGTGGGGGGAGGAGAGGAGAAGAGAGGATCCCAGACCAAAGGCAGGTCTGGGCAGGATCCCTATCTGGTACACCCTCCCTCCTGGCCTGGCTGTAGAGGAACTGCTGAGGTGTCACTGCAGGTGCTGAGAACAGCTCAGCCAGACCACTCTGCCCGTCTCTCCATCCAGCTGTCCTGGCTGAACAGTTCCAAGTAGGCATCCTATGGGGTCCCAATGACAATGGGCACACACATACACCTCTGACTTCCCTTCAGTGCCAGACTGACCCCACACTTTAGCTCAGATTGCTTGCTGTTCACCTCTGTGCTGTCCACACAGCTTATAAGGCACACACCACCTGCTGTCCACCCCCCACATACTGGCCACTAAGCATGTGCATTGCCATACACGCCCTAATCCCCACACTGCCCACTGCACATACATACATACTGCCTGCTGCACACACACACACATACAGCCTGCTGTAGACACCACACACACATGCACACACGCAGCCTGCTGCACACCACACTGCACACACGTACACTGCCTGATACAAACACACACACTGCCTGCTGTACACACAGCCCATAAGGTACACACCACCTGCTACACACACCACACCCACACTGCCTGATGCACACACGCACACACACAGCCTGCTGTGCATACATAGCCCATAAGGTACACATCACCTGCTGTACACCTCACCCCTCCCCCACTGACTGATGCTCGCACATGCACACATCCAGTCTGCTACACATCCCCTTCTGTACACACAGCCTGTAAGGCAGCACTCCTGCTGTATATACTGCACCACACACTTCACACACACACTGCCTTACACAGCGTGCACGGCACCCACACAGAGTGTACATTATTTGCTGTATCCACAACCATAAGACAAATGCTGCTGCCTGCCCTTAGAGGCCTTGGAGCCAGGCCCCCCAGGACAAGTCAGCAACAGCTCATCTCTGTTCCACAGCCTCTTTCCTTCTCCTCCCCCTCCTCCCTTCCAGAACCTACCCAAAGTCACCAGGGCCCCACCTACACCTCTGGCTGTCCAGCCTCCTCCTCACGCTTTCCTGACCAGGCTGGCCTGGAACCTGCTGCCCCAGGAGAATCCACAACCTTGGGCCTGAGCTCCAGGACCCTCACTGCCCCTGTCTCCTGGAGGGAAAGGCTGAGAATCAAAGCTGGCCTCCCCTCCCCCAGGGCTCCCCCTCCCAGTGAGGGAAAATGTCAGATTCCCTGTCTCAGTGGCGGCGGGCGGGTTGGAGGGGGAGTGATTCAGCCGCCTCAAGAGTGCGGAGCGAGAAGAGCTTTTCCTGCCATTACCTTGGGAGGGAGAGGCTGGCGCGCTAATGGCTTCAATTACCACTCAGACAGGGATGCTGGGCGGCGGGGCCTGGCTCGTCACAGCCAGGACAGGCTCACCCCAGCCAGCCTGTATAGGGCACCCCCACCTTGTACCCAACCCCACGGGGGCAGTGTGGCCTCAGCCACACTAGGAACAGTAGTCTTGCTCCTGCTCCCAAAGCAGGGTGCAAAGGGCATGAGGCAGAGTGGCTTCAAGGTGCTCCCAGAGGCTGTGGTGGGGGTGCCCCAGGAGCAGGGAGCAGAGTGTGAAGAAGGCTGGGCCTGGTGTGGAATGAGGCAGCGGCAGAGGGCACAGAACAGGCAGACGTTCAGGCCTGGGCTCCTTTTTAAGGGTGCACAGATCCCTCACTTGAGCCAGGTCACCCCAAGCAGCCCTCAGCCACTCACTGAAGAGCCCAGCTCAGGAAAGCACGTGTGTGTGCCCATGCGTGACATGGGTCCCGGGGTAAGCACATGTATGTGCGTGTGTGCATGTGTGACATGGGTAAGGGGTCCAACTTTTATTCCCCAGCCCCCAACCAACTTCATCCTCTCCCTACCCCTCCCCTGTGGTGGCCTCTCAAGAATGGCCCTGGCTCCCCGCTGCCCACCCCACCCCAGAGCTCCAGTCAAGCCATCCTTTTGCCCAGTTCCTGCACACATCCCAGCTTTCCTGGCCCTCCTAGGAGGGGCAGGGAGGGGTAGAGGTGGTCACAGTTTGACTGCTTGCCTCTGGCCCCACCCAGGAACTCCTTTCTGTCAAGCCCAACGCTGGTCAAGGTTACACAAACCAAGGATAAGTCAGCATTTTGTCTTCCTGGTGCTGTGATTCAGGAGCAGGAGGGGCCCACAGCTCCACACCCTTCAAGGGAACATGAATAGGCCAGGGACCTGCCCCACACTCTCCCGAGCCTCATCAGTATCCCCCCACACCCCAGAAGCACAAATATATACTGCTGACCCCTGACACAGAAACCCTTATCCAGGAAGGCCCCCCCGAATGCAAGTGTGAGTGAGTCCTCCTCACCTACGCCCTGAAAGACTACTTCAGTCCTTTAAAACTGTGGTCCCCAACCCCCAGGCCATGGCCTGGTACCAGTCTGGCCTCTTAGGAAACAGGCCTGAGCTCTACACCATGCACACCCACTCAAAACACCCCACCTCCCCATCCCTGGTCCGTGGAAAAATTGTCTTCCATGAAAACTGGTCCCTGGTGCCAAAAAGGTCGGGGACTGCTGCTTTAAAAGATAAAGCTGACCAGGGCAGTGGTAGAGGCAGGAGAATTCCCGAGACAGAGGACCTGGGGCCTAGGGGGATTTGGGGGAACTTCTTTCCCAACATTAACAAAGAGGCCCTGTTTCCCAATCTCAGAGCCTGAGAAGATGCCCTCTGGGACATGTGGCTCTTCAGCCACCTCCCAAATGCCAGGGCAGGGCAGATGGCTCCCTGCTGGGGCAGATGCCAACAGGAGGGAGGGCAGTGCTGAAATACTTGCCCCTAGGCCACAAGTGGGGAAACTGAGGTCAGGAGTGGCAGGGAGGAGCCTGAGGACACTCAGCCATCAGTGCTCCTGGCCCAAGGCCTGTGCTCTGGGCCCTGTCCCACAGGCAAGTCCCCCCGTGGGAGTGGATGGTGAGGGCTGCACACCCGGATGGTGTCAGGCAGTGTGGAAGCAGGCCGCCTTCAGCTCACGTGTCTAAGTGTCAGGATGTGCAGCTTCTGGCCCAACAGCAGCTGCCATTTACACTGGAATCCTGGGAGGTGCTTAACCACACTATATTTAATGCTCTAAACCAGCATGGGCAGTAGGTATTACATCCCTGTTTACAGATGGAGCAAATGAGGCTCAGAGGCATAGTTACTGGCCCAAGGTCACACGGTGAGTGAATGGCCCAGAGTCCTTGCTCTTAACCACTGTCCTCCATGGCCCCTCTAAACTTGTAGAACCCACAAACTCACATGAGACACACAGATGCAAAAGAGTTACTGAATGTGTGACTCTGTGTGAACACATAAAGTCACAGCATAAAAATGGCCAATGTGAAAACATGTTCAACTGTTCTTGTAACCAAAGAAATGCAAATTAAATTGAGATGCCATTTTTTGCCTATTAACTTGGCAAAGATATTTTTTAATGATAATTCCCACTGCTGGTGAAGATGTGCAGAGAAGAGGCCCTCTTGTGCCCTGTTTGGCAGGAGTATAAACTGACACAATTTTCTGGAAATACAGAAAAGCTTAAAAATGCATGTGCCCTTTGACCCAGCAATTCCACTTCCAAGAATCTAGATTAAGGAAATAATCAGGAAGGTGAACACATCTATCTGAAAGGATACATATGGCACCTTGTTTATAAAAGCAAAAAACTGGGAACAATGTATGTGTCCAACAATAAGGGAATGGCTGAGTAAATTAGCCATAGTGACAACTTTGAGTTCACAGCTATTAAGAATAATGATGCAGAAGAATATTTAATGGCATGGCAAGAAAGATGTTCACAATGTGCTTTTTTTGAAAAAGCAGTCTACAAATCATTGGGTAGTGTGTGATCCTGTTTCTGTTATACACACACATATAACACATATGCATGCACAGAAAATGGGCCACAAGGAAATAACCAATATTAATAGTAAAGGTAAGAAGATGAGCCATTTTAATTTTTTCCTTTGTGCTACTCTATACTTCTCAGTTTTCCAACAGTGAACAGGTATTAGTATTGCATTTAAAAAAAAAAAGCAACAATCAATGCTTATTTTGAAAATAGAGACACATTCAGACTGATGACTCCATAGTGGGTGGGGTCTGATCATGTCATTCCCTACCCTGTTTGTGGCTTCCTATGCCCCCAGGAAAGTGCTCATTTCTCAGCCTGATCCCTTGTGATCTGCCCTCCAGCCTCTCCAGACTCATGCTGAATTGCTAGTCATGCCTTCTTCCTCTGCCCTCCAGCTCCTGCCCCCACCAAAAATCCAAACTGAACTACTCAGCATTCTCCAAAAGCTCCATTCTCTCTTGCCTCGGGGCTGGGCACATGCCTAGCCGCCAACTGCTGCCCTCATCGCCCAGGGACTCCCACTTGTTCTCAAGGCCTGGCTCACACACAGCTCCCCCCTCCTTGGCTGCCCCTACAAGACCTATTCGAGATGAACATCTTGAGGGTGGCGCCCAGGTCACATGATCCTCTGGACTTCAAGGCAGTCCAGGTAGTGTTTGTGAATCAAGAGAGATGCCACCAAATGAGAAAAAACACTAAAATACACATACAGAGCCCCAGCCCCCAGCCCGGGCCCTTGCTCACAGGGGCAACAAGGAACACACCTGACGCCTACAGCCAGGCTCCAGAGGAAAATTAGATCGATTGTCACAACCATATAACCCACAGGATACACAGCTGCAGCTCTGCACCTCAAGTCAGACCCCAGACCCCACCCAAGCAATGACCCAGGCTCAGCAGGAGAATACAAAGCCTCCGTGCATACAGCTGGCCTCAGCATAAGCTGAACAATCCAGGCCAAAACCAAGGACATGCCTGTCCACCACTGACTTTCACTGCCCCCACGATGGCCAATCTTCCTTTCTGCCAAATGCACACAGGCCCAGGGCAAGGCCAGGGCTGGCTGACTCTCCCCACAGTTCAGTCTACCAGCCCACCATGCCATGGTGTCTCCCTGGCACGTACCTTCAAGCACTGAGAGCTTGGCACTAGTGTTGATCTCTCCCAGGCTGTTGGTGGCTGTGCACTCATAGATGGCTTCATCTCGCTGTACCCGCAATGGCTGGATCCGAAGCACTGAGCCTGCCCCGTCATCAAACTCAATTACCTGTCAGAGGACAGACATGTGGTCACAGCCTGCTCAGACATGTGGTCACAGCCTGCTCAGACATGGGGGCCTGCTCAGGGTCAGCTGTCCTCCCATATCCAAAAGGCCCACAGCAAGGGAGACTAAGAGGAGAGGCTGGAGAACCAGACCCCAAGAGTAGGCAGACCCTGAGCCCTGCCTACCCCTGACCACCCGAGGACTCACCTCAAAGCGCTGGGAGCTGACTTTCTTCCCCTTCTTCATCCATGTGATGCGCGGCTTGGGTTCCCCTGTGGCTTGGCACACGAAGGAGGCCACCCCTCCCGACAGCCCAGTCTGGTCCTCAGGGACCTTAATGAAGACAGGTTTGCCTGGAAGAGATGGAGACACCAAGTCATCATGGCATGGTCACTACAGGCACAGCTAGCACTACAGGTGGCAGTCATGGGGGCAGGCAGGGGTAGAAAGATCTACAGAGAAAATAATGATACCTAACGCTTATATAGTGCTTAATATGTACCAGGCACTGTTCAAAGAGCTTAATACTTATTCTTTTAAGCATATGAGGTGGGTGCTATAGCTATGTCTATTTATGGAGGTGCACAGAGGTTAAGGGGTTTGTCCAACATGACACATCTGGTAAGTGGCAGAGCTGAGACCCGGCCCAGGCATTCTGAGTCTGTAGTTCATACTCTAACTGCTACACTTTTGTCTCCCACCCCCAATCAATTCTAAGCTCTGGGACCAAGGCATGCTGGAGCGCTGCCAAGAAGAGCCCCAGCATCTCCCTGAGACTTGTCCTCCCCCACCACACTCCACCTTGGTGATGGCACCTCCATCCATCCCACGGCTCCAGCCAGGAACCATGACTCCTCCTCTCCCCTGCCCCCACATACCAGCAGTCCCGAAGGCCTACATTCCAGCTCCTAAGTATCTCTGGATGTCTTCCCAGGTGAATGCTTTCCTGTAAATCTGCCCCTCCCCACCCCTACCCCTACTGACTTGGTTATTGCCTTCTGACAGTCTCCCCAAGAGTCCACAGGGAGGCAGGGGGAGGGAAAGGAAGGAGGGTGCTCAGACATTGTACATCACCTTGGTCACATGCCAGGTCCATGCCACTGCACTTATCCCTATGAATCCCACCACCCAGGGTCACAAGACCAGAGAAACCCCTGGATCATTCAGATGTAGCAACACTTCGTTAATCCTGACAGCAGATCCATTTCCTATTACTCAACTCAATGAACAGCTCCAGGAAGGGCTAATACCGTGAGAAATGACCTTTCAGATCACCTGTGCAGTGCCCATGAGCCCAGGCCCAGCCTGGTCCCTGATGCAGAAACGGGTGCAATGACGAGTCCTTCCCCAAGCATCCACTTGGCACCAGGCACTTTATCTCATTTAGTGTCCTTCATTGTTATTATCCTCAGTCTACAGGCTCAGAGAAGTCAAGTCACTTGCCCAAGGTCACACAGCCAGTGAGTGACACATCTGGGACTTGAATTCAGGCCTGTTTGATTCCAAAACACCTGGAATAAAACAGTTCACATGGGATTGTTGGGGGCTTGTCCAGAGCAGGGTGAGTGGAGTGGTGGGAGCCAAAGGCAGACCAGAGAGAGGGTGGAGAAGAGAGTACAGGTGACCATGTAAGGAAGACTGGCTGTGACTGGGAAGAACACACAGCATCTGGAGAGTGTGAAGTCTGGAGGGAAGTTTGTGAATTTTTGTTTCCTTTTTTCTTAAAGATAGATATGAAAGGCAATGTTTAAATACTGATGGGGAAGAGCCAGCAAAGAGGGAGAGGTACCGATGCAGTGGAGAGAAAAGGGATGGCAGACAGGGCAGAGTCCCTGAGGAGGAAAGGGTCCAGGGGACCAGGGTAGCAAGTGACAGCGGCAGGTACTGAGAGCAGGCAGGGAAAGTACGGAGCAGCCCGGGGCCCAGTGGGCTCTGGAGGTTTTGTGTAATTATTAAGCAAGTCACTCACCATCTCTAAGCCTCTATTTTATCATCTGCAAAATATTGCTAGTGACACAAGGGCCTGTGCAGATAGAATGTGGTATCAGTAAACTGCTCCACACAGGTGGGCCTTCCATGAGGGCAGCCACCCCTCTCATTATCAGCCTCACAATAATCCCACGAGGTTGGTAGGATCATCATCTCCATTTTAGAAACTGGGAAATCAAGGCTCAGAGAGTGGGATGACTGACAAGTCAGACTGATGTGGGGTGGAGTCAGGATTTGACCCAGCCTTCTAAATCCTAAGCTCACCATGGGGTACCTACAGCCTCCCCAGGGTGGGGACTTGGGACCTGCAAACTGCACTCTTGGAGTGCCCAGGGCAGGTGCGGGCAGTTGGCTCAGGGAAACCAGGGCAGGCGGGGCAGAGGGGCAGCCTCGGTAGGGAAACACATACAAGCCCAGCGGTGGCCAGAATGACCTGGGGACAAGAGAAAGGTTCCAGAACCCTCCAGTTTGCCTTGCCCTTCCCCCAACTGCCCTCTGAAGGAGGCTCAGACTCTTTCAGTCTGCAGTTGTCTGCAGAGCCTGCCTCTGTTTGCTGCTCCTTTCAGACAGGCCCTCTCAGATGGGACTCTCCCACCCGGGCTCCACAGGGAGTGTCTCCTGCCTCCCACCCTTCCACACTGTGTACCCCTCCCCATATCCGAGGCCCGCCAGACAGCAGCTCCCAGCTCGCCATCTGCACTGCAACACCCCAGTCCAGACACCATCTTCCCATGACTGGACACCCATTGGCCTAACAAGCTGGGGTCCCTGCCTCCAGTCTACTCTCTATTGAGCACCCAGAGCAAACTGACCACCTCCCCCTGATCAAAACCCTCCAAAGGCCTCTTATCACTCTCAAAACAAGATGTAAACTCCTATCATGGCTGACAAAGCTCTGCCAGGTCTGACCCAGCCACTCTCCCAGCGCCCTGGCTTGAGGTCCCCTGAAGAAGCAATGTTTCCTGTGGCCTCAGGGCCTTTGCACAAGCTGTTCCTTCTGCCCAGAACCTCCACCATTACCTCTTTACTCACGAACTCCCACTTACCTTCTGACCTCAATTTAAACATAATCTCCTCAGAAAGGCTTCCCTGATCCCCCTGCACACCCCCATTAGCTCAGCTCCTGGTTTTCTGCTCCCTGGTAACTCCTCCCACTCCTAGAGCCCTGCTCGCAGCGTTAGGTAAGAGTGGGCGGTTGTAACTTTTGCTCATGGTTTATTATGTACACATTTGAAGTTATTATTTTTTGTACATTTTTGGTCAATGTTTGATTAATAGCTGCTGCCCTGCCTAGAATATAACCCCGGGCAGGGCAGAAGCCATGCTGTCTTGTTTCCCCCCTGTCCCAGTGTCTGACCCAGTTCCTGGCACACAGGGTGCGGAATGAAAGGCCTGAACTGAGCAAGGAAGGCCTGAGGAGAAGACTGCCACCCCCCACACACCAAGGGAGAGAAACCCTTTTAGAAAGTCCCCCTCCAGCTCCTGCCTCAACCTGTCTGCAGCAGAAACTGGAGGCTGGAACCTGCTGGACCAGAATGGCAGCAAGTGCGCTTGGGGGCGGGGCCTCGGGGGCGGGGCCTCGGCGCCAAACAAAGAAGCCAGGAGCTGGCCAGGACAGCTAGGTAGGGTCACATGCTGGCCTAGAGGGGAAAGGCCTGGGTGTTGCAGGGAGGCTTGACTGTGCCCAAGGCCTGGGCCTGTGGAGGAGGCTGGAGAGGAGCCAGTACGCTGCCGGGCCCACCCACCTGCCAGACTCAGGGAGGCTGGCCCAGTGCAGGCCGGGGCCCCTCCCCTCAATCAGGCCTAGCCCTCAGCTTCTCAGATCCACCCCCACCCCACCCAGGACACACAGCACCAGGCGATCTTTAGGGAGCACAAATCTGACCACATCTCTCCTCAGTTCAAACTGTCCTGACGTGTACCTGCTAACCTCTCCAAGCTCACCTTTCTTCATTCTTTCAGCAAGTATTTTTTGAGCACCTACTATGGGCCCAGCATTGTGCTGAGGACACAGCTGGGACCATCATGGACTTTCTACCCACCACCCAGGCCTGCCCTGACAGGCCAGACCCATGGGCACCTCCTTGCCTTTGGGCATGCCCTGCCCCTCATGTGTCCCACGCCCATGCTGCTGTGGGAGCCTGCTGTGTGTCCCACAGTCCTTGGACTTCCCATCCCACAGTGACCAGTCCCCAGGCAGGTGGGCAAAACCAGGCTACTTTCATTACTCTGCCCAGTGCCTGACCCACGCCAGTGTTCAGTGAAGGTCTGAACAGAATTTTTGAGACTGTGTCAACAGGGTGCCATCTGAGCACACCAGGAGGGGCTTTCTGACACAGTTACCTGCTGCTGCCAAGCCTGACACCCCACCAGAGTGTGTCCCTCCCCCCAAGCACACAGTGGTCATGGCCGTGCAGCCCTTTGAGCAGCAGCTCCCGGTGGTATGCCCTTGGACACTCCAAGCAAGGTGGGAGGAAGTGGCCTAAGAAAGGAAGTAAGTGGAACTGGCTGGGGGAGGGAGACGCACACCTCCCAGGGAGGTTGCAGGGATCCAGCCCCAGGGACAGTCAAACTGGGCCACCTCCAAACCTCCTCCATGGGGAGACTGGCTGCTATTTCATGTCTTCCCTGTGGAGTGAATACACACATGTACACAAAGAGAACACGGAAGCAGAGAGCAGACACACAGCAGCGAGGGTGGGGAGGGAGCTCTCAGAGAGGCAGATTTCCCAGGCCCTGAACAGCCTAATGAGCTGGGGACTCATTAATGAGCTCCTATGACTGCTCCTGGCACCCCCCTGGAGGGGAGCCCGCTCAGAGACAACCCTGCTTCCCAGGAACATACCGAGAGCCCCAGGTCATTAGGTTCCAGGTGCCTGTCCATGTGACCCCAGTTAACCTTTCTACTGTACAATAGGAAAACAGGCCCAGAGAGAGAAAGCAACCTGAACCTGCCAGAAGTTCCACAGGAAGCAGAGTCTAGAAGGGCCACCCATAGGAAGGAGGCGGAGGGCACACAGAACCTGTATGCAGCACCCTGCCATGGTCCAGCTCCACAGGCTCTGGGGAAGGGGAAACGGCATACAGACACACCCTCAGCTCCCCAGGCCCCTGGCCCACCTGTACCTACAGCTCCCACTCACCACCTACCCCTCAAGCCATCAGGCATCCTTCTATGGGCTCCTAAAATTCCAGGTACCTGGGCCATAACCAGAGCCCCACACCCACCCGGGTCCTAGGTCCCTGTCTCTGTCGCATGCTGTCTGGGGTTCTCATTCTCCCATGAGCTCCGTGGAGAAGCCCTGGCAGGGTCCTGCCTCTCCCCACTAATCTTACCTCATTAGTCAATACCTCCAAGGAGCAAATGACCACTCATCCTTCAGGGCTTCCCTCTTCCAGGAAGCCTCCCAACTCCCCTCCCAAGATGCTTCAGTCATTGTCTCCGTGCCAGCACCCCCCCAACCAGCACCTCTCAAAACTGTCTGCTCACAAGCCTGTGCCCCCACACTGCAGTTCTGGCTAAAGGCAGGCCTGCGTGGATGCTTCCTACCCTAGCAATGACACACACATGAGATCAGCAGAAACCTCTGCTCTGGCTCTGGACACCTCTGGCCCCACAGCCTCCCCTCCTGAGAAGCCACAAAGCCCCTGGCTGGGGGAGCTGAGCCGAGTGGGATCCAGCCCATGTGCATGCCCAGGTCTCCACTGGGAACGGACGCTGGGGCCTCTGGGCTAACTCCTGGCAGCTGCTTCTCTACCCTGCTTCCCTCCGCTCCCTGCAGGGGCCGGGGCCCCCATTCATTTGTCTCGTTAAGAGGCCTATAGAAACACATTTGTCCGCGCCGCGCTTCACTGCTCTGGTCTTCAATTCTCTGGGGTGCCTGCCCTACCTTCCGCAGCAGCCCTGTCCACGTCTGGTTGCTTGCCTCGGACTAGAAGTCTCCAAATTCAGCCCAACACGGTGGGGGTAGAGATCCAAAAGTGTGTGCAGTTTAAGACAGACTCTGACTCCTGGGGCTAGGTCACCATGGCCTCCAGGTCAGGCTCCTACCCAAGCCAACTGAACCCCTTCCTGGCTATGGCAGGATTTCAGCTTCTTCAGCTGAAAGGTTCCTACCTTCAAGACCATGGTTTGTGTGCTCTGGTCCCTAAGGAACCAGTGTGGAGGTTCCTGGACTGTGCTCTAAAAACTGTCCCACCTTGCCCCTGCCAATTCCCACTGGGGGTCCAGGCTGCCTCCATCCCTTTACTCACTTACCCACCACACTCCAGGGCCTGCACTGGACCATGACCTGAACCTCTAGGACTCACAGTCCGATGGGACAGACAGATCTGAAGCAGACAGCCACCACTGTGCACAAGAGATTAGCATAACCCCAACCCTAATCCTGTGAGCCAGGCTCCTGGAGGAAGTGATGGCTCCAGGTGAGCAGGAGCTGGTCAGGGGAAGGGCATGAGGACGTCTGTTCCAAGCAGAGGAAACAGAAGGAACAGAGGCCTGGACACAGAGTGTGTGAGCAACTGAGAGAAGTCAGCACGGTGGGATTGTGGGGGGCAGTGAGGGAAGAGGTTGGCAGAGGACTGTTGATAATGCAGGGCCTGGGGAGGGGCTAAGACCCCCAGACTTGACCCTGAAGGCAGCAGGGGAGGGGAGTGAAAGATTTTAAACTGAGTAGTGACATGATGTTTTCATTTTGCAACACGACTCTTACTTTGGAATGGAGAACAGATTAGGAAGAATGGATTATGAGGAAAAGACTGGAGGCAGGGAAACCATCAGGAGACTGCTGCACGCAAAAGCCCGAGCAAGAGCTGAGGGTGGCATGGATGAGGGCGGCGGAGAGAGAAGTGGATGCATTCCAAAGATACTCGGAAGGTAGAAACAACAGAACTTGGTGATGGATTAGATGTGGGATAAGAGAGGGAGGAGGCTGGGAAGAGGCCCAGGTTTCTTGGGTCTTGGGTGACCAGGTGGGTGGTAAATGCCTTTCACTAGGGAGAGAACACCAAAGACAGCAGGTTGGGGGGATGGGAGTGAGGGGCAAAGCTGGGGCATGTTGGGGCTGAGGCAGGAGGGGGAAGGCAGCTCTTCTTCCAGGATGTATTATCTCCTGAAGCCCAGCTGGGCCATCCTTCTTTGGCCCTTGAGCTCCTGTCTGAAGGCCTGGAGGGTATCTGGAGGCCTGGGGTACAGGAGCAAGGACAGTGCTTTAATGTCCAAGAGCTGCTGACCACACCTGGATAAGCCTTCACCTTGCCGACAACACGGGGGTCACACACGATGGGCCTGCTACTCCAACCTGCCCCTGCAGGCTCAGGCTCTCCCCGTGAGGCCCAGCCAGTCCTGGAGATCCACCCTCCCACCCCAACAATTGCCTCCCTGACTTCTTCCTGTCCGGACCACCTGCCCTGCCCCTGTCTGCCCAGCCCTCTCCTGAGCACCTCGCTCCCATTCCCCCTCAGCCCCACCCCCTGCGAATGCCTGCTCCTTCCGCTTTCTCTTCTAGCTCCACCCAGGGCCCAGCCTCCAAGGACAAAGGGCGGGACCACTCCAGTCCCACCCCGCTCCAGGACTGGTTCCTGAATAATTAATGAGCCATTAGGAGAAAGAGCCCTGTTGGGGCAAGGGGGAGATCTGTGCCCAGAGACGTGGAGGGGGCATGGGGGGACCCTATGGCCTGCTGACCCCCAGGCTCCTGGGTTGGCCCTGGACCACCCCTGGGCTCCAGACAGGCTGGGAACGGCCCCTTCCCCCAGGGACCTTGGCTCCGACATCGCCCCTCCCCCTCAGCCTGCAGATTGGCTAAATCTGCCCTGTGCCCCGCCTCCCACCAGTAACCAAGCAGTGGTAACCATGGTGACGGGGCGGACTGCGGCCAGTCTTCTAGTGCCAGGCAGGGGGAAGGGCAGCAGGAAAGGGACCAAAGTTCAGAGTTGGATCTGGGTAGGGGACAATTCCACCCCCTTCTAACACACACAGAGGGGTGTTGGAGCTCAGTTTCCTGCTGGCCAAGCATAATCTTCCCCCAATTTCCAGGGCTCAGGGGCCAGGAGGAGGGGATGCTCCTTTGCCTAGAAAGTCCCTGGTGAGAGGGGAAGTGGGGCTCAGCGTCCCCACACAGGGATCCTGCGGGTCCAGTCCAGGGGAAGCACTATGGATGGCTCTTCATTCTGAGCCCTCCCTGCACGTGTGGACACAACTGGCATCCCATTCACACATCCACACGTGTTCTCTATTCCCATGCTGACCCCTGCCATGACTCACTCTGAGCCTTGGGCACAGATCTGCAACAGTGGACACAGCACAAACCTGGGCACATCACACAGTTACCACATGAATCTAACACATGGCTCACCCTAGCCCCATAAAACACGGTCACGCTCAGACATGCCCCACCCTGTGCTGCCTAGGGGTGCTCCTGAGAAGCAGGGGGACCAGGTACTCCCCAGAGGCTGGCTCTCCAAGTGAGGAGTCTCTCTAGGACAGAAGGTCAAGGGGTTTCTGGACATCCTGTCCCTCCTAGTAGCTGATCTGTCCCCATCCTAGAATCCTGCTAGGAAGAGTGGCACCTGTCAACCTGGGAGATCTGCACCTTGAGGGTCAGACTTACTGTCACCATGGGCGCCTGCCACCAAACCAAGCATCACAAGCGCAGGCACAAGGGGCACCATCGTCCTCCCTGGGGCTGGCTCAGGGGCCATCCAGGGCTCTAGCTCCACGGCCAGCCACAGCCCGGGGCAATCAACCTGCAATGGAGAGAAGGGCAGAGCCAGTTAGCTGGTATTTACCAGTGTCCCTATTATCCACCCATGCTGCCTCCGGGCCCCCACTCATCCTCACTGACCACCCAGGATCTCATTCAACAGACGCCCCTGCAGTGACCACACAGGACTATGCAGTGGACTGTGGACTGTGTAGTGACCACCCAGGCTCCTCACTGATTCCCCAGTGCCCACAGGATAACCCAACAGTCATGCTGGAGGGTGAAGCATGCAGGAGGCCTTCAGACCATTCTCTAAATTTGAGTAGGGAGAACAAGGAGCTGCGGAGACTAGAGGATGTACAGGGGTGTTCCATCCCAGACCCTGAGCTGCCAACTCATCCCCATAGGGGACAGGGAGACAAGGTTAGAGAGACACACAGGTGGGGACAGAGATTGAACAGAGACAAGACAGAGACAGGGCGCAGTGAAGAGCCAGGCAGAGCCATACAGGCTAGGGACTCCAGAGTCCCTGGGGGCACTCTGTTACCCCTTCTCTCCCCTGCAGGGAGGCAGGAGGCAGGAGGCCAGACTCCACATGCACGCTCAATACAGGCCCCAGGACGCAGACTTGTTAGCTGCAGACAGGTTCCAAGTATCAGAGGCTTGCAGCCAAAGCCACAACCTGTCGGGGCTCGCCAGGACATGCTCCTGACAAGCTATAGCTGCCCCGCCTGGCCGCCCTCATCTTACCCAACTTCCATGGCACCTTCCCACTCCAAAGAGAAACCACAAGGAGGCCTTCATGGCCAGGAATTGGGGTGCTGGACCCTAAGATTCGATCCCCACACCTCCTCTGCCTTGGCCCCAGAAGCCCAGAGCAGATTGGGGTGGGGAGGGTGTGGGTGAGACAGGAAGGCTGAATGCCTCTAGGCCTTTACTCATAAGGCTCCTGGCCTGGAGTGCCTGCCCCACTCTGCGGGCACCCATGTGAAGCCTCCAGCATGGCCACATCGTACATGCTGCTATCACTCTCCAGCCCCGCGGTGAGCTCACGAGGATCTCTCCCCAGTACCCTTACCTGGGGGCCGAGGGGATGTGCAGCAGAGCCCACCAGCTCTGCTCACACCTCACTCTAGGCAGAGAGCTCAAACAGGTCTAGTCCCTCACTAACACTCAGAAAATACCACAGGGCACAATGGGGGAATGTGTGATGGTGAACACACCTTGGGGCCCCACAATGGCACCTATGGACTCTGATGGGGCAGGCATGATCAAACACAGGTCTCTCCTGACCCACAATGGGAAGAGAATTTGCATGGTGACAGGGCAGGTGAACAGGAGGGGACAGGGCTCAAAGGTGGCTCTGGTCCTTCCTGAAATTTGAACCCCATCTCAAACAGGACAGTCAAAGGTCATGAGGGCAGAGGGCAGTAGGTGAGCAAAGGTGTTACAGCACATGGGACTGTAAAGTGGGGCAGGGGCTGAACACAAAGGGAAAGGAGTGGGAGATGTCCCCTGTCCCAAGACCACGCCAAAAATCTGAGACAGGAACTGAGCAGCAAAAGCAAGAAAGCTGAAGAGGCACAGTGGGCATCCAGCCCCGTTTACATCAAGCTGGGGGAGGCTTAGTGAGCACAGAGCTCAGGTGGCTGACACCACGACACCCTGAATGGCTATGGTGGGATGGAGGTCACATATCACCAAGGCCTGTCTGGGCTTGCTCTTCACAGAGCTACGGTGCCGCAGTGTAGCCAACAATAGCATTCTGCTTCCCAGCAGACGTTGGGTGGTGAACTGCCCAGGGAGGTTATCATGGTCCCCAGATAGGAGCATCCTGTAGCCCCTGGTACAGATGTCATGGGTTTATAACTCCATGGTGTGTTGCACCAAGGCACAGGGGTAGAGTGGGCTAGTACAGGCACCATGGAGCATAACAATACAACAGTCACAGAGGTTAACTCCCAGGCACAAGCATCCCAGGCATGTAACCCCTTCAGTGCAGATGTCACAGGGACATAAGCCCCCAGCACAAGCATCACATGGGGCCTAACTCCCTGCTGTGAAAATAAAGAGATGAAGCTAAACAGAACAGACGTTATGGAGGTACAAATGCACAGCACAGTCATCATGGGCTATAACTCCCTAGTACAATTATCACAGAGACTTAATCCCCTGTAGCTGCCTTGGTACAGTAATCACAGCAGTGTAACTCCCAGGTGCAGACATCATGGAGGTGTAGCCGTCTGGTCCAGACATCACGTGGGTATACACAGAGGGTGCAGACGTCATGAGGGTGTAGCCACCTGATAAGGACCTTATGGGGCTATAACTGCATTACAGACATTGTGGGGCGGGGGTCAGTCCCTGGTACCGACATTAAAGGGGTACGGATCCCCAGTATAGCCATCATGGAGTATAACTCCCCAAACAGACATCCATGTTGTACAATCTTGGATGAGATTCTGGCTATGGGTGCTAGAGAACACGGGCCTCTAGTAACCCCACTCCTAACCTGGGGACTCCAGGAACCCCCTGTGTATCTGGGTTGGGATACTCATGACACTTTGTTCAGATCTACAAAGTAGAACAGACAAAAGCAGAGAAGTTGAAAACAAAGACATTCCCTCCCTAGAGAGCTTCTCCCAATGATGGACATGGGGACACAGACACGGGGAGAGATGAGGAAACACAAGCGACACACACAAACATGACACATTCTCAGGGAAGTACTCTGGCAACCACAAAGCCATCCAAGCCAGGGCCTCTCCCTCACCAGCTCCTGGCATGAGTGAGCTGTCTCCAGCTCTGGGCACAGAGCCTGCCCCTGGTGTCAGGCGGTTCAGGCCACTCCCAGCTCTAGGGCCTCCCTTGTCAGAGCAGAGGAGACAGGGGACAACCCTGGGTCCCCTGGCCTGGCCTTGGGTCTAGACCTTGGCCCTGCACTCACCCCCAGAGTCTCAGGGTCACCTGTAGGGAGAAGGTGGGAGAGAAACAGGAGGCAGGACTGCTGCTAGCCTTGCTGTGGTTGCAAGGTCGGGAGCCTTGTGACTTCAGTGCAACAGTGCTGAGAGCAGAGCATCCACCCCACCAGCACAGCTGGGTAAGCCTGGGCTTTCGACGCCTGCGATAAAAACAAGGCCGGAGCACTGGGGCACTCAAGCTCGCCTCTGAATTGCACCGTGGACATCAGTTCTGCCAGGCTGACACACTTGGGCAGGAACACAATTACATACCATATGATATTATAGAATATAATTGGACACAATTTTTCCACATTCAGAATGGTTTTAATATATCCTTTTTCTTTGCTACGTCAGTGTAAAGCTGCCAACTGCCCTTTCTTGGGAAGAACTGTCCTTTATTCTCAAATTTTGTCCTTGGTGTTAAAATGTCCTTTCTTGTATGAAATGATGGGGATAGCAGATAGCAGTTGTTTTTTAGAATGTCCTTACTTGGCAAAATAAAAAATTGTCAACCCCATGTCTGGCCCCCAAGTACTTTTGGAAATTGTACTGGTTTGTGAAACCAAAGGGCCTGATGATCACTGCTTGGAGGGAAAAGGAAGAAGCAGGCACTACACCAAGCCACAGATTCACATACAAACGTCATGGAAAATGCGTGTCACAGAGGCTGTATCACCTCCATGCAGCCCACCCTAACCACTCCTCCCAGCCTCTGTGGGGGCCCAAGGGATCCTGTGACGCCAGAGAGACTGGGGGGGGAGTTCCCCAGCTGGAGAACTGCTGGGATCATTCCTGAGTCCTCATCATGAATATGCAAACACAGATTGATTTGTTTCCCTTGGGTACATGCTATTATTCACAAATATTAATTAGTCTCCAAATACCACCTGTTCCTACAGCCTCTCCCACCCGCTCCTCCCTAGGCCAGGACCCTGGGGCCAGAAACGGACATCAGCAGAGGAAGGGGTACCCAGGGCCCCCTGGATAGCCAAGAGGAGAGGCCAGCGCTTGGGCAGCAGGGAGTGCCTGCCACACCGGGAGAGCTGGGAGCCGTTCATCTTCTAACCGGCAGGCAGCTAACCAAGCCCTTTTGTCATGTCCTGGACAGTTCACCGCGTGGCACTGCAGCAGCGGCCGCGGAGGCGGAAACAGGCCTTGTTACACTTGGGAAGGGAAAACCAACATGTTTCCAACTCTCACCAAACCAACCGCTGGATTATGACGGGAATAAATCAGTCTCAGCCACGACCCCTGCCCCAGGGAAGGAGGGGCTGGCAGGGTAGGGGAGGGCTGCTCTCTCCTCTAGCTGTCAGCCAGAATCTGTGTGCACAGCCAGGAACAGCCCTCGCTTCCATGGCTGGTTTTAG
Source organism: Varecia variegata (assembly GCA_028533085.1). Taxonomy (NCBI): domain Eukaryota; kingdom Metazoa; phylum Chordata; class Mammalia; order Primates; family Lemuridae; genus Varecia; species Varecia variegata. Next base: position 79,477,450 of record CM052444.1, read on the forward strand.
GACTCCCACCACCTAGACTGAGCCCCCCACCCTCCTACAGCCCCTCAGCTTCTCCATCTCCCTGGGGAGGGGAGCAGGAGATTAGGAGGAGCGTCCCAGAGACTCTGGCAGTGGCAAAGGGTCAGCAGAGGCCTAGCTCTGAGGGCAGAAGATCAAAGGGGACCAGCGGAGGTACCTTCCTGCAGCTATAACCCCTAGGTTTCCAGGCCCCTTCCTCCATGGGAGTAGGTCCCCTTGGATTAATGCTCATCAACTTTACTACCTCCAGGCCTCTGCACTTGCTGTCTTCTCTATTGGAAAAAATGCCCTCCTCCTGCCCCCAGCTACTCATTTGCCCTTCACAACTCAGCTCAACTGGCCCATCACTATACATCTTCCCCGACTGACCCTCCCCAGCTTTCCAGGTTTACATAGCACAGCAAAAGCGGCAAGAGGTGATGCAGACCAGTGGTTCTCAATTCAGGGTGATTTTAACCACCATGGGACATCAGGCAATGACTGGAGAGACATTTCTGATTGTCAAGACTGGGGAAAGG
>CM052444.1:79478485-79509520 GCA_028533085.1 Varecia variegata
ACCCTAAACCCCTTTATTATTTCTACTTACCCTAAGCTTGATAGTGACAGTAGTACCAACCCTGAACATTAAATGGGCCCCTGACCCAATGCTGAGCCCCCAATCTCTAAATAAACCCTAACGTCCAATAGCTACCTTACTATGAACCCCAATACTGTCTTTTCTGAACCCCAATCCTTACTGCACTCCCATTCCTAGGTCAACACCAACACACTCTGAATTGGGATTCTCAGTTCCAGAATTGGGAGTGGATCACCAGAAAAGGGAGCACTAACACAGATACTGACCTCAAACCCCACCCATCCTTGAGGCCATTTAGGACCCTAACCTGACCCAACTCTAATAATAATCTTGGAACCCAAGATAGGCTGGCTTTGCAGAAATTCCACACAAGCCCCCCTTCATCCTTATGCTCACCCTCTATTTCTTTGACCTGGTGTTAGCCCCGACCGAAGGCTAGCCAACACCCCAATGGCTATACCAATTCCAACTGTGAACCTTACATTGGCCCCTGAATTCAACACTTAATAATGCCCTTCAAACGTAACATAAACCTTGGTATTGAGTTTCTGACTCCTCATACGAAACTCAAATGCTGACCCAATAAATTTCTGGGCTAAGCCCATAACCTACCTGAAGATTTGTTCCAAGTCCTGATGCCTGGGAGGGACTTGGCTAGCTCCAAACCAAAAGCCCCTGCCTCAAGACCCCCTCCCCAACCCCAGTCCCTGCTACCATCACTTAAGAGTCAGCAGAAACCACAACCCCACCTCCAGCGCCAGCCAGCGAGGCTTCACCAGGAAGGAAGGGGGACCTACGGCTGCTTCAGGTGAGTGAGCAGAAGAGAAGATGGGGTTTCTCTTCTGTGGGGTTTCTCTGGTACCCCTGTGAGTTTGGACTCAGGTGAGAAAGAAACAAGGTTTGGGGATTATCGAGGCGCCAGGACTCAGAGGTCACAGTGGTAACGTGCAGGGCAAAGGGCAAGGTTGCCATGGGGTTTAGGGATCTGGGCTGAGAGATCAAGTTCTGGTTATCAGCTAATTCACTGCCTGCTTTTGTCCTGGACTTGGATTCACAAACAGTGCATGTGCGCCCCCTAGTGTGCGAGAAGGGGATGGGACTGGCTCCAGCGATTCTGGCCAAACCATTTGCTCCGGATGACAAACGAGTCAAAAATGAATATTCCCAGTGAGGTGGTTTTTCACCATTGGTAATTGTGGTGTACCATGGGGAAGGCATTGCAACTTGTATGCATTTTTAAGCATTTTTGCCCTTTTTTCAGAACTTTGAGGACTATAGTGGGGGTTCTTTCCTAAATTTAAAAAAGTATAGTTTTCAGCCAATTATGCCTGCTCATTGCTGACTTATGAAAACAGTGCTTCCCCTTGGCTTCACTGGCCCACGCTCTTGTCACTGGCTACGCTTTCTCCAGTTCCTTCATCACCTTCTCCTCTGCTTTTCCGGGGCTCTGTCCTAAGCCTCTTCTTTTCTCCTCTCTGCCCCTTTTCCCTGGCCCATCTTGACCACCGCCAGCCTCATGCTGATGAGTCCAAATCTCCATCTCCAGTCTGGCCTCTCTCCTGAGCTCCAGATCCCTATAACCAAGAGCCTTCTCCATACTGCTCCTTGGATGTCCCTTAAGTAGACTGAGTTCACACCTCTCCCACCCCAGATCTGCTCGTCTTCAACTGGGGCACTCCTATCCTCAGCCACTTAGTCACTGGGCCAGAAATGCAGAGACCTTCCCTCTTGTACCCCTGTCCCGGCAGTCATCAGTCCTGCAAACTTTGAAAAATAGAAGGAGACCAGAGACCATATGGCTCCCTGAGGGACACATGCAGAGACAGTTTCTGACTTTTGGGTTTCAGTCCACATAAAACAAAACTGGTCATGAGATCTCTTGCACATAGTCACAAAATAATGCCTCTTGAGACTTGCTCTACCTTGGGTGGGTTTCAGTACCTTGGAACCAACTGTACCAGTTTGGAACCATTGCTTCTTCCAGAAAGCCATCCCTAACCTCTGGGCTGGGTTAGGGGCTTGCCACTGCAGCTCTAAGCCTAGGTGTCACCACTGTCTGTATCTGTCTGCCTACCCCATCTACAGACTGAGTTCCTTGAAGGCAGAAGGGATAAGTCTGCCTTGTCCACTGTCATATCCCAGTGGCCAGCACAGGGGCCTCACACAACAAATGATGCATATTTGTTGAAGGAATGAAAAGGTAGAATTTCCCCTTCTGAGGGAAAAGCTCCAAGACCAAGCCTTAGAGCTTGTCCAGACCCATAGGCCTGGCATGCGCTGGAAGAGGGGCTTGTGGTGTTTGCTGACCTGACCTGTGTACCTGCTAGCCTGGCCTTTGTAGGTCAGAAGCTCTGCTAACCCTGTTTTCTCTGCCCATCACCAGCCTAGTGAGCGCAATACTCAGAAGGCAGGCGACTTAGGACCCCTGCCCTCCTGCAGCTCAGGTTAGCAGCCCCACTCACTGCTGTGCTAACCGGGCTCTTGCTTCAAACCCCATGGGGATACGGGGGTCTCAGAATCCCGACCCATTGGTCTCTGGCCCCCTGCTCACCCATTTTTTGGTACCCCATGTGACAAAGTGTTTGCCAAGGCAGAGCAGGAGAATTCCTGTGAGCAGCCTGCCCAGATCTCAGCATGTACAGCACTGGGAACTGGACACAAACCCAAGGTAATGAAACCAGAGGCCCAGGCCCTAGGGCTCAGGTGGCCGGGCCTAGGAGAACATGATGACTGGGGGAGGAAAGGAGCCAGGGCTCTGTCCAGATTGTCAAACTGTGAGCACGGGGTCCATGTGGGGCTGCCCTGCTGCCCTGCTCCTGGGCCTGGCGGGGAGGGAAGTCCTTGTGCTCATCTGTGAAGGCCGAGTGGCACCACGTGGTAGCTCTGTGTCTGCTATGTTCCAGCCTCAGGGTGCAGGGTGAGGGGAGGGCCAGATGTCAACTCCCACTCACTGTTCACCCTTTGTTCAGGTCCTGGGCCCACTGGACACTCCGCAAATGCATGATGTAAATACATCTCTTAGTTGGTCCTAATCAAATTAAATTCAGCTTGAGTCCCTACCCACCAGATCAGCAGGATTTCCATATCACTCACAGCTCCCCTCCAGCTCCCGCCAATCGTCCAAGTACTCCAGGGGTTTGCACAGCCCCAAAGACAGCCGGTCTGTGCTCCACTCCCTTGCAGGGAAAGGCTGAAGTATTTTTCAGGCCACTGCTGCTGTTGCAGACATCAGCCATTACTACCATGGGGCTTCCACTGTTTGTCCCCCACCTGCAGGGCCTCACTTGTCCAGCCTGGTCCTTGGGGAGAGGACCCTCTACTCCCTCCCTCCCAGACTCTTTCAAGGGGGGATCTCCCGTAGGCCCCCAAAGTTGCAGGCCTTAGTCCTCGGCATTTCAGTCACACACAGCCACCTTCCTGGGGGCCGGTCAGGGTGGGATGCAGAATGCCTGTTCTGTCCCTCTCCTCCCTCCCAGGGAATCAACTCCCCAGGACACAATGGTGTTCTCCCACGTAGCCGTCAGAAAGAGCTCAGACCAAGAACTGCAAAACAGCCTGTTTACTTTCTCAGGCATGAAGGGGGAGAAAAACGGCCAGGCCTTAGAACACATCCCTTTCATTCCTTCCTGATTTCCTATGGGGGTGGGGGGAATGATGCAGGGGTTAATATCTCAGTAGCACACTCTGCTGATGGCCTCACCTCGTGCTTCTCTGGGAAACAGAAGCCACCGTAGGAGGCTGCAAACCCACCCCATCTACTCCATCCTCTTGCCTCCTTCCTGGTTCCAATGAGGATGTACCCTGCCACCTGGCAGAGGCTGGTCCCCACCTGTGCCCCAGCTCCCCCAGGACTTTGCCTCTCCATTCCCCGTGTGTCATTACTATATTGTTCCCATCTGTTCAAGCCCAAGTCTCTCCCATCCTAAAAAAATTCCCTCCCTTGACCCCGTACCCTGCTCCAGAACAGGAGAGACTTGAGCATTTCTCTGCCCTCCTTCCCCCAAGCCCAAGGCTGTTTCTACAGGATGCCTTTATTCTCCCAGCTGCTGCTCATGCCCTGGCCGGCCACAGTTCACCTTGAAATTGCTCTCCAGGTGATGACTGTTCACCTGCCTTTTGCCAAAGCCAAGGGCGGTGCCTCTGTTTTCAGTTTAGTGGCTTTCTCGGGGGCCTTGCTGCTTCCTGCCATCAGCCTGGGTCGCTTCAGTGCCTGTGCATGCAGACAGCTCCTTGACCTCTCGTCACAGTGGCCACCTCCTGCAGGCCACCTGAGCCACTCTATCTTACTGTCACACACTGGGCCTTGTCCTCATCCCAGACTGCACCCCTCCTCCCACCTGGCTCGTTGTACCTCGCAGTCACCGTTCTGACTCATCAGACTCTGCTGTTGACCTCTCTGTGTTCTCCTAATGTATCAGCTGTCTCCTTTCTCCACTTTCCTACTTGTCCAACTTGGATGCCAAGGCCCAACATTTTAGTAACACTCTTGTCAATATTCTTTTCATCATATCTGTGTGGCGGAACCCACACTCCAACCAACCCACTTTTCAAACTCACTCTCAGATGTGGCCTTGCCGCCTTCGTCGTAGAGAGGATTGAAGCCACCAGGCAGGAGCTTCCCCAGCCTCCCACTGGCACGTTCAGGCATTTGCCCTCCCTCCTGCTGCACAACGGGAAGCAGCCTCCTCCCGGCTCAGACAGTCCTTCTCCAGCCCTCCAGCCCCAGCCCCTCTGCTTCTCAGGCGCCTCATTCTACCTCCCCAGGCACTGGATCTCAGCCTTGTAACTGCATCCATAACTCCAGCTCCTCTCCCCACCCTTCTCCTCCCCTTCCCCACCAACTTCCTCAGAGGAGCGTGCTGTTTGCCGTGATGGCCCGCCTGCTCACTTCATCCGACACTCAGTCGATCTAGCTTTTACCCCCCACAACTCCCCTGAAACATGATGGTTGTGCTATGACCTCCCTGTCTCAGAATTTGAAGGGCATTTTTTTCCATATTCATCTTGTTAGACCTTTTGATTACTGCATTCTTGAAACAATATCCTCTTTGGCTCCCTTGACACCATCTCTCCTGGTTTGCCTCTTAACTCCTTGGTCTTCTCAGTCTCCTTGGCAGGGTCGTCCTCCCTCCCTCACCCATCAAATGCCCCTGTTCCTCAAGGCCCATTCCCTGGGCTTTTCACCCCCTCACTGTGGACTCTGTCCCTGGTGATCTCATCCTGCCTGCAGCTCCAGTTGCTATCCATCTGCTGATGATTCACACCTTTATGTCTCCGCCAGAGAACCTCTTGTCCCAGCTCCTGGCTGCGAGGAGCTCACCCACTGCCGAGCCCACATCTCTGCCTCAGTGTCTCAAAGGCACCTTGACCCCAAATGTCCAAGACCTCCCTTGTGACTCTTTGCTCCCTGACACGTTTCCAGAGTTCTCTGTCCTAGTCAATGGCACCATTGTCAGCTAATAGGCAAGCCAGAATACTAGGGGCCATCACCAAATCCTGTGGATTTTACCTCCAAGGCATCTCTCTAATCTGCCTCCTCATCAACTCCACTGACACCTCATTGGCTCCCTCTGCAGTGCCTCCTAATTGATCTCACCTGCTCTGCCCTTCTCCCCTCTTATCTCTGTGCTGCAGCCCCAAATGGGGTCATCACTCCCCTGTTAAAACCTTCTAGGTCAGGTGTGAGCCACCTAACACTTGGCAAGGCCAAGGTGGGAGGATTGCTTGAGGCCAGGAGTTTGAGATCAGTCTGAGCAGCATAGTGAGACCCCGTCTCTACAAAAAGAAAAATTAGCTGGGTGTGGTAATGCACACCTGTAGTCCCAGGTACTGGGGAGGCTGAGGCAGGAGGATTTCTTGAGCCCAGGAGTTTGCAGTGAGCTCTGATGACGCCACTGCACTCTACCATGGCCAGTAGAGTGAGACACTGTCATAAAAAGCTAAAAACAAGCCAAAAAACCTCCTAATGGCTTCCATGAGTCCTGGGATAAAGAGCCAATTTCCTTAGCACATACCAAATGCCCTACCTTTGCCGACTCCCTGGTCTCATACGGCATCATGCCCCCCGCCTCCACCCACCTTTCAATTCTTCAAACACACCGTGTCTTCCCCTCCCTATCCCCATCAGCCACCAGGCCTTTGGTCCTTCTTTCTGGAAGACTTTCCCACTCCACCCCCTTCACCTCTTAGCTCATCCTTCACTTTTTTCTCACGTATCGCTTCCTTGGGGCAGCCTTCCCTGACCCATGTCCGATCAGGGTTGTTTGTTAGACACTCTTGCAGAGCCTGTTACTTTCTGCTAGAGCATTCCTTACACTTATTATTACACATTTAATTGATTAATATCTATCTTCCCATGTTATTCAATAGCTATATGGTAAATCCATGTAACGTGTCTAGAATAGTGTCTGGCACCTGGTAACTACCCAATAAATGTTAGCTATGTTATCCTCAATATCCAGAGACCACGTAAAGGCAGAAGAGCCCACAAAGGAGACAAAAGGAAAGAAAACCAGGAGAGAGTTACTCTTTCACTCATTTACCTATGTCACCCTTCAGATTTCCTGTCCTCAGCTCTTCCTGTTGCACCTGGAGCTCTTCTCCCAGCTATTTGCATGGCTGGCTCCTTCTCATCTTTCATGTCTGTCTCAGGTCAGGTTCCCCAGATAAAGACCCTGAGCTGAGGATTCATGTGCAAATGATTTATTAAGAAAGGATTCCAGTGGGGGCTGGTAAAGGAGGGGGTAAGCCACACGAGGGGGTGATTCTAGGCCAAGTTCTCTGGCCTGGTCCCTGGGGGACTCTGGAGTGTAAGTTATGCCTCAGAGCTGTCCCCTCCCCAGTCAAGGGAGTTGGAGCCTTCGTACCTCCCAACTGGGCAGTCATTTGTTGAGGGCTACCAGTGGGGGTGAGAGTGGGTGGATGGTGGATAAACAAACTTCCAGGCCCTTCCAGCTTGCACGTGGACAGAGTGGCTCCAGTACTCAAGGGCAGTCATCCAAGAGAACCACAGGTGCTAGCTGTGGTAGTGGTGGGTCTGCCTCTCACCCCCTCACCAAGAATGGTGAAAAGGGATCTAGAGTGCCTCAGCTGAAATATCACGCTCTCAGAGAAGCCTTTGTGGACCACTGTATCTAAAATAGTTTCCCATCACCCTGCAAGAGCACTCGATTTCCTTCATAGAATTTATCACAATCTGCAGTTGTTTTGATTCCATTTTTGTTTAATAATGGTTTCTCTTGCTAGACTCTAAGCTCTATGAGGGCAGGAAACACGTCTGTTTTATTCTCGGCCAGATCTTCAGCACTGGTGCAGTACTTGGCACACAGTAGGTACTCAATACATCAGTTTTGAATAAATGAATTAGTGAATTATGCATATGCGCAGAGCACTCAGCTCGGTGGGTGGCAGGTAACTCCAGATAAATGCATAGGGGGCTAGCCACACCTCGGCCAGAATGTGGCCCACACAGCTGTGCTCAGGAAGGGGCCTAGGGGGTCAACTCCCCTCTGAGGCAGCAAACATCACCCCGAGACTGCATATCTCTCTGGGCCTCCAGCCTTTGTGGGAAGAGGAGTGGAGCCCATGGGGAGCCTGGGCAATGCAGGCAGTGGGGATTTCTGGCCAGGGGCCTGGAGCTGCACAGGTGCATGTCATGGACACCTCCAGGTTTTCAAGGACTCCCCCACACACCACCAACACCACCCAGTGCCTCAGGCTGAACTGGCTTCAGTTAGGACAGATGTGGCTGCTAGGGGATGGCTTAGCATTTGAAGAAACACAGACCTGGGTCTGAATAATATCATGGCACTTATTAGCTGTGGGATCTTGGACAAATTATTTCCCTTCTCCAAGTCTCAGTTTCATCTTCTGCAAAAAGGGGATAATATTTACTTTGCAGCATTGTAAAAATGACATGAAATCGTGTTTGTAAAGAGCTTCATCACGATCCTGGCACATTGTAGGTTCTTGAAAACAGAAGCTATTTGATGATTATTAGAATTAGCATAATCAAGCCTCTAATAGCACTGGTTTGGAGAACCATTTAAAAGCTAATCCCACCAGGCCCCATATCCTGGTAATCCTTGACTACTGTCTGAATGAGAGCCCATTTCATCATCCATCCCCCTTCTGCACTCACCCTCCCCCAAACCAACTTCCCACCACTCCTTCCCCAACCTCTTAAACTCCCAGCCCCTTCAGACATCCTTTCTCCAATTCTGCCTGACTGAGGGCACAGCAGCTGCCTTCTGGGGAGGCTGCCATCCCATAGCCACAGAGTAGTGAGGCAGGGTAGTGCCTTTCTCACTCTCAAAAGCCACTCCCAGATCATTATTCCTTCAGCCTCCTGGAAAAATCCCTGCTCATTTAAGGCTCATGCCATCTGGCTCTTGCAATTCATTTATTGAACCGAGATTTATTGAGTATTTTTTCTTCTTTCTCTCTTTCTCTCTCTATTTCTGTACCTTACCTTCTTTCAGAAAAGATCTAGATGACAAAAAAAATATGAAATATAAGAAGTCTGGCACATAGTAGGTCTCTCTACAGAGCTGTGAATAAATGAATGCACTTTAAAATGTCACCTAGATGTTTACGTCTTCCCAGTGCCCCCTTCGAAGGTAGGTTTCAGCTAACATAAACAGGGAAGTAGATGATTCAGTCTTATGCCTCTCGAGTTGTTCACTTGGGAACTGGTCCACCATTTTATTGATAAATGTTCTACGCTCTGCAGGGGTCACATCGCATAATGCTGGCCACCACCTGGAGCTTGGGACTACTTGGGATGCTGCTCAGGGAAGAGGGGGTGCTGGGGCAAGTCCCCTGCTCCTTCTTGAAAGCCCCTTTTTATCCTCCCAAGACCATCACCCGAGGCTGGGCTGCCATAGGTGACTTGCTTTAATGAAGAGCAGCACAACTTAAAAGAGGAATTACAATGCAGAAGGAGAATGTTACAACTGAGTAATAACTAGGATTTTCCCAGAGACCAAAGCGAAAAGTACCTCAAGAATCAAATGCCAACTTCACTGTCCTGTTCTCCATTAATTAAACAGCCTCTCTCTGTAGTGCATCCTTCAGCAACCCTCCCATACCCACCCTTGCAGGGTTTTTTTCACTTTCAGAAATGCCCCACTTTCCCCACCAGGATGGGGTCCCTGGATCCCTTCCCTTCCCCCGTTCAATTCTGCAAGTCAAGGTAACTCTCCTGGAGTCAGGTCTGCAGGCTTCATCGAGTTGGTCAGTAATGCACCATCATTCTCATGGGCAAGGGTGTTGGCATTCTACGACCCATCCTTCAAGGTGGGTGAGCGCCCTCCAAGTAGGGCTTTCTTTTCAATATTCACTGTTTCTATTAGTTTCTTTAAACATGAGCCTGCTAAATCAAATACATTCATACCCACAACTCAAAGACAGACATTACTTCTTAGGTCTAGTACATTCTAAAGCCACACTGGGAAATGAAATAATTCCTTAACTGCCTCATAATTAGCAGTGTGTCTTCCCTATTCCCTGGGAATCAGTAAATCCGATTATTGTGGCAAGGGTAGATGTTTGTTCCTTTCTTCATCCCCTTTGGGATTTGTTCGAATAAGAATATGGTCATGGTCCCTTTAATGACTTCTCAATGATTTTCACAAGAGAGGCTTTGATGGTTTGATTTTAGGAAGTCTCAGTTACATTCTTGCTAAGAGCTAATATCAATTTGGGGAAAGGAAAAAGGGGATGACATATTCTCCCATTGACATAAAATTAAAGATAAGTATATAAAAAAACAAAAAATGAAAACAAGCACAGTAATCAAGACAGTGTTGTACTGGCATAGGGCAGACATTTAAATCAATGGGACAGAATCGAGAGTCCAGAAATAAACTCTTACACTTATGGTCAATTGATTTTCAACAAAGGTGCCAAGGCAATTCAATGGCGAAAGGACAATCTTTTTAAAAAATGGCTCTGGGACAGTCGGACATCCACATGCAAAATATATGAATTTAGACTCATGCCATATGTAAAAATTCGCTCAAAATGGGTCATGGGCTTAAATGTAAGAGCTAAAACTATAAAACTCTTAGAAGAAAACATAGGATTAAATAATTCCTCATGACTTTAGGTTAGGCAAAGAGTTCTTAGGTACAATACCAAAAGCACAAGTAATAAAAGAAAAAATAATAAATTGGACTTCATGAAGATTTAAAACTTTTTAGTTCAATTCAAAAGATACTATTAGGAAAATGAAAATACAAGCCACAGACTGGGAGAAATTATTTGCAAGTCATATATTCAATAGAAGGATTTATATCCGGGATATATAAAGAACTCTTGCAACTCACTAATGAGAAGGCAAATAAGCCAATTTAAAAATGGGCATAAGAATTGAATAGACATTTCACCAAAGAAAATATATGAATGGCCAATAAGCACATGAAAAGATGCTCAACATCATTAGTCATTAGAGAAATGCAAATCAAAACCACATTCACACTCACTAGAATGGCTATAATAAAAAATGGCAGTAACACGTGTTGGTGAGGATATGGAGAAACTGGAACCTTCACACATTGCTTGTGGGAATGACAAATGGTGCCACACTTTGGAAACAGTTTGTCAGACTCTTAACATAAATTACCATGTGACCCAGCAATTTCACTTCTAGGTCTCTGCCCAAGAGAAATGAAAACGTATGTCTACAGAAGGATTTATGTGAGAATGTTCACAGCAGCATTATTCATAATAACCAAAAAGTAGAAACAACCCAAATGTTTATCAACTGGTGAATGGACAAACAAAATGTAGTCTATCAATATAGTAGAATATTATTTGGCAATAAAAGGGAATGCAGTACTGATCGATGCTACAGATGAACATCAAAAATGTTACGCCCAGTGAAAGAAGCCAGACACAGAAGATCACATACTGTATGATTCTGTTTATATAAAATGTCCAGAAAAAGGAAATCTACAGAGACAGAAAGTAGATTAGTGGTTGCCTGTGAGAATGGGGAGTGACTGGAAATGAGCACAAGGATTCTTTTGGGGGTAATGAAGATGTCTTTAACTTGTGGTAATAGTTGCACAATTCCATAAATTTACTAAAAATCATTGAACTATCACTTTAAAAAAACACAACAAGGTGGAAAAAAGACAAATGGAACTGAGAGTGGTATTATTATCTAAAAGTATACATGGTAGAGATGGGTTCTAAATATAATTGAGCTTCCTGACAACCAAAGGAAAAAGGGAAATGTGCCAGATTCATAGGTGTTTTTTTAATCCTTAAGATTAAAAACAAAACTAGACAAACTTACCAGTTGTTTAGGAGCAGCCTTGCCTTTTCAATTCCTTAGACCTGAGAAAAATTTCCTCTAGTGAGAGGACAATATACAAACCAGTGAACATCCTGGATACTGTCCTACAGTCAATTTAATTTCAAGGGTTTTTTTTTTTTGGCAGTTTTATATATTGTCCCTCATTGTCATTGAAGGACTTAAGCTGGGGTTGGGCTAGCCAATACAGTAGACACTAGCTGCATGTGGCTATTTAAATTAAAATTTATTAAAATTAAATAAAATGAGAAAATTAGTTCCTCAGTTACCCTAGTGACACATTCCAAGTGCTCAATAGCCACATATGTTTCTGTATTGGACAGTGCATATATAGAACATTCCCGTCACTGCAGAAAGTTCTGTTGGACAGTGCTGGATTAGAGGGTAGTTTAGTAAAAACATAAAAATTTGCAGTTTGGAATGTTGGTGAGAGAATGACGCTGTCCAAAACTTGGCCAGGGCAGAGCTTTTAAATCTACTTTCATAACTTCACACATTGAGAAGAGGGACAGAAAGATGGGTGGGCCAGAGGAGTAGACCTTTTATTTTTTAAAAAAAGAGGACAAAGTTTACCATAGATATATTTTGGCCTTTTCCAACTTTTGGACACGGAGTGTTCAATATTTGGTTAATTTAGCTGTTTAGCTAATGGCTGGGCTTTTGTTTTGCAGAGCGCCCTTTGGCTGGCTTCTCTTTTGCTGAGCGGTATATTCAGGCTGGCAGGATTTTGATATACAAAACAAAGGGCCAGAGCCAGCCTGGCAGGGAGCAGCTGTGGAGCGGAGGCAGGGAGGGAGAAGGGAGCTTGAGGAGGGAAAGAGTGTGGCCACTGTCTTTGGAAGAGGTGCCGAGGGTGGGCGTGGATTTTGAAGGAGATTCTCAGGGCCTTCTCCAGCTCTCCAAGAAACTTTCAGCCACCTGGGAATTGGGTTTGTTCTAGGGGAATTTCACGGTGTGTAGAGACTGATTCAAGTCCGGCTTTGCGTGGCAGAAGCGGTGGCTCAAGGAGATCCAGCCACGTGTGGGTTAAAGGCTGGAGCTTGTCTGTGATTTTCTACCTAATGGGTGGTACCCAGCTGCATTTAGGTTAAACCACTCTCAAACTCCAGAGTATAACCTCACTAGCACTGCCAAGGCTGCAGATTTATGGCACAAAGAAATGAAGATTGATCAAGCCTGAGAGGTGGTGATGGAATTGGGAATACCATCTCAAGGTCAGGGGGAAATTGTGGAAACCACTCTGAGATAGAAATTACAACTGGATTCTCTACATACCAAGGCGGAAAAAAAGAAAAAGAAATGACAACTATGGTGGTACAAGTTCCCCTCTGTGCCCATACCTGCCTTTCTGAAGCATGGCACATACGAAGACCAGAGTGACACAAGGGCTGTGTGGCCCCATGACTCCTGACCAAAGAAACAGTTCTTTCTGCATCATAACACACAGGCCATGTGCCGAGAGGAGATCAATACTGGCAGAATGAAAAGTCTGCCTTTCTGTCAATATTCTACCAACCAGTGGCCCCGTCCCCACCCCCAGCCCTTCTCCTCTGGAGCAAAAGGATGGGATCAAACAGCTGATAGCTTCTGCCAGAGTCCTAGGAGGTCAGGAGGTGGTGGGCTCCTGCAGGGGGAGGCAAGGGATTGGAGAAGGTGGAGCCAGAGAAAGAGCTAGAGGGTTGGAAGAGGTTTTTCCCCTGACCTTGAGAGGGTGGTCATTAGGGGTGCACTGAGAGCCTACAGGAAAAGGGTCTCGCTTACCAACGCACTGTTCAAGTTCAGCGCTGAAAACAGTTCTGGGGATCCTCTCCAGGCAGGTTGGAAGAAACCCTTGAAAGAAGTTGATAACGATTTTGTGCATTTTTCTATGCTTCAGGTGTGTGTTTTTTTGGGCTGATAGTATGGTTGTTCATGGTAAACTTTTTCCTCCCTTCTGAGTTTAGATTGTAGTACCAGGGGGAACTCACCCAGAAGTGTTGACCGAGGCCGGTGTCGGCTGTGACCAGATCCCATGATATCGGTGAACTGAGCCAACCTGCCCTGTCATGGCACATGAGGTGTGGTACAGGACACACTGAGGAGCAAGGGGCATCTGGTGTGAGAGGGAACAAAAGGCGGATGCAGTGGAGGCTGCAGTCACACCTGGCACTGGAGCTGCTGGGGGTGTCATTGTTGAGAACCGGTGGTTCAACCAGACAGCCACAGACAACCTTGAGGGAGGCCATCAGTGAAGGTATCTGTGTGGACGCATGTGATCTGACCGAATCCAGGCAACAGCTGTGGATGGTTGTCACTAAAGAAACATGGGATCCACAGCCTTCTCCAAGGCCAGTCCTTTTTTGGCTATGCCCAAACTGGAGAATTAGTTGGAATGTGATAGGAATCACTAATTCTATATATTTCAAGTTGTTAGTGGTTTCACTAACATCTGTAATTATCCCAGGGATGTAATACATTAAGAGCTTCTGTTTTGTTTTGAGTATGGAGGGAGAATGCGGGAGCTCACACTAGGTCCTTTCTATGATGAAAAAAAAGCTCTTAATCCACATAAGTCTGGGATTTCGTGGGGAGGATCCAGAGCTGTGGTGCTGCAGATACAACTACATCTTTAGGAACCAGGAGAATGACTGCAATAGGGTTGGGCCTCGCTGGGCCGTCTGTGGGGTGGACTCAGGTTACCATCTTTTTTTTTTTTTTTTTTTTTTTGAGACACACAGTCTCACTCTGTGGCCTGGACAAGTGCCATGGCATCAGCCTAGGTCACAGCAACCTCAAACCTCAAGCAATCCTCCTGCCTCAGCCTCCCAAGTAGCTGGGACTATAGGCAAGCACTGCCATACCCAGCTAATTTTTTCTATTTTTAGTAGAGATGGGGTCTTGCTTGCTGAGGCTGGTCTCGAACTCCTGACCTCAAGCAATCCTCCCACCTCAGCCTCCCAGATTGCTAGGATTACAGGTGTGAGCCACCTGGCCCATCCGAGGTTAGCATCTTCATTTACCCCAATCCCATACACTCCCACTCTAGCCAGTGGACCACAGTGGCCTCCTAGAGCTCTAGGAATCAGTGTTAGCTCAGAGCCAGGATCCAAGGCTCTCTCAAATGTTGGGGGCAGCCACAAGCCCTGACAGAGGGTAAGGTGTTAAGAACACCAGGGATCAGCTAGTCCAAGCTCCCGCATTGAGCCTGCTGACACACCTGGCCTCTGCCTTTCTCACCTCCCCCTTGGAAGGTGTGTTAGTCAGGATTCTTTCCCTTGCACCTAGAAGAGAAAGGGCAATGTACAGGTTTACGTGAGTGAAAAGTCCAGGGTGTGGCAGAGAACGTTTCAGTTGTGCATTGTGTTTTTAATGTGAGTCTGTTACAATAGTATTTGTTTTTCTTGCCTAACGTATGCCAGGGTGAAAAACTTACAAATACTTTTTTCCTAATGCCAAGAAACTATGCCACTCTTGTACTGCTGGTTGGTTTAAACAAAACAAGAGCATTGAAGTCATACTCAGCAGGTTAAATATTACAGGGTTGATGGAAAGTTCATTTTCCCATAACAAACTTACAATGAGTAAGTACAATTTTCTACAATAAACTTTCAAGGTTAAGGGTTATAAAACAATAAACCATTGTAGTTAGAGTAGAATGTTATAGCAGAGCTTCTTGCATACAAACAACTCAATATCATGATGACAAGATATAAAATAAGAATAAATGTAATTTGAAATAAGATCTTAACTCCATATTGTTAATATTCTCTCTTTTACTTTCTCTCTCTCTCTCTCTCTCTCTCTCTGTGTGTCTCTCTGTTCTTTGTACCTTTCAACCTATTCCTAATCTTTGCCACACAAAAAATTATGTCCAGTCCAATGTTTTGCATTCTCAAAAGCCCTTGTGTCAATAACTTCTCATTCTCTCCAGAGTCTTTATTTATTGCTATTGAAATCTCTGGTTTCAGCTACAATGTTAAACAAAGATGAAATAATAGATTGGGAGCCTATAATGTTTTATTTCCTCAAAGCCTAGATAGCCAGAAATAGTTGGGTCCAGGGGCTCAAATAATGGTCATTAAGTTTCTCTCAGTCCCTGTCTTTGTCTCTGTCCCTCTCCATCTCTCATCTCAGCTTATCCTCTGGTTCATGTTGCTCATTGGCTTCATTCTCTTCTATCATAGAATTATTTCTTTTTTTTTTTTTTTTTTTTTTTTTTTGAGACAGAGTCTCACTCTGTTGCCCGGGCTAGAGTGCAGTGGCATCAGCCTAGCTCACAGCAACGTCAAACTCCTGGGCTCAAGCAATCCTTCAATCCTTCTGCCTCAGCCTCCTGAGTAGCTGGGACTACAGGCATGCGCCAACATGCCCGGCTAATTTTTTCTATATATTTTTAGTTGTCCAGCTAATTTCTTTCTATTTTTAGTAGAGACAGGGTCTCACTCTTGCTCAGGTTGGTCTCGAACTCCTGAGCTCAAACGATCCACCCGCCTCGGCCTCCCAGAGTGCTAGGAGAATTATTTCTTTATGTGGGCAGTGAAAATGGCCACAGGCAGAGAATGAAAAAGCATTTTCTTGACCATTCTGACAGAAAACTCCCAGAGAAGATTCTGATTGGCCCAGTTTGGTCATGTGCCCATCCCTGAACTAATCACTATGGCTAGAGAAATGGAATAGTCTGACTCTCAGGCTTGTATCACATACCCATCTTTGGGCCCTGGGGATGCAGACTGAGTGGGGATCAGTGCCACCTAAACCACATGGGTGGAGGGTGGGGTGGTTCCCTAAAGGAAAGGATGCCAACAGACAAACGATCTTGATCTAGGACAAATAACTAGAAGGTGGAGTTACATGAGGTTGTTAGGTTAGTCACGCATGGTGGTATGAGCCTATAGTAGTCCCAGCTACTCAGGAGGCTGAGGCAGGAGGATCGCTTGACCCCAGGAGTTCAAGGCTTCACTGAGCCATGATCGCACCATTGTACTCCAGCCTGGGCAACAGGGTGAGACCCTGTCTCTTAAAAAAAAAAAAAAAAAGAAAAGTTGATGGGGATAATAAAATTGTGACATTTGCTCTTTAAAGTCTATCTGGTAGTGAGGCTCAGTACTCCATTGACAGAGCAGCATTTTTAATGGTGGCATGGCTTGTCAGAGTACCTCTGAGGAACATGAACGTGAAGCACCCTTCCAGGGGTGGGCTGTCACACCCCTCACCAGCACCAAAGTGATATTAGGAGACTTGCTGGGTGGAAGCTCCAGTGGCCTGTGATTCCAGCATTGTTACCACGTGCTCTGAAGATACAGCTGCTATGTTACAAAGATCATGTCCTCAGGCCACCGAGGCCATCTTAATGAGGGAGTGGAGGCCATTTGGAATGGCAAAGGGGTCTGGAAAAGAGGCTTGGCTGACAGCCTGGGGCAGCCCTCAGAAGTTGTACTTGCAACCTTGAATTATATAACCCAAATCTACCTCTCTGCCTCGGATGGAAGGGGGAATTGGCGAAGAGCTTGACTAGGAAGATGTCGAGCTGTGGTTGACAGTGAAAGGGAAGTAGGTCCTTTTGGTAGGAAGGGTACAAAGCTCCTCTTACAGCCTGAACACCCTACTCTAGGAATGACAGAAATTGCCCTAATTATGGGAGCAATTACTGGGTATACACAAGATTCTTTATGTCTCATAAATGGACTGTGGATGCAGTTGGTGCTGTTTCAAAAAGGCTGCCCAGTGGCACTGAGGTCCATGCATGATGATTTCAGGCCTTGGGGAGGGAACAGATGCTGGGGCTAATTAGAGCATGGTTCCTGTGGCCCAAGATGGCAGAGGACATCCAAACAAAAAGCGACACCTGAGCCCCACCCAGCGCATTGCCTGGAAAACATTGCTCACCAACCAGCCTATCTGGAGACGACGCAGAGTGGGATGAAAATGGTGCTCCTTGATTGTCGCCTTCTGAAACTGGACAAAATCTGGATGGTGCCCTTCCCCCCAGGCCCGGGTATCCCCCCAGGGATCAAGAAGCATCCTCTGCGGCAGAGATGTGGTGGGAGAAGTTCTTAAGTCCTTTTCCATTTATGGATTTCCTGTTTTTAAACCTTCTCACCAAGAAATTGTGAGATTTTGAGAATCGTTTTACCAGCAGAATTTCAATTGGCAAGGCTAGGATTGCTCCCCAAGGGGGACATCCAACCCAAGGGCTTTAACAGAATGTTAGTAAATGTGCTTGGAATGTTCTATCCAGATCAGAAAGAGCAGAGGGCTTGGTGCAAGGCTTGGTGCAATGTTCTAACTCACACGAGCCCCGGGAACAATGCTGCTGGCTGTGCACTCTCTATGGTGATAGATGGGCTGGAGCCACAGCCACTTGTTGACCTTGTTTTGGGCATGACAGCAAAGGGACCCACAGGGACAGTCTCACTCGGGATGCCACCAAGCTGAAGGACAAACTCCAAGTGGCTTATGGTTTGTCACTGTGGTGGCTGGTATAACACTGCATGGAGAACAAGATCAGAGCCTGCAGAGCAGACATCTGTCATTTTGGCCTGCTCCAAAGCCATTTAGCCTTCTCCTGGTCCACACTCCAGTCTTCACTGGGGAAACCACACTCCATCCACTTGCAGTCTTTGTAGTTTAGGGGGCAGGGCCTAGGGGAACTGACAATAACTTTCAGGCAAGAGGAGATAAAGGTAGATTCCTGATGATATTGTTTAAGCCAGGGGCTGGCACACTTTTTCCGTAAAGAGCCAATAGTAAATAATTTCAGCTTTGTGGGTCATGTGGATTCTGTTGCAACTACTCAGCTCTGTAGGTGTAAAGTAAAAGCAGCCACAGACAATATGTAAACAAATAAGCGTGGCTGTGTTCCAGTAAAAAGTTATTTACAAAACAGGTGGCAGGCTAGATTTGGCTCACAGTATGTAGGTTATATTAACCCTTTGTTTAAGCACCTGGATCCAGCTGAGCCTGAAGCTGACTGCCCTTGTGACTTTTCAATTAATGAACCAGTAATTCCTCCTTTTACTTAAAGTAATTTGAGCTACTAGTGTTCTTGTCAATGCAACTGAAAGGTGCTTTACAATTCACCCAGGTGCAGAGCCAGGGTTGGAGACTGGAGATTGGGTTTCGAAATGGATTTGGTAGGCCAAGCATGGTGGCTCACATCAGTAATCCTAGCACTCTGGGAGGCCAAGGCAGGAGGATCACTTGAGGCCAGGAGTTCGAGACCAGTCTGAGCAATATAGTGAGACCCCCATGGAAAACTTAGCTGGGTGTGGTGGTGCATGCTTATAGTTCCAGCTACTCAGAAGGCTGAGGCAGGAGGATTGTTTGAGCCCAGGAGTTGGAGGTTGCATTGAGCCATGATCTTGCCACTGCACTCTAGCCTAGGCAAGAGGGGAGATCCTGTCTCAAAAAAAAAAAAAAAAGAAAAAAAAAAAAAAGGAGTGGTGGCCCCAGATAGGCAGGAGATAGCTTAGCAATCAAGGAAGCCCCATATCTGATAGGGGCCTGGTCAGGATCCCTGAGTTATGACAGGCAGCAGGAGGCAGACTGCTAAGGTGGTACCTCTAAACGAAATTCCACCCAGGAGGGACCTGGAGGGGTGGGAATCCACCTGTCTGAGGACACTGACCATAATCCCCATGACAAGCTGAACAGGAAATGCCCCCATCAGACCAAAGAGAAGCCAGCCCTCTCTTTTGATGAGGAGTAGGGGGGAGATGGATGGTGAGGAGGATGGTGAGAGGAAGGTGACTGGTGACCCCTTGAAATGGGAGCTTAGTGACACCTTGACCCCAGGTGGAGGTGAGACACCCACATGTCTGTGGGGATGTGGGAAGCCCTCTCCACAACACTTAACCTGGAGACAGCAAAAGATACGGAAACAGAATATAAGACAGTCTTACCAGGAAGGTGACACCTCCTAACCTGAGTGGTGGTGGAGAGCTCAAGTGCTGAGGCAGAGGGGTGAGTGTCAGCCCCCACGGAGCAGAGGGAAATCGGTGTCACTCGGTTGATCGATTAGAGGACGGCATTGCTGAGGATGGACACCTCCACCTGTCTGGAGGCTGTCTGCCCTGTGGGGCACATAGTGTGCCCCGGTCCCTGACTACCGTTCGTGTAGAAGGGATTTCCATCCCACTTTATGAGGAAGTGGGAAACTCCAGCCTCAACAGAGTTACAGTCTCTTAAGGGGGTAAATCCTTTCCTGGAGCGGGGAGTTGGGAGCAGAGGCACTGGGGCTGGTTTGGGTTCCGGGTCTATTTTACCCACTGGCTGAGCAGATGCCAGGGGACAGACTGTGGAGCAAGAAAGGGACTCTGTTCGCAGGACGAGTGGAGGCTGCAACATGCCAGAGAGTGTGGGAAGGTGGCAGGCCTCAGATAGGAAGATAGGACGAGTTTGCGTTAGGAAATGATTAGAGAGCGACTCTGTAGCTGACGCTGTCCACTCTCTGCCCATCCATAACCCCTGGATCATTTTTGCACACCAGCAACCCGAGTGCTTTCACTGCCAACAGCCCGCATCCATCTTTGCCAGAGACTGAGTTCAGGCTCTGGAACCCACTTTAAGTAAATGCACGAAGGGTGTTAGTACCTAGGAATTGACATGGGGTAGGGGCAGCCTTTACCAGTGACTAAGGGGCTCAGCGTGTAAATCCTGCAGCTCTTCTGCTCCCTGGACAGGGCAGTCCTGACGTGTGGCCTGCACCAGCCTCCAGTCCCCTGTGGGACTGAGCCCCCTTCCCTTCTTGGTCCCTGCCTCGCTGCTCCCCTACGGGCTCTTCCCGGGAACTCTTCTTAAATTACCCGCGTGCAAATCCTCCTTTCAGGGTTTGCTTCTGGAGAATCAACCCAAGTGGAACTCCCAGCTGCCAAAGCCATCGTCTTCGTGGCTCTGTGAGCGGAGGGCTCTGACCTCTGGCATTGAGTGAGTAACCCCCAGTCACCAGGGGTGGGGAGACGCTCCCCACATGTGTGTGGACTCCAGAAACGTTTGGAGTGAACCATTTGACAAGGTGTGCAGCACAGCATCGAGAATCTGGAATGGCTGAAGCCAGTCGGTGCGGGAACAATTTAGCCAGGTTTTCCTGAACAATGCTAGACCCTGCAGAATGTGGAGGGGCACCTGCACTCCAGCACTTAGTGAGGGGAGGAGGAGAGGGAGGCGACCCAAATTGGGGTTTGGATCAGAGGGGAGACAGACGTGGGAGGCCAGAGAGGATGCAGGCCAAAACCTCAAGGGACAAGGCCCTAATCTGAGGGACCCATCAGCCCTGACCCTGACCGGACACCACTCCCCCATTTGTCTCTGAGGTGGCAAGTTTGGTCCATTGGGATTGCAGGGTCTCTTGGCACCCCATGGCCCCCAGCAAGGGTCATACAGCCCCAAGGACAACCCAGAACAGCCCACGGCTTTGTGGCATGACACCCTCCACCTGCTCATGCCCTGCAAACGTGAATGGATTGTGACAATGAGGGGCACCTGGGCAGAGAGTGACACAGGAAAAAAGCTTGGCAAAGGCCACCTTTCTCCTGGGGAAGGGGAGTGATGTGGGTGGGGCAGCTATTGGCTGGCTGGGACTGTGGATTTGCTCCATGGTATCGACACATGCCCCATGGTGTCACCAAAGGCTTCTGCCATCACAGAGGGTCCCCTGCGGGCCAGGCTAGGTCTGGCAAGAATGTCCCTGAGCAAAGCTTCAGCTGAAGGCAAAGACCGGCTACAGGAGTGGGTGGAGGGTGCAGTGAGGCTGGCCTTGAGCTGGAAGAGACTCCGGGACAAAAACAAATGGCACACCTGCTTCTCTTTGCTGAAGACCACAAGAATTTCCAGCAGGAGAGGGTGGGCGGATGAACCAAGGCCTCCCAGGTGGCCTCTGGCCCAGGATGGGCTTCTACCTGCTGCCTCTGAGAAGGAGTGTGGGGCAGGAGGCCGGAGCCCCCACGAAAGACGGGACAAGGAAGCAAGGGCGGAGAGGAGGAGGCTGTGCAGCTGCTGCGGGCGTTCACCGGAAGGAGCTGTGGGGAGTGCTGTGGCTTCTCTGTCGTCTCACAAAACCTTCAGTAAAAATCCACATTATTCGTCACTGCCTTTGGAGTTGGAGTTCTGTTTATTAGAGATGCAGCAACATGCGGGGACTGGCCTCCAGGCTGTCAGAGGAGGAGCAGCCACAGCCCCATGCGGCCGGCACACACAGGCGACACGGTAAGCGGGCGAAACCCCAGAGAAGGTTCAAGTGGGGATGTGAGAGAGGACCCTGTGCTTGGAATCCAAATGAAGACCTCCGGTTTCTGCTCCTCTGTTTTCCAGAACAAACATGCTTCCACACAGCCCGAGAGAGGGCAGGTAGGGGGAGGAGTGGCTCCGGGACTCAGAGAAGGCGCCCAGCTCTTGTCCGGCAGGGGTGGCAGGGACGGTTTTGCTGCTCTGGCCTGCCCTGGCCTGGGGGACATTTCAGGGGACATGTGCCTGGGGCAAAGGGGACTGGAGAGTCACCAGGGCCTGTCTGGAATCCGACCCTACGCCCATGAAGTGTGAGCCCTTTCAGGAAAAAATGGAGGGACTCTGTGAGACCCCCAGAAAAGCGGTGGCTTTGAGCAGGAGATGAAGCCACCGTTGAGTGGCGGAGGGCCCTCTCCAAGCCTGTGGGGGCCACTGATGCCATGACCCTCTGTCTCCCGGGCCGGCCAACTGGGGAGCAGACGTGTGGAGGTGTGAGATGCTGGTGAGGAGAACGGGTGGAGAAACCAGAATTATAGCTGCTGTTGGGGCCCCAGCAGTATCAGTGGCTGGTGAACTTGGCGAAAGGCAGGTCATATGCCTTTGCTATGGCTCTGTCATTGAGGAAAGTAAGATAGTTCCGAACAGAAAAGTATTTCTTCTTGTTGCTGACATCTGCCAAATGGCTAGACTTATTGCTCTCAATTCCATCGCACCCAACACATAAAAAATGTCTTGTAACATCAACATCCCCTTTACTACCTTGAAATAAATGCATAAATAATATTATCTACTTTATATATAGTTTCAAACGTCCAACGTGTTCAAATATCCAAATAAAGGCCGCACAGTAACATAAAGGAGAAAAAAGGGGAAATGATACATGGTAACAGATCTCAGGCACGACGACGCTGAAGTCATCATGAAGGGGACACATGCTTGTATGTGAGTGTAAAGTCGCTGAACACCACAGATACACATACAGCCTGAGACACTGTGATGTGTTGGCACGAAAATACCTCAAGGGGGTTTGCTCTCCGTGGTTTTCCAAAATGTTGAGCAACTATTGAAAAAGTTCTAAGCAAAACAAAGGTCAGTCTTCCCTTGATCTTTGCTGTACTTGCTGCATTCCTGGAGGGGTGATCCAGGAGGACAGTGAAGTCGCTTAGAACACTGGCAGAACTTGGGGGTGTGGGGAGAGTAAACCCGGGTTCAAAGTCTTCAAAAGATGAGGAGCCATGCATGTGTAGACAGTCCCCCAGCAGGTACTTGGAAAATTTGTGGAGTACTTTTGGTTTGTCATAATGATTAAGGGGTGCCTTTAGCATCTAGTGGTCGGGGTCCAGGGGTGCCGGATGCTCTGCGTACTGAGGACAGTCCTGCACAGTGAAGACTTGTCCTATATCCTGCCTGACTTAGGAATATCCCAATGGACTTTCATGCAATTGAATAAGCCTGTTTGTGATGATCTGAACCTAGACCTTAACTCTGTGTTATATAAAAACAGTGTGCAGTGTCCTCAGAAAGCAGTGTGGCCCTGGGAGTTCATAGCCTCTAAACTGATGCAGCTGAGGCCGCTGCACATGTACAAAGGGGAGCTCTAGTCTGCGCCTGGGCCTTGAACACAGCCAGGGACTCGGCATCTGGCAGGCCCAGATGAAGAGCTACTTCCTCGACACCTGAAATCAGACGGGATGTTCTGCTAACCTGCTCTTCAGGATCAGAGGAGCAAAATGATCTGATTGAGTCTGTGTAGCACTTCTGCAATGGATTATTACCACGGCGCAGAGCTCCTCAAAGTATGAGAAAGCCACCTGAGGCCACTGTCCTCAAAATGTAGCTTTGCATAGAGCAGGTGCAAGGTGCCCTGGGCTCCTCCACGACCCACCCTCAGCATGAGGACAGCACCTCTGGGAAATAGTTGTTAAAGAGAAGACAGAAATGACAGTTTGAGAGGGGGAGAGATGCAAAAAGCACTGGCTGCAGAAAGTGAAGAATGCAAGAAATCCAGATACGGTGGCGCACACCTGTAATCCCAGCACTTTGGGAGGCTGAGGCAGGAGGATCGCCTGAGCCCAGGAGTTCAGGACCAGCCTCAGCAACACAACAAGATGCCATCTCAAAAAAAAATTAAAACTGGGCATGGTGGTGTGTGTCTGTAATCCCAGCCACTGGGGAAGCTAGGTCACTTAAGCCCAGGAGTTCAAGGCTAAAGGTGAGCGCCAGGGCACTCCACTCTGGGTAACATGCCTCAGGAAAAAAACAAAAAAGGCAAGAAAACCCATTATATAATGAATGGGGCAGTTACTGTGTTTTCCCTGGTAGGACATTTCTTTCTTCCTGTTTGTAACACCTGTTATTCTTTTAGGGAATACCTCCTGGGCTCTGAGACATCCTGGTTCAGAGGTCAAGTAGACTTACTGTTCTCATCTCTGTCACATCCAACACCCGACTCTGCCCACTTGACCAGACCCTCAGGGAGAGGTGGCCCACCCAGGAATGGCCAGACAGAATGCTCCATTCTTTTGGACACAGTGATAGGGCCAGGGGACCTACACTGAACCAGTCCCCAGTTGTCTGGGCCCTGCACACATACAGATGCCAGGAGAAACAAATGCTTTTTTTCCCTGGTGTTGCTAAGCTGAGAATATGTGAATTTGGAACTGTCAGCACCCATCTCCCTTGGCAACATGGAGGAGATCCATCTAGAGCTGGAGAGAATGAGCCAACACACAGAGGGGAGCAGAGGGAGCCTGCTGGTGCTGGGCGAGGCTCCGGATCCAGCTGTGCCTGGCGCTAGAGCAGCCCACAGACTTCCCAGTTAGCGAGCTGATCAATGCATTCCTCGTTTTTTGGATTTTTTTGTTTTTTCTGTAGCTAGCTTGAGATGGATTGCAAGTTGAAGGAGTTCTGACTTCTACAAATAGCATTAATTTGCCCAGCTAATATTTATTGAGTGTCTATTACATACCAGGCATTATCTTCTATCCTAGAGCTACAATAGTAAACAAGTGAATTTGATCCCTGCCCTCAGAGGCCTTACAGTTTTGTGGGGGACACAGAATAAAAACAATTCCACAATCAGTTAGTTTGAATAATGATTCTAAGAAGCCCTGTGAAGGAATGTCTGTAAAATTAAGCTCCATGGGGGCAGAAACTTTAGTCTCTTTTGTTCACTGATGTACCTCTGATGTCTAGAATGATGCCCAGCATGTAGCAGACACTTAATAAATACTCATGGGGAAAAATGAACAGAAGAGTTTAGGGGGCTAAAACAGGACCTAATGGAGGGTGGGTGGGAGTCAGGGAGAGATTTCCTGAGGAGGCAATATTGAAGCTTAACCATAAAGAACTCAGAGGGGTTGGCTGGGCCGTGAAGGAGGAAGAAGGAGCAGGTGGAGCGTCGTGCGAGGTGAGGCGGGACAGGTGGGGCACCCTCACTGCAGGCTGTAACGGCCACGCTAAGGAGATTGGTGCATATTCGGACAGCTGTGGGCAGCTGTCTAGAGTCATGAACGGAAGAAGAGAATGCAAAGGGAGAAGGGGCTGACGGAGAGCAGACAGACTAGTGGGAAGGCGGTTGTGTTTGCCCTGGTGAGAGCTGGTGGTGAGGAGGGCTTAGCCAGGAGATATTTATGATCATGACAATGAAACGAACGGAAGTCATAGTCACATACCCAGTAGAAAATGATTTCCTGAGCTGAGAAATGATCAGCTAAATCAGTCAATGAGTTCCCGAGAAAATTAATAAATAATTGTAGGCCGGGCGCGGTGGCTCACGCCTGTAATCCTAGCACTCTGGGAGGCCGAGGCGGGTGGATCACTCAAGGTCAGGAGTTCAAGACCACCCTGAGCAAGAGAGAGATCCCGTCTCTACTAAAAATAGAAAGAAATGATCTGGACAGCTCAAAGTATATAGAAAAAATTAGCTGGGCATGGTGGCGCATGCCTGTAGTCCCAGCTACTCGGGAGGCTGAGGCAGTAGGATCGCTTCAGCCCAGGAGTTTGAAGTTGCTGTGAGCTAGGCTGACGCCACGGCACTCACTCTAGCCCGGGCAACAGAGCGAGACTCTGTCTCAAAATAAATAAATAAATAAATAAATAAATAATTGTATACCAGGACCTATCTTGACAATGAAAACAATTTTTTTTTAAATGAAGGAAAAATATTACGTGGTTCTGTACATGAAACTGGGTCACAAAGGGGAAAATTCAGGCTGGTCTTAGGCTTTGCCTTGGCATTTCTTAACACCAGAAGATAGGGAGCAATGGTTATAGTTTTGAGTGAGAAAGACGGTGACACAGAATTCTGTACCTAACAAGTTGTCATTCATGTGAGAAGACAATAGAAATATATCTCAGATTTACAGAGAAGGATGTAGAAATGTGTTCTCCCTAAGTAAACAACTTGAAGACATACTTCAGCTGCTCAAGAGATGAAGTAAAATTAAGAACTTGGAAATGGGAACACTGTAATATAAAAAACTGGTTACGAGCATTAAAACCAACTAAATATGTCATAAAAGTTGAACAAAAAACCCATTCTTTAAATAAGATGTATATGATTGAAATACAAGTTGGATTTATAAACCCAGAGTAAATTTTAAAAGACTGGGAAATGAGTGAGCAGTGGGCAAGGCAGGTAAAGGTATGCCAAAATCATTTAGCATAAAGCAAGGGAGTTAGGAGATATTGACTGTTCTTAACTTTCATCATCAGAGAAATGTGGTAAACATAAAAGTCGATCACTAGTAAAATTAAAAACAGGATTACTACCTTTTAAATCATGGGATATGACAAAAGAAATAGAACATTCTATATAGAAAAAGCAGAAAGTAAAGGATTCCTAAGTAATAGAGATGCAATGTGAAAAAAGATTTTAAAAAAACAATCTGACACTAAGATCTCAAATGATTTCAATAAAACAAGGGAAATGAGGCATGAGGAGTTGGGTTCAAGTGTATTAATGATCTTATCTTGTTTGGGGGGAGGTTATGAATTGATTTGATTCTTGACATTGATAGGAAAATTTGTTTCAATATTTAACAAAATATGCAAGGACAACCACTAGAAGCATAGAAACAGAACATAGAACTTCCAGACCTCAAAAGGAACAAAGAAATGCTATCAAGCTTCAAAAGGCAGAAAGTGAAAAAAGAAACCAGAAACATGGTCAATAGAAAATATAGAATAAAAGGAGTAGGCATAAGTCCAAATACATCAGTAATCACAATAAACCACTATTTGCAAATAATATGATGGTCTCCCTAGGAAGGAAAGATAATCAACTGTAAAACTATTAAAATCAAGAAAAATGTTCAGGAAGAATGCCAGAAGTAAGGCCAATGTACTAACAATCAATAGCTTTTCTATTCATCTGTAGTAATCATTTACAATAACAATTTCAAAGTACCTAGGAAACATGCGCAAGATAAGGAAATGACAAACTATCCAATAGAAAGCATGGGCTATGGAGAGTCAGTTCACAGAAAAAGAAAAACAGCCAATAAACATAAAAACATGTTCAACCTTCCTAATGATCAGATATGGAAATTGAAACAATATTAATATCAAAGGTGGAAAATGGTTCTTAATACTTAGTGACTGTGATAGAATGGGGAAATGGACATTCTTACAGGAATAAAAATTGGTGAAGCATTTTTGTAGGGCAATTGGGGAATGTTTTAAATTTAAATGCATATGACCCAACATTCTGCTTTCAAGAATCTATTCTACAGAAATATATTGCACTCATGCCAAGATATTCATTGCAGAATTATTTATAATAATAAAAAAGGAGGGAAACAAATACCCAAAAGTAGAGGAAAGATCAATTAAATTATGGTGCATCCATATGTAAGAGAGTGCCAAGAAGCTGCCCCTCTTCTCTGCTTATGTTTAATATTTCACCTTGAAACAAACCTCTTCCCTTTAGGGAAGGATAACTTTAGTGGTATCCATTATTTATGGCAGGGTACATTAGATAGGCACCCCTTGCCCTAAGAGAATGGTGAGATGGAGTCTTTTGTGGCTTCATAAAAGCAGGGTTCTTATATATGTCTTTGACACAGAGGCTTGGTCTTTGAGGAGAAGGTGAACTGATTTACAGAGAAGCCTTCTGGAAGGGAAGAGATGGCTGTCTCAGCTCCTCTTCTCTGATATTTGAAGTTAGGCAGACCTGGTCAGGGGCAGCCCAATCTTGATGTAGTTCTGCCAGTAGGGAGAACACCGTGGTTTCCAGTGGAGAAATCACCATGAGGGAAAGTAGAATTTGGATTCAAAAATGAGTATCCAAGAGATCACAAGGAAAGCTATTTGTCTTTCTGCCAGAGCACCTCAGCATGGTACTGTGTTTGGGGAAACTACAGCTGAGTTGCAGCTCCACTGAGAAAGACCCAGACCAACAAGGCCATCACCAGAGTAGAAATGCATTCATTGGATTGGGGGGCCAGGGTTCAACAGGAACACCATGTGGTACCAACTGAAGAAAAAGGGGGTCAAAGTCCCCCACTTCCATGGGATGACACATAGACATCGGCAACTGCAGTGGCCTCCAAGGCACGGTGCCACCCTGCCCTCTCCAGCAATCTGACCTCGTCTCTTACGGCCCTGCTCACTCTGCGTCAGACACATTGATCGACTTCTTAAATGGTTCCCCAAACATGCTAGCAGGCTCCTGACAAGTCTTTGCTCTTGCTCTTCCACTGCCTGGAAAGTTCCTTTCTCATATTACTCCACTTCTTATAAGTCTGCTCAAATGTCACCTTTTGAGTGAGGCCTTTCTGGTTCACCCTTTGAAAAATTGCAAACCCCATCCCCTCCCCGATGGCTAGCACTTGCTATTGCCTTTCCCACTTAATTCTTCTCCACTGCACGCAACACCTTACTTATTTATGTTGTTAATTGCTTATTCTGATTTACCTCCTCTCACCATCACTAGCCTCCATGAAGGCAAGCTTGTTTGTACATTCGGTTCACTGACTTATCCCCAGGACTTAGAACAGTGCTTGACACATAGGAAGTGCTCTGTGAGTATCTGATGAAAGAAATAAATATTAATACATACTCACAGAAAAACTTTCAAAAAATGTTAAGTGGAAAAAAGGTAGATTATCAAATAATATGCATTGTATCATACCACTTATGTAAAAAGCAATATATGTATGTGTTTGTGTGTGTTTATAAGGATAAATGCCAGATTATCGTGGAGAGGGGAATGGGATGGGGGTAATTCAGGAGATTAAATTTTTAATTACTTAGAAATTAATTTTTCCTTTGTATATTTCTATATCATTAAGCAATTTTTAAACGTATGAGTATTTATTACCTGTATAATAAAATAGATATTTAATGAATACCTCTTAATAATGAATATTAAAAGGATAACAGTTCCGGAACAAGGTCTTAACTTTTGGTATTGGCACAGTGGCTTGTATTAGACTAGTCCTCTTTAAAATAAGAATTATAAATTCTGGCCTAAATATTTTTTTAAATGGCTGTAAGCTACTGGAGAAAACAGGCAGAAAGTTGAGGGGATTTAATTCTTAAAAGAAGGAAAGCGTGCTGGGTGAGATCCACGTTTCTATGGCTTCTCCTAGGGGAGCACTTCCCAGTCCTTGCAGAACACGGGCTAGAGAACAAATAGAAAGCTGCAGCCCAGGAGTCAAAGGACAGAGCACGGGGCTGGCAGGGCCGCAGGAAATTGAGGAGCGAGCACCAGGAAGAAGGGAGCTACAGAAGGCAGAGCATCAAATCTGTGCACACATTTTTTTCAAATCCTTGGCTAACCCCCAAACTACATGAGTGAAGAGACTCCAAAAAGATTAGGGGAAAATAACAGCTGGAAGCCTGAAATTGCTGAGCAAAGACTTCAGTACCTGCCCACTTCAGGGGAAAGTGTTTGGAGTTTGAGCTCATTATGTTAGAGGGAGCTTGGTAAACACCTCAGGCTTTCCATTGAAATCCCAGAGGGGCCATGCCCAGAACCAAGAGATTCTTCCTAGAAATAAGGACAAAACTAAAATAAACACATTCTAATAAAGCATAAAACCAGGCCTCCACTAGTTCCAGGTGATACACCAGTAATTTAACTGCCTGCTAGAACAAAACTCAACTCGGTTCAAAGGAGGATAATAGCATACAGAATCTCTACAATGTTTTACCTACAATGTCTTATATGCAATAGCAAATTGTTACACGTATGAAGAAACAGGAAAATGTGACTCTTAGTTAAGAAAAAAGTAAGATAATAGAAACAAATGCTCATATATCCCAAAGCTGGAATTAGCAGACAAGATAACGGATACATATGTTAAAGAATACACAGGAAAAGATAAAAATAATGTGTTAAGAGATGGAGAATTTCAGTAGAGATATAAAAATGGTTAAAAAAAGAACCACAAGCTCTGTGAATTGAATTGTACACTTCAGCTGGGTGAATTGTATGGTATGTGAATTATATTTGAATAAAGCTGTTATATATTTTAAAAACCTAAAGGAAATCCTTGAACTAAAAATTACAATAACTGACATAAAAACACTCATTGGTGCTGGGTGCAGTGGCACACGCCTATAGTCCCAGCTACTTGGGAGACTGAGGTATGAGGATTGCTTGAGCCCGGGAGCTCAAGTTCAGCCTGGGCAACATAGCGAGACCCCATCTCTAAAACAAACCACTCATTGTATAGAATTAAAAGCTGATTGTGGGCCAGGCACAGTGGCTCACACTTGAAATCCCAGCACTTTGGGATGCTGAGGCAGAAGAATTGCTTGAGTCCAGGAGTCTGAAACCAGCCTGGGCAACATAGTGAGACTCTGTCTCTACAAAAAAGTAAAAATTAGCTGGGCATAGTGGCATGTGCCTGTGGTCCTAGCTACTTGGGAGGCTGAGGCAGGAGGATCACTTGAGCATAGGAGTTTGAGGTTGCAGTGAGCTATGATTATCCACTGTGCTCCAGGAACATGACAAAGATGTCCACTCTTGTCGTTTTTATTCAACATTGTACTAGAGGTTCTAGCTAGGAGAGTTGAGCAAGAAAAAGAAACAGAGGTATCAGGAGTAAAAGAAAGAAGTAAAACTATCTCTATTTGCAAATGACATAATATTGTTTATGGAAAATTTAAGCTAAAAAACTATTAGAG
This sequence comes from Varecia variegata, assembly GCA_028533085.1. Taxonomy (NCBI): domain Eukaryota; kingdom Metazoa; phylum Chordata; class Mammalia; order Primates; family Lemuridae; genus Varecia; species Varecia variegata. Next base: position 79,509,165 of record CM052444.1, read on the forward strand.
GCCAGGTGCGGTGGCTCACACCTGTAATCCTAGCACTCTGGGAGGCCGAGGCGGGAGGATCATTTGAGCTTAGGAGTTCGAGACCAGCCTGAGCAAGAGCGAGACCCCATATCTACTAAAAATAGAAAGAAAATTAGCTGGACAACTAAAAAATATATAGAAAAAATTAGCCAGGCATGGTGGCGCATGCTTGTAGTCCAGCTATTTGGGAGGCTGAGGCAGGAGGATTGCTTGAGCCCAGGAGTTTGAGGTTGCCGTGAGCTAAGCTGACGCCACAGCACTCTAGCCTGGGCAACAGAGTGAGACTCTGTCTCAAAAAAAAAAAAAAAACTATTAGGGCTGGGTGCAGTGGCTCA
>CM052444.1:79509620-79528933 GCA_028533085.1 Varecia variegata
TAATCCTAGCACTCTGGGAGGCCAAGGCGGGTGGATCACTCAAGGTCAGGAGTTCGAGACCAGCCTGAGCAAGAGCGAGACCCCATCTCTACTAAAAAATAGAAACAAATTATCTGGCCAACTAAAAATATACAGAGAAAAAATTAGCCGGACATGGTGGTGCATGCCTGTAGTCCCAGCTATTCGGGAGGCTGAGGCAGAAGGATCCCTTGAGCCCAGGAGTTTGAGGTTGCTGTGAGCTAGGCTGACGCCACGGCACTCACTCTAGCCCGGGCAACAGAGTGAGACTCTGTCTCAAAAAATAAAATAAATAAATAAATAAATAAATAAATAAAATAAAATAAACTATTAGAACTAATAAATGAGTAAAATAACGTTGCAGGGATTCAAGATTATATACAAAAATCAATTGTATTTCTGTACACTAGCAATGAACTCTGAAAATGAAATTAAGAAAACAATTCTATTTAAAATAGCAACAAAATGAGTAAAATACTTAGGTATAAATTTCACTAAATATGTGTAAGACTTCTACACTGAAGGCTACAAAACATTGTTGAGAGAAATTAAAGGAGATCTAAATAAATGGGAAAACATCTATTTTTATGGTTTGGAAGACTTAAATTGTTAAGATGGCAATACTCTCCAAATTTATCTACAGATTTAATGCAATTTCTATCAAAATTCCAACTACCTCTTTCACAGAAATTGACAAGATAATCCTTAAATTCATATGGAAATTCAAAACATCCAGAATAGCCAATACCATCTCAAAAAGGGGCAAAGTTGGAGGACTCCCACTTCCCAATTCTAAAACTTACCATAAAGCTATAGTAATGAAGACAGTGTGGGAAAAGAATAGTCATATAGATTGATGGAATAAAATTGAGAGTCTATGGTTAATTGATTTTCAACAAGGATGCCAAGACCATGCAATGGGGGAATGGTGGTAGGACAATTGGATGTCCACATGCAAAGGAATGAATTTGAACTCCTAACTCACAGAATACTCAAAAATTAGCTCAAACTAGATGAAAGATTTTAATGTAAGAGCTAAAACTATGAAACTCTTGGAAGGAAATATAGGACTAAATCTTTATAACATGGGATTAGGTATTAGTTTCTTGGATGTGACACTCAAAGCACAAGCAAGCAAAGAAAAAAACAGAAAAATTGAACTTCTTCAAAATTAAAAATTTTTCTTTATCAAAGAATATCATCAAGAAAGTGAGAAGACAAACTACAGAATGGGAGAAAATGTTTGCATTAATAATTCATATATCTGACTAGGAACTAGTATCTAGAATATATAAAGAATACTTACAACTCAGTAACAACAAAGACAAATAACCTAATTAAAAAATGGGTAAAGGACCTGATAGATATTTCTCCAAAGAGGGTCTACACTTGGCCAAAAACCTCATGAAAAGATCATTGATATCATTAGTCATCAGGGAAATTTAGGACCACAATGAGCTACCACTTCATACCCACTAGAATAACTATAATAATAATTTTAAAAGGTCAATCACAAATGTTGGTGCAGATGTGGAGAAATTGTAGCCTCATACAATGCTGATGGAAATGTAAAATTTCATCCGAATTGTATGATTCTGTGAAAAAAAATTGTCAGTTCATTTAAAAGTTAAACATAGAGTTACCTTATGATCTGGTAATTCCACTCTGTGGTCTATTCCCAAGAGAAATGAAAACATATGGCCACATAAAACTTGTACATTAATGTCAATAGTGGCATTATTCATAATAGCCAAAAGGTAGAAACAACCCAAATGCCCCCTAACCAAAGACTGGATAAACAAATTGTGATATAGCGACACAATGGAATATTATTTAGGCATAAAAAGGAATGAAGTACTAATTCATGTTATAACATAGATGAACCTTGAAAAATTATAACTGAAAGAAGCCAGACACAAAAAGTCAAATATTTTATGATTTCATTTGTGTGAAATGCCCCAAACAGGCAAATCCATAGGGACAGAGATTAGATTAGTTGCCAGGTAGGGGACAGGGAGAATAAGAACTAACTGTTAATAGCTATTGGGTTTCTTTTTAAGGTGATGAAAATGTTCTGGAATTAGATAAAGATGATATTTGCACAACTTTGTGAATATACTAAAACTCACTTAATTGTATACTTTAAAAAGGTGGATTTTATGGCAGGTGAATTACATCTCAATTAAAAATAAGCAAATTGGATAGAACTAAATAAAAGATTAGGGAACTTGAAGATAGGTTGATATAAGTAATCCAAACTGAAGCACAGTGAGAAAAAAGGAAGAGAGAGAGGCAGAGAGAGAGACAAAGAGAGAGAACAACTCATCAATGACATGTGAGATAGCATCAGGAGGTAACATGTAGTGAAGTCCTATAAGAAAAAGAGAAATAGAGTGGAACAGAAAACGTTTGAATTTTATTTAAAGAAGTTTTCCTGCAAATGCTCTAAATTTGATTAAAAATATATAGCAACCCCAGATCCAAGAAGCTTGAAATCCTCAAGCTGGATAAATACAAAGAGAATCACACCTGTGCACATGAGAATCAAACTACTGAAAACTAAAAATAAAAAAAAAAATCTTAAAAGCAGCCAGAGAAAAAGGACACATTATATATAGGGGAACAATGATAAAAATGCCAGCCAACTTCTCATTAGAAACAATAGAGTCCAGAAAACAACTGAATGACGTCTTTAAAGTACTGAAAGTAAAACATCATCAACCTAGAGTTCTATATCAAGTGAAAATATATTTTAAAAATGAAAGTGAAATAAAGTCATTTTCAGATAAACAAAAGCTAAGAGAATTCATCGCCCAACCAAACTGCACTACATGAAGTACTAAAGGAAGTTCTTGAGGTGGAAGGGAAGAATTACCCGATGGAAAATCAGGTCTCCAGGGAGGAATAAAGAGTCCCGGAAAGGGTATATATTCATTTAAGTACAAAACAACTTTCTTCTTTCTTAAAGTCTTCAGAAGTCAATTGTATGTTTCAAGCAAACAATAACAATGTAACGTGGAGTTTATAAAATATGTGGAAGTAAAACATATGACAACAATAGCGTAAAGTACAGGATGGGATAGAAATGGAATTATATCATTGTATATCATCTTATATGTGATGTGTTATATTAGTGCAGAGTAGACTATGATGGTAAGTTAAGGGAATATTATAATCCCTAGAGAAACCACTAATAGTAGTATAAAGAGGTAGAGGCAAAAAGCAAATAGAGCCCAAAGAAGATATATGCATAGCCAAACAGCACACGAAAAGATGATCAACATCATTCGGCACCAAGGAAATGCAAATCAAAACCACAATGAGATACCATTTCATACTCACTAGGATGGCTATAATGAAAAAGGCAGGTAATAGCAAGTATTGGTGAGGATGTGGAAAACTGGAACCCTCCTACAGTGCTGGCAGAATGTGAAATGGTGCAGTCACTTTGGAAAATAGTCTGGCAGCTCCTTAAAAGTTTAAAAACGTAGTTACCATATGACCCAACGATTAAACTCCCAGGTATACACCCAAGAGAAATGAAAGCATGTTCACACATGTACATATATGTTCATAGCAGTGTTATTCATGATAGCCAGAAAATGGAAACAACCCAGTGTCCATCAGCTGATGAATGGATAAATAAATTTGGTATCCATATAATGGAATATTATTTGGCAATAAAAAGGAATGAAGTACTGACATATGCTACAACATGGATGAATCTTGAAAACATTATGCTTAGTGAAAGTAAGCCCAACACAAAAGGCCACATATTGTAGGATCCATTCATCTGAAGTGTCTGGAATAGGCAATTATGTAGAGACAGAAAGTAGATTAATTGTTGACAAGGGCTGGAAGAGGGTTGGTAATGGGGGAAAGGGGAGTGACTGCTAAAAGGTATGGGTTTTTTGGGGATGGGGATATAATGAAAATGTTCTAAAATTGATTGTGGGTTGGGCACAGTTGCTCATGCCCTGTAATCCTAGCACTTTGGGAGGCCGAGGCGGGAGGATTGTTTGAGGTCAGGAGTTTGAGACCAGCCTGAGCAAGAGCGAGACCCCGTCTCTACAAAATTAGAAAAATTAGCCAGGCGTGGTGGCATGCACCTCTACTCCCAGCTACTCAGGAGGCTGAGGCAGGAGGCTCACTTGAGCCCAGGTGTTGGAGGTTTTAGTGAGCTATGATGACACCACTGCATTACAGCCAGGGTGAAAGAGCAAGACCCTGTCTCAAAACAAACAAACAAAAACAAAAAATTGATTGTGGTGATGGTTGCATAACTATGAATATTCTAAAAACTACTGAATTGCAGAAACAAAAGAGAAACAAATATTAGAGAAAAATCAACAAAACTAGAAGCAATATAAAGAACAAACTATTGATACATGTAATAACATGGATTAAAATTTGAAAGCATGCTAAGTGGAAGAAGTCAGACCAAAAGAGTATAAACTATATGTTGCCATTTATGTGGGGTTCTAGACCATGGCCTGCTGGCCAAATCTGCCCCAATGCCTGTTTTTGTATGGCCTTAAGTATTTTTTAAGGGCTGTAAAGGAGAAAGCGGAAGAGGGCAAGAACCGGGAGGGGGAGGAGGGCTGACAGAAATTGTATGTGGCCTGCAAAGCCTAAAATACTATCTGTTCAGAAAACTTTTCCAACGTATGATCCAGACAAAATTAAGCTATTGCGATAGAAATCAGAACAGCAGTTAGCTCTGGAGGTGAGGGTGGGAGATGACAGAACAGGGCACGAGGGAACTTTCTGTGTGATAGAACTGTTTAATATTTTGATTATCATGATTACTTGGATATATATTCTTGTCAAAACTCATTAAAATCTGAACTTTTTACTGTACATAAATTTTACCAGCATAAAAGAATCAGGTCTTTTTTTCCTTGTGAGTTGTATCTACTGATTAAAATAAAAAAGCATCTTTAAAAAAACATGTTTGACTTTTCCCTCATATCTTCCCTTGTAAGTGGGATTGATTTTTTGAATAAAGAGCTTGGTTCTAGAGGTCTCCTTTGGTATTTTTAGCTTGATTGGGAGCTAATCAAATAAAAATCAGTGTTTATAGGGCTTCAGAAATTATTTTTTCCTTGGCATTGTGCTTCCCAAGTAACAATTTAACATGATTGAAAATATAAACTTATGTTGTGAAAACTGCAACAGATGTTTTCTTTTAAATGTCTGTCTGTCTATGTGTGAATGGGGCTGAGCAGTGTATAATGCACTCCATTTATATTAAAATTTATGAAAAACACATGGTAAATTGTTTCACAACATGCTCTGTTTTCCCTCCTTTGGTATGAATTTGGCTGATATAAAGTCAACTTGGTCTTAAAACTAATATTAAATTCTGTTCCAGTATGATTTTGAAAATCCAAAGTTATGAATTCTTTCTTCTTTCAAAGTTATGCATTTTTTAATGCAAAATGTTGTTGGCCTACCTGTGTTTGCTTCATCTATATGTCAGGAGAAGACCTACATCCCTCTTTCCTCTTATCAAATGATAAAATTGGATTGTTAAAAAAAACCCACTTTGTATATAGATTTTGAGAGCTTTTTGATTTCTTCTTAAACCAATGCATAGGAGTAAAAAACCCAGAGCCACTAAACCAGCCAATCGTATTATTTTATTTTAATTTAATAAAATATTTTACTAAATATTCCTAATTTTATTTCAGGGATATTTCACTTAAAAGCAGATTTCTATGACTTTTTTAGATATCCAGCAGGCAACGAGCAATAGAAAATAGGAGGGAAGTATTGTTTTAAAAGTTGATTCAGGCCAGGCGCAGTGGCTCACGCCTATAATCTTAGCACTCCGGGAGGCTGAGGCAGGGGAATCACTTGAGGTGAGGAGTTTGAGACCAGCCTGAGCAAGAGCGAGACCCTGTCTCTACTAAAAATAGAAAAAATTAGCTGGGCGTAGTGGCCCGCACCTATAGTCCCAGCTACTTGGGAGGCTGAGGCAGGAGGATCGCTTGAGCCCAGGAGTTTGAGGTTGCAGTGAGCTATGATGATGCCACTGCACTCCAGCCCAGGAATAGAGCAAGACTGTCTCAAAAAAAAAAAAAAAGGTAAAGTTCATTCAAAGATATCACTTCTGAGGAAAAAGAAGGAACAGTGAAAATGGTAGCAAGACTCTTAGACCTCTGCCTCAAAGCACATATAAAAAATTTCCAGATGGGTAAAAAATATAAATAGTCTATTTCCAGCAATAACTATGTGGAGAAACCCTCCCAGCATAAAGCATGGATGCTGGATGAAATACAAGAAGCATCTTTCTTTTTAAAGGGATGGCAATGTTGTCAGAAAAGAAAGAGAAATTATCATAAACAAGAAGAACGTTCTACTCCAGAAAAATTCCAGCTGGAGCTGGTGTTTGCCTGGTGACATCTGCCAATCCCTGGTGGCCTAACAAAGTGTAGAGGACAGGAGTTGCAATCTGAGGCCTAAGAGGACAGGGAGGTTGGATTGGACTTTGGACCTCTCCCCATGAACCTGGGGTCCCCTGAGGATAAACTACAAAAGTGAGTGAATTAGAAAAATCCCACCAACAAAAAAATACAATGAAGATACCCGTTTCCTAGTCACAGGACTGTACACACTTAGAATTGGTGTCTCATAAAGGTGTGCTTCAAAAATAAAAAATCTTAAAGTCTAAAATTTAGGTAAAGTGATTCTGGGTTTGTAGTGCCCCTGACTGCCTGGTGGAAACAAAAATAAATCTTCCATGAAGGAACACATTTTTATCCAGGCCTCGATTTCCACACATAAATTTCTAAGGAATATGAGTTCATACACATAAGAAAAAAAGTCTTGAAACATAAGCGATTGGGTGTGTGAGTTAACAGAAACAACACGCAGCAGAATCAGACCTGTACATATGACAGCTGTCAGAATTATCAGATCATTTGACAGAGAAGCAACAGACCATCAAGAGGGAGTAGGCAGCATTGAAAAGAAACCAAATAGAACTTCTAGAAATTAAAAAGAAAATGGGGATTTGCTTGCATGTTTTGTGAAAAATTAAAAAAAGGAAGAAAAAAATTAAAAAGAAAATGGGGAAAAAATAGAGAGCCTAAAGGGTAGTTTATACACAGGTGGAAAGAGAAGATAAATCTGGGAAATTGCCCAAAATACATCAAGAAGAGATGAAGATAGTGAAAATATGAAAGGTTAAGAGACATGGAGGAGTGAATAAGAAGAACAGGAGTCCTAGAAGGAACAGAACGGCAATATTCAGAGATTGTGGCTGAGAATTTCAAAAATAGATAAAAGATGCTAATTATCAGTATCAGATTCAGAAAGACAAACAATTCCCGAACAGGATAAATAAAAATAAATACACATTTGCAGACATCTTAGTGAAACTGCGGAACACCAAAGACGAAGAGAAGAGAGAAAAGACAGATCATGATGGGCATAATTAGACCAAGAGCTGACTTTTTAACAGTCACAATGGAAGCTGAAAGATGGGAAAAAAGTGCCCGGAGAAAGTAATTGTTCAATTGTGTGCTCAGCAAAATCTTTACTCACTCATGGAGACTGACCCATTCCACTCTCTCTGGAATGTAAAAAAGAAAAAAAAAAAAGAGTGAGGGCAAAATATAGGCATTTTCAGGTAAACAAAAGCAGAGTTCCCTGTATGTATCATCATTTGACTAAAGAAACTGCTAACGGTTAAGTACGAAATACTCGTCTTCGTCTTCAGTAGTCATTAGGGAAATGCAAATTGATGCCACTACACACCTGCTGGAAAGGCTAAAATTAAAAAAGACTGACCTTAATCAAGTATTGGGAGAAAGTGGAGCAACTGAAACTCTCATACACTGTTGATGGAAAATATACAGTGGTACAACCACCTTGGAGAACAGTTTGGCATTTTCTTAAAAAGTTAAACACACATCTACCGTATAATCTAGCCATTACACTCCTTGGCGTTTACCTAAGAGAAAAGCAAATATATGCTTTTCATACAAAGGATGTGCTAGTGTTTCTAGCAGCTTTATTTGTAATAGAAAGAAACTGGAAACAACCCAAAGTCCATACACAGGTGAATGGATAAATAAATTATGGATATCCATGCAATATAAATTTCTCTTGCAATGCAAAGGAGTGAGCTATTGACATATACAAAATAGATACACTTCAAAATTATTATGCTAAAAGAAGCCAGACCAAAAAGAGTACATATTGTATCATTCTATTTATATAAAACACTAGAATATGCAAACCAATCTTTAGTGATGGGAAAACAGATCAGTGGTTACCTGGAGCTGGAGTGGAGCAGGAAACAGCGAGAGAGGGTGATTATCAACGGAAATGAGGAAACTTTTGTAGGTGATGGGTATGTTTCAATTGTGCTGCTGATGGTGTGAGAACTTATCAAATTGTATACTTTACATATATATCAAATTGTATACTTAAGTATACAGTTAATTGTATGTCAATTATACTTTAAGTTGTAAAAAAAAAAAAAAAAAGAAGAAGAAAGAGAGAGGGAAGGAAAAGAACCTGAATTCAGTGATGTGCTAGAGCCCACAAAATTTGAACATCTCTGTACACACTCAGTGGTGTTCAGTCGGTGGCATGGAATAAGCCCTGGTAGGAGTAGTCACACCACCAAAATTGACCAGAGTTCAGACTATCCACAAGGAGTGAACGTCTCCCCCAATTTTTTCTGACACTCTTACTGTTTATTTTTCTTACATTTAAGTCTACCATCTTTCTCTTTGTTTTGTCTGTCTCATCTGGTTTTTGTTCCTTTATTTCTCTGTCTTTGCCTTTTTTGGGACCAATCATTTTTTATAATATTATTCCATTTTTTCCTCCATTACCTTGTTAGTTTTACATTCTTTTCTTATTCTTTTAGTGGTTACTTCAGAGATTGAGATAGCTCCTTACATCAGTATAAACTCATGTTTAGCTGAATATAGACACAGATGATTACATATAGAAGTGTATGTATATATGTGTCATACCTATATTTATATGATATACACACATATATGTATATGTGTGTTTGCAGGCTAGTGTACACATATATATTTCCTTACTCTGTCAGCTGGGAGGGCCTGGAAGGAATGACACCCTGGTAGCACCCACTTCTATAGTAACAGAAACCAGGGCACCTTGGAGAAATGGATGACTAAAGTTGGGACAGAAAACATACAAGATGAGCCTGAATTATCCGGTAGTGCCAGAAAGTAAAGAAATGTTTAAAAATGATGAGGGTATGTCAAAAGAACATAGGAATCAAATGAAACAGCTCCCTATGGGCAAACCTGGAAAATTTTGAGCAAAAAAGTAAGTAAAATAGTACTGGATAATAACCCCAAAGTATAAAATAAATATCCATAAGTCCATACTGATATAAATGAATGATTGAATATATAAATAAATGAGAGAGGAGAAATCTTCCTTGCACAGCAATTCCAAATAATTTATGTGGCTACTCTGCCCTCAAGGAGGCGGGAATTAACTTCTCACTCTGTAAGTGTGGACTGTGTACATAGTGACTTCCTCCCAGAGAGCACAGTATGGGGAAGAAGAAAAAGAATAGTTTTATGGTGGAGAAAGCTGACAAACACTACCTCGGCCAGGTGATCAAGGTCAACATCCGCAGTGACAGGTCATGTTGACAGCATGTTCCCCACGATAGGATGTGATGAAATGGCTCCTTACTGCTTGTTCTTCCTCGTCCCCCAAACAAACAACCTCAATCTAATCAAAAGAAAAACGTCAGACAAACCCCAGCTGAAGGATATTCTACAAAGTAGCCGACTAATACTCTTCGGAACTGTCAAGGACATCAAAAACAAGCAAAGTTTGAGAAACCGTCACAGCCAAAAGGAGCCTACGCAGACATGACAAGTAAATGCAATGTGGTATCCTAGATAGAATCCTGGACAAAAAAGAGGATATTAGGTAAAAACTAAAGAAATGTAAATAAGGTAGGAGCTTTAGTTAATAATGTCTCAATATTGGCTGGGCAAGGTGGCTCACGCCTGTAATCCTAGCACTCTGGGAGGCCGAGGCGGGTGGATCGCTCAAGATCAGGAGTTCGAGACCAGCCTGAGCAAGAGCGAGACCCCCCCCCCACCCTGTCTCTACTAAAAATAGAAATAAATTATCTGGCCAACTAAAAATATATATAGAAAAAAATTAGCTGGGCATGGTGGCGCATGCCTGTAGTCCCAGCTACTCAGGAGGCTGAGGCAGTAGGATTGCTTAAGCCCAGGAGTTTGAGGTTGCTGTGAGCTAGGCTGATGCCACAGCACTCACTCTAGCCCGGGCAACAGAGCGAGACTCTGTCTCAAAAAAAAAAAAAAATGTCTCAATATTGGTTCATTAATTGTGATAAACATACCACAATAATGTAAGATGTTAATAACAGGGGACACTGGATGAGGGGTACATGGGAACTCTCTGTCCTATCGTCTCAGCTTTTCTGTAAATCTAAAACTATTCTAAAATAAAAAGTTTATTTAAAAAATATGACTCCTTGGCTCACTAGAGTTTACCTTAAATTAGTTCTTTTATTACTTCTCAAATAGTAAAAGAAACTTAGGAGAGGTTAGCTCCATTTATCCCCTCTTTCCCATGTTTTGTGCAATTTTTGTCACCAATTTTATTTCTACATATGTTTTAAACTCCACAAGACATTATTGTTGTTGTTTTGAAACAATCGATACTCAAACACGCCCACTGCCTATATATGGTAAATATATATACGAGGACCCACCCGCCACCCTTCTCCACCCTGTGTTGTCCCAGGGAGCCGACCTGCATCGATCACGCCAGTGGGGTCCTTGCCTTCTGCCTTCTTGCTGGGCTCCGCCACTGCAGGTCCCCTGAGCTCGCTGTGTCCCTCAGTCACAAGGCATTACTTCTCTCCAGTTGGCCTGCTCTACAGGAATTTTTTTCGGATTCCAGAAACCACTCCCTCTCTTCATCCCTTCAGGCCGAGGGGTGTTAATAACTCTGCGTCATTAGTTCTTGTGGGTCACCACACTGTCCCTTGTGGGCCCCCCACACCCTGTCCAAACGTTAACAACTAGCCCCTTCACACAAGCCTCCTTGAATTATACTAATTTCAGTGTGCCATCTGTTTCCTATTTGAACTCAGACTGATGTAGGACTTGTGGATCAGGAAAGAGTTCCTCAAAACAGGATTCTCGAGTTCGGTTGCTCGTATATTTGAGGAGCACAGTGATAACCTTGCTGGGGAAGAATTAGGAAATGAGTAATCTATGGCATGTGGTGGCATCATCATTACTTAAATTATCAATGGTGGGAGCATGTGATAAAATGCAGTGAAGGGCCAGGCGTTAAGAGATTGAGTGGCTCTGGCGCTCAATTGCTATGGCAACAACGGTGATTAAAGAATAGCGGAACCAACTGGATCCTTTTTACCATCCTAAAAAGTTTATGTAGGGAGAAAGAGAAAATCAAAGCTACAGAAATATAATACAATTCAAAGAACACACGGAAAACCAGAATGCTGCCGCCTTGGTGGCATTGAAAGAGTCCCTTATTTCCAGTAATTGCAGTATGACTAAGAACCCAGCCTAGGGGCTGAGCGTAAGGGTTGTAGATTTGCAGCATCAGTTCAGTGCACGACCCTGCCAAGTCTCCTGTGCCAAGGCACGGTTACTGGCAGGAGGAGTGGGGCCCTAAGATATAGGAAGGGGACACATCATGCCCAAAGGAAGACATGGTAAGGCTGAGAATTTGGAACCTCCATTCTCCCCTGAACCTCTTATTCTGACAGAAGGAGCTAGCTCTCCTCTGCATGAAGGCCTCACAATAATTGTTCCCTCGCAGGCTAAGGCCAATTCTCCGCAGGCCCCACCTCCTTACCCCATTGCTTTCAGGCCCATATGGATGGAGAAGCATTAATCTAGAGCCCGCTCTGGAAGAAGATGGCCCAGGCGCCTAAAGAATTACAAGACCCTGCCGAGGGGTAGTCAAGGATCTAGGGGAAAGGTGTGGCAGTGGACTGTGAGAGTGTCAGACAACCGGTTCTCTAGGTGTGGTCCCCGGACCGACAGCATCAGCATCACCTGTGAACTTGTTAAAAATGCAAATTCACTGGGCATGCAGCCCAGAAATCTGTGGTTTAATAATCCTCCCCAGGTGATTCTGATTATCACTAAAGTTTGAGAACCATTGATATGATAGAGGCATTATATTCCCATTTTCCTTTATAGCATTGCTACTCAAAGCCGTGGTCCCAGATCAGAAGCACTTGTGTCACCTAGCAGCTTATTAGAAAATGAAGAATCTTAGGCTTGACCCCAGACTTGCCCAACCAGATTCTGTATTTAAGAAGATCCCAGGTGATTTATATCCACGAGTAAGTTGGAGAAGGCTGTTCTACAGCAGTGGCCCTTAAACATCTGCAGGTATCAGACACACCACACTGTGAGAACCACTGTACTGCATACACCTGCCCACTTCTCCCTGACCATCGCCCCAAGAGGGCCTGGAGGACATCTCCCTCACTAAGGTATTGTAATAAGAAGTCCTTGAAGAGCTCGGTGGTGATTGTCATCTATAGGCTGGAGATGACAGTTGGGGGTAATGCAAAGGAATTGGGTTCCTTGATCTTAAAGGGAATGATGGGATCCCAGGGTAGAAGAGTCAGGGTGCCTGCCTGACTGTCAGAGATGAGGCAGGCCCACAACAAGCCACAGATTTAGAAGGGCAATCAGAGTGTTTTGATCCCCAGGGAATTGTGGCAAGGATTTCTAGAAACGGAATAGTTGGGCAGCCTATGAAGGTGCTGCTTGACAAATACAGATGAAAAATTCTAGGTTTCTGGGTAGAAACTGGAGGGGGATTCAGGGCCTTTTACCCAATTTCCAGACCAAAGTCAGTTCCTGGACTCAGAGACCTTCAACTGAGAAAGGACCCTGCAATGCGGCCATGGATGTGTACAGTATGTCTTCCCCAAAGCCTTCCTCAGAATGGCCTGCAGCCATTTGCCAGGGTCACTACACGCCAGGGATGGGGAGATACTAGACCCTCCCAAGGTCGATAGATATCGGCTCTGAATTCACTCTGATCCCCGGAGCCCTGAAGTGCCACCGTGATCCTCACCAGTGAGATTTGGAACTTATGAAAGTCAGGTGATGTATGGAAGGAATCCTAGCCCAAGTCTGTCTAATACAGTGTCCGTGGGATCCTGTGCTGACCCTGTGTTTTCTCCCTCACTCTCAGAGTGTGTGGCAAAAAGAGAGATACTTCATAGCTGGCAGAATTCTTATAGCGGTCCTTTGACCCATGAGATGAAGGCCCTTATGGTGAGCAGGAGTGCAGAGTGGAAGCTCCCCAAACTAATGCCCCTCATTCCTGCCTCACCACACCAAGAAAGTCAAAAGCCACACTTCAAACCTGGGGAAATTATGGTGATTAGTGCCACCATCAAAAACTTGAGATGTGCAAGATTCCCAGCACATCCGCATTTCACAAAAGCCAGATGGGACATGGAGAAAGAGATCTTTGTGAAGTTAGTCAAGTAGTGATGTCGGTCACTAGAGCACCAAATGTGAAATCTTGCTGTGGTAGTTTGACACAGCCCATGACACCTGGCACTCAGCTTTTGACCTGGGAAACATTTTCTTTTCAGGAAAAGCTGAAGCAGTTTGCTTGTACATAGCTGGGCAAATAACATACCCTTATCCTCCCTTACCATCTTGCACCTGGGCATTGCAAGTCTCTTCTTCTCTGCCATAATATAGTGTGAAGGGAACTCGATCATCTTGATATCGTACAGGACAGCATCCTGGTTCAGTACATTGATGAAATTTTGCTAACTAGACCTGGCGAGTGGGAAGCACCAAGCACTCTAGATGCCGTTATAAGATACGCGTGCCTGAGGTTGAGCGGCATACCATACAACTGAAGTTTTTAGGAGCTCATTGTCTGGGACATCCTTCTAAAGTGAGAGACAAGTTGCTCCCTCTTGAATTGCACAGCATGATGACAGAAACACGCTTGGGTTGGAGAAAGGCCATCTTGGACCCCTCTATCTTTTTTTTTTTTTTTTTAAGAGACAAGGTCTTACTGTCACCCAGGCTAGTGGGCAGTGGTGTGATCATAGCTTGCTGCAACATCCAATTCCTGGGCTCAAATGATCCTCCTGCCTCAGCCTCCTGAGTAGCTAAGACTATAGGCATGCGTCATCATGCCTACCTAATTTTTTTTAAAGAGATGGGGTCTCACTATGATACCCAGACTTGTCTTGAGCTCCTGGCTTCAAGCAATCCTCCTACCTTGGCCTCCCAAAGTGGTGGGCCTCCATCTTGTAGGGAGCAGAGCTTTGTTCTCACGTCGTAAAAACATATTCTGGGTATGTATTTATCTTCTCTGCCTGAAGTGCTTCTTCCAGCATCCCTTGTAGACTTACAGAATGCCTTATCCTTCACCATGGTATCAAATATAACATCACCTCTGATAAGGGGACCCATTTGATAGCATGAGAAGCATGGCAGTAGGCTCATACCCATGACATTCACTGGCATTACCATGTGGCTTATCACTTAGAAGCAAGTAGCTTGAGAAAATGGTGAAATAGATTATTAACAGCTCAGTCACAGTGCCAGCTGAAAGACGGCACCCTCCAAAGTCTGGGTGGTCTCCCAAATAGGATTCAGTATATGCTTTAAGTCAGAAGTCAATATATGGTACCCATAACCAGGGTGTATGGGTCTGAGAACAAAGGGATAGTGGTAGGAGTGGCCCCTCTCACCATCATACCTAATGATTCACTTGAAGACATTTTGGCTTTGCATCCTGGCAACTCAGTGGATCTGAAGGTCCTAGGGTCCAAAGTAGTAATTCTTCCATTGGGAAAAATGCTCCTGGTTCCAATGAACAGACTGATAAGAAGCTCTCTTTCTTGGCTGGGTGATTGATCCTGATCACCGGGGGAAACTGTGTTGCTGCTACACAGTAGGGGCAAGGAGGACTGTGTTCAGGGCCCCTCTTAGTCCTCTCTTGCTCTAAAGTCCCAGTGAGTAGAAAACTGTGACAACTCAATAATGTCAAAACCACCAAAGACTCAGATCCTACAAGAATGAACATTTGGGTCATCCCGCCAGGTAAAGAAATCCGTTCAACAGAGGTGCTGGATGAGAACAAAGGGAATGTGGGTCAAGTGGTGGAGGAAGACAGCGGTCATTACCGATGTAGGCCCCATGACCGGGTACAGAAATGGGGGCTATAAAAGCTGTGTTTGATGTTACCTTACTGTTTGCTCCCTGTATTAGTTTCTAGTGCTGTATAACAAATCGCCATAAACTTGCCTTAAAGCAATACCCATTTATTAACTCACAGCCTTGTGAGTCAGTGGTCCGGGCACAGCCTACATGGCTGGATGCTCTGCTCAGGATCTCACAAGGCTAAAATCAAGGTGTTGGATGCGTTGTCAGCTGGAGCTCAGGGTCCTCTTCCTAGATGAGGGTCGTGGTAGAATTCAGTTCCTGTGGCGAGAGGACTGACGCCCCTGCTTCCTTGCTGGCTCTCAGCTCTGAGAAGCCCCGCACATTCCTTGCCCCAGGCTCTCTCCATCTTCAAGGTCATGGTGGAGAATTTCTCACGTATCGAACTTGAAATCTCTTCCACCAGGAAGAGCCCAGTTCCTTCTAAGTGCTTACCTGATTAGGTCAGGTTTACCCAGGATAATCTCCCTTTTCTAGCTGATTTGGGACCTTGATTACATCTGCCAAATCCCAGTCCCGTGATCAGTATTTGATTGAATAACTGAGAGAAGGCGTGTGTGCTCCAGGGGGCAGGAATCTGGGGAGGCAATCTCCGAATTCTGCCTACCACACCTCTCCTCACTTTTACCCAATTCCTTATTCGAAGAACACCAGTGGAAGTAATGCTTTAGGTTTCAGGAGGGGGTATGCCAGATTGAGATCACCTCCTGATAAAACAGTAGCCTGTGAGAGTTTGTGCATCCCCTGTGAGGAGAACATGAATTTTTCACCCAGATAAAAGATAAGAGTCAGGGCTGCAGTGGCTCACGCCTTTAATCCCAGCACTTTGGGAGCTGAGGTGGAAGGATCACTCGAGGCCAGGAGTTCAAGACCAGTCTGAGCAATGGTGAGACCCAGTCTCTACAAAAATATTAATAGGAAAATTAGCCGGGCATGGTGGTGTGTTCCTGTAGTCCCGGCTATTTGGAAGGCCAAGGCAAGAGGATAGCTTGAGCCCAGGAGTTTGAGGTTGCAGTGAGCTATGATGATGTCACTGCACTCTAGTCCAGGTGACAGAGAAAGACCCTGTCTCCAAAAAATAAACATAAAAATAAAAATACAAATAAGAGTATATACTGAGGGAGGAAAAAGAACTGTGCCAGGTATTTTCTGTTTATCCCTCCAGATCGCTCCTCCCCCTCTCTCTGCCCAAGTAGGTGGACCCATGTTGATTACTGATCCAGTAGGAGAGTAGAGGGAGGGAGGAGAGTAAGGTCAGGTTATTTATTTCTCAGGCTTCCTCCCGGTGGGCTTGCCTCAAGCCACCTGTGTCCTTCTGCTTCTGCGTGGCCCCCTCCTCCTGGGTTTCAGCACCCCCCACCCCAGCTTCCCCCTCTCAGGCCTCAGAGTCCCTGGGTTGGTGCGCTGTCCCATGTGTCTCCCTTACGCCCTGCCCACACCTTCATAAATAGTGCTGTTATTAAATCTCCTGAATTATCCTAATTGGAGTGTGCCATCTGTTTTCTGTTTGGACTCTGACTGATTCAAGAACCTATTAAGAGATAGACACAGGAGTGTGGCAGATGGAAATACAAATATTACTTTTATTACCATCAAAGCTGATACTGGACAATATGGCTCAGGTCTGCCGGGCAAGCAGGTTTGCTAACATCCCACTCCTGAGGTCAGCCCTGCGAGGCCCTGCCCTTGTGAAACTCAAGGGCATGGCGGAGCAGAGCGGGACAGAGGCCGTGGGGGGGATGCAGCTCAGCCTGGCATTTCGGCTCCTCCTTCTGCCTAACTCACCCACCAGCTGAGTCACTCACTCTGCCCAGTGCAAGACTGAGAAGCGGGGCCAGAGGCCAGGAGACTTGCTCTGGAAGGGCCGCCTTTACCAGGGAACACTAAGCCCGATAGCGCCCATATTTTGAACAGCAAATAACACTTTAAATAAAATCAAAAGATAAGCAAAAAACAGCCAAAGACTTAACATCCAGAATTTTTTTTTTTTTTTTTTTTGAGACAGAGTCTCACTCTGTTGCCCGGGCTAGAGTGAGTGCCATGGCGTCAGCCTAGCTCACAGCAACCTCAAACTCCTGGGCTCAAGCGATCCTACTGCCTCAGCCTCCCAAGTAGCTGGGACTACAGGCATGCGCCACCATGCCCGGCTAATTTTTTTTCTATATATATTTTTAGTTGGCCAGATAATTTCTTTCTATTTTTAGTAGAGACAGGGTCTCGCTCTTGCTCAGGCTGGTCTCAAACTCCTGAGCTCAAACAATCCGCCTGCCTCGGCCTCCCAAGTGCTAGGATTACAGGCGTGAGCCACCGCGCCCGGCCAACATCCAGAATTTTTATAAGGAACTGCAAACTGATTAATTAACAACACTGAGAATCCAATGGCAGTGTAGACAAAGACCACAAATAAGCAACTCACAGAAGAGGGAATAATGACGGCCGGTAAACATCTGGAAAGATGTTCAACCTCAATAATAGTCCAGGGCTTGATTTCTTAACAATGTTGTTTTCCCCTTCAGATTGGCAAAATTTCTAAAGGCTGATGGTATCAGGTGTTGATGGAGATGTAGGGAAACAGGCCCTCTTGTAGGTGTCAGTAGGAATGTAAATTGACAAGGCTGAAGAGCCAGGTAGCAGTGAGAACTTTCAGAGTGCATACTCTTCAACAGGCAAAGCCACTGCTGGGGATCTATCCTGCAGAAATACTCATATTTGTCTGCAAAAAAAAGCATAAACAAGGATGTTTATCATTTGTAATAGTAAATATTTGGAAGCAATCTTGTTATCTATCAAGAGGGAAATGATAAGATCTTTATATTTTGGAATAAAATACAATTAAAAGACTGGGCAAAAGGAGAGAAGAGAATAATATAATAAGGTAGATTGGTTTTATATGTTTTTTTCCAAGGAAAGACTTCCTTTTTATACATTGCTATGGCGAAAAAATAAGTTGCAAAAATATACACATAACACTAAGGATATTATTCATGGGTGTAAAAATTAAACAAGGGAAGGATAGGATTCTGTACAGGTTACTGAGGTTACTGAGACTTTTCAAAATTATAAACTAAAAAAAAAACTTAAAAAAATGTTATACTTGTATGCTTTGAACCATACACATGCTGGTTGTACTTAAATAGGTTTAAAGTTTGCATGTAGATGGCTGTGCAGTTAGTTAACGTTCCCTTAGTTAAGACTACCAAAAGCCTTGTGTGTTACTAACAGCATGCACATGGAGGGAGGGGCACGAGAAGGGTTCCTGGATGGGCTCCAACCACCCAGTAATAGAACAAACTAAAGATAAAGGGCCAGTTATAGGAACTTCCTTTTAAAGATAAGGATATATAACATGGAACAGCAAATATTATAATATTCTTCCAAGAATATGGATGATCGCTCATGCAAGCACAAATTTTGTAAAGTGATTCAATACTGTTTTGTATAATGATGTTATTCAATGTACCATGTGTGTGTGTGAGATGATTCTGTTTAAAGCTGCTGAAATTTTAGTTATAGAGTTCTAATGTGGATGTACCATGGATATTCCTGTACGAATGCTTGGCTACAACAGAAACCTATGAAAGAAAAATTTTATCCAAGATTTAGTTTTCTTTTTGACACTGTTACAAGCTGTCATGAATCCATGTGTTATGGACTATTACTGGTAAAATTGAGTAAAGTAGGAAAGTTAAATTCTGAAGCCTTAGAAATGCAGGCTCAATGGTTCAAAAAATAATAATAATAGAGTAACACTTGAATGTTGATATTCTTAAATCTAGACAGCTGTAACTGTCTAGAACAGTGAACACATGGTTAACACCCAAATGAACACATGGTTGGGTGTTAAATAACATGATATATGGAATCTGATTTGAGCATACTGTATAAAAATGGCAGACAGACTGGTAGCTCAAGAAAGTTAAATAGAGGCCGGGCACGGTGGCTCACGCCTGTAATCCTAGCACTTGGGAGGCCGAGGCGGGCGGATCGCTTGAGCTCAGGAGTTCGAGACCAGCCTGAGCAAGAGTGAGACCCCGTCTCTACTAAAAATAGAAA
>CM052444.1:79529033-79554404 GCA_028533085.1 Varecia variegata
TTAGTTCTGGCACATCTTGACTTTGGAACGAGTTAAGATGAAGCCAGGCGGCCTGATTCCCCTATAGCGGCTCCAAGTCCTGAACACAACACCTCTCTCAGTTTTCCTTTGCCACTTCTCTCTGTACCTTACCTTTATTGTCTCTGGCTGAGTGTCCCCACAAGTATGGGCCTATTAGGAGGGAGAAAAGAGGGAACAGATGTTGGGAGGCAGTCTGCAATGTCTATAACAGGTGTTATGGTTGGTCCAGCTTGGGTCAGGTGCCCACTCATTGACCAGTCACTGCGGGTCACAAGAAAGAATCCCATTACATGGCAGCCTCCGTTCACACCTTACGGTGACGAAGTAAGTGGTGAAAGTGACATAGTTCCCCCAAACAGGGGAACTGTTCTCAGAAAAAGAGATCCTCTATCAGTTATCTATTGTGGCTAACAAATTACCCCCAAAGTCAGTGACTTAAAACAACAAATATTTACTACCAAGAGTTTCTGTGGCTCAGAAAACTCGGTGTGATTTAGCTGGGTGTCTCTGACTCAAGGTTTCTCACATGGCTACAATCAAGGTATTGGCCAGAGTACAGTCATTTTAGGCTCAGTGGAGGGAGGATCTGCTTCTAAGCTCATTCATGTGGCTATTGGCAGGCCTCAGGTTCTTGCCAGCTATTGGCCAGTGTATTAGTTTGCTGGGGCTGCTATAACAAAATGCCACAGAGTCTGGCCTTAAACAACAGGCATTTATTTCCCACAGTTCTGGAGGCTGGGAAGTCCAAGATCAAGGTGCTGGCAGATTTGGTTCCTGGTGAGGGCCCCCTTCCTGGCTAGCAGATGGCTGCCTTCTTGCTGTGTCCTTACATGGGACACAGAGATAGAGAGAGAGCTCACGTCTCTCTTCCTCTTCTTACAAGGACACTAATTCCATCACGAGGACCCCACCCTCATGACTTCATCTAAACATAATCACTTCCCAAAGGTCTCAGCTCTAAATACCATCACATTGGTGGTTGGGGCTTCAACATACAAATTTGGGGGGGACATAAACATTCAGTTCATAACAGCCAGAGACATCAGTTTCTTGACACATAGGTGTGTCTGTCCAAAGGGCAGCTCACAAGACAGATGGTTTTCCTCAGAGCAGGTGAATGAAAGTGAGAGAAAGCGCCTAAGACAGAAGCCACAGCCTCTTTGTAACCTAATCTCTGAGGGGACATCATCCCACTTTTGCCATATTCTATCTGTTAGAAGCGATTTGCTAGGTCCAGCCCATGAATAAGGGAAGGGAGGTACCAGGAGGCAGAGATCATTGGGGACCATTTACAGGCCATCTGTCACAGGTTCTGGGCAGATAATGCAATAAATGACCACTACACTAAGCAGTGACCAGTTGAGTCTAAAAAAGCAGTAATTATAGTCCGAAGTACATAAACAATACAAACAAGCTGAGTCTGTAGAAAAACCTTGCTATCATAATGACACCACAATGAAGATGTTAATATTTTAATAAAATGTGCTAACAGGTGGTAGTAATGCACACATATATGTAAGCTATAAAGAAGAGTGATATAATTAACATACACGACTGCACCACTCAGTGTAAGAGAAGGGATAGCTAACACTCTCAAAGTCTCCAAAGCCATCTCTTTCCTCCCCCTCCAGAGGTCACCGTCTTGCTGAATTTTGTGATCATTTTTCACTTTATCTTCTTCATTGTTTTACCACAGATGTTTGTATCCTAAACAAGATATTGTTTGATTTTTCCTGCTTTTGACTTTATGTTAATATAAATGGAAACATACTGTGTGTATTTCTCTGTGATTTGCTTCTTTCTCTCAAGATTATGTTTCTGAGATTTATCCATTTGATGCCTTCACACTGATGTTTTCAATTTGAACCAAACTTCGCTAAGCACCTCATATATTGCTTTAACACAAGAGCAAACTCAATATTATCATTTGAGCCACCAGCTTTCTCTTTGCTTTTGTATACAGCACTGTATGACTATCCTACAACTCATCTATTAATATATGTTGGTAGGGACCTTTGGGTTAGTTTCATCTTTTTGCTGCTAGGAACATCACTTAACTTTTTTCCTGGTACACTGTGCAAAAGTTTCTTCAGAGAATACACTTGGGAAAGGAACTGCTGGATCAGAGGCATGTCAGCTTTAAGAGATAATGCCAAATTGCTTTCCAAAGTGGTTGTAGTGATTTACACTCCGATCAACAGGAATAAATGTTCCAGTTGTTCCGAATCCTATCCGACATTTGATATTGTCTTTTTTATTTTTGCCAATCTGGAAGTTACAAAGTGGAATTTCATTGAGATTTTGATTTGCATTTCACACATGAGTTGTAATATGTTTACCGCATTGGCAAATGCTATCCAGTGATCAAATGAGACTCTGAATTATATACTCAAGTTTTAGCCATCATCCATGCAACTACTTACAAATTCTTGTTACCTTGACATCACACCTGTACAGATTCTTTGGTTAAAAGTCAAATGCAAAGAATCAACATTTGTGATAATAACTAGAGTAATGCCTGTGTTGCAAAGTGGTATAAGACATAGAAGTCAAATGGAGAATAAAGCAAGTAATTTTCATGGACATTGTGCTTCTTATGTATTATTTTGGTATATTATGTGAAAGTGTTGTAAGGGAATTAAGGGGAAAATTCAGTCACGTACATCTAGTTTATACATCATCTCCGCTGCGCTAAAGGATGTACAAGGAAATAAGGGATGGACCATTGCGGGGTGGACAAATTTTGTTCCTGAGACAGAGCCCTGCAGATGGTGGTGCTTTCAAAGTCTTAAATAGAGTTTGCATACTCAGAAATTTACAAGAAAATGTTAATAAAGGAATTCGTCCCCTTAGATGTTACTCTGTATTGTCAACTTTGGATTGTAAACATGCTAAAGTTGGGATTGATTAAAAAGTTAAACTTAGCAAGGTCACATCCTCATTGAACTATACCCAAGAAACACATTCCAGTACTAGCCAAAGGTCCAAGTATAATGCCAGCTGCACGTGGGCAAGAAATCAGGTGATCAGTAGTAGCCGGTGGCAGTCTGTTCTTAGAGGAGGAGCTGGAACCTGCATGGATCAGCCTGGGCCCCAGGTGTCTGAGTGGACCTGACCCAGCATGGAACTGAGCACAGACAGAACAAACAGTGGAAGCTGGGTGCTCCTAATGTTGCACTTTGAGCTTCTCTGTCAAAGATATCACAGAAAATAGATCAAGATGACTTTTACTCATGTATTGTTGGAATATAAATTTGCATTTTTGAAAGGAAATTTAGCACAGCCATCAAGAACTTAAATATGTTCCTATTTGTTAACCATGTAATCTAGCCATAAAAACCTGCCCAGTTGGGTGATTGTAGATGTAAGTAAAATCAAATTATCTCACGAAAAATTAAGAGTCTATACAGACACAGAAACCCAGGAAAGTCTAAGTAACCCAGCCTGGAGAAGTGCACAGACCTGGGAGCAGCTATGGGTTTGGGCAGGCTGGGGACACCAGGGGTTTCTCACGTGCTACCTCAACTCACGGGACTTGGTTACCCTCCTCCCTGCTCTAGCTTTCCTTTGCCATCCTCCTCCCGCCCATTTTGCTTCTACAGCCCCAGTTATTTTCTGGCAATACCACCTCTTAAGTTGACTCTCAGCATTTCCTTGTTTGAACTCTTGAGAGGGGAATCTGGCCAGAGTATCTTTCCAAACTGTGTAAGTGAGAGGTCTTGACCAGTCTGTGGACTAGCTGCCCTTGGATCAGATGTCCTCCCGTGGTCCAATCAGCCGAGGCTAAGATGGGACAGCCCACCCATAGCCGCTCAGTGCGGCGACCAGTGGTAGTGGCAGTTTTCCTTATAAAAGACAAACACTGTGAACGGACAAAAGCTGTAATGGACATCTCTAGAAAAGGAACCTAAGAAAAAGATTCAGCGATGGGGACTAAGAGGTGCATTAAAGTGCTCTTATAGTATACGCATGCACACTGTCCAACGACACAGTAGTATGATAATTGTGGGCTAGCTGGGTGTGCAACAATGAGCAGCTAACTTTGAAGACTATTGAAGAACACGAGGAAACACTCACAAATATTACATAAAAAACAAGCTATAACACCGCATGTACAGTATGATTAGAATTTCCAAAAAAATTTGCATATTTATTTTTTAATTTGTAAGAGAAAGTTAATGGGTTAGTGTTGTGATAACTGGTGGTATAAAAGTTCTTTATTTGGTCACACAGCTTTCAAACGCTCCTTAATGAACAGATATTGTTTTTATAATCAGGGGAAATGCTAAACACTGAAGCGCACGTCCCTCAGTTTAAGCGGGCCCTGGGCTGCCCCGCCGCCCGGCCCCGCCCCGCCGCCCGGCCCCGCCCCGCCGCCCGGCCCCGCCCCGCCGCCCCGCCCCGCCCCGCCGCCCGGCCCCGCCCCGCCGCCCGGCCCCGCCCGGCTCTCCGGCCCCGCCCCGCTGCCCGGCCCCGCCCGGCTCTCCGGCCCCGCCCCGCCCTCCGGCCCCGCCCCGCCGCCCGGCCCCGCCCCTCTCACCTCCCCGCGCCCCTCCCTCCCCTCCGCCCTCCTCAGAAGGCAGTTTCCTGGGCTGCCCCAGGGTTTTACAAGTCCCTTTTCTAGCCCCAAACAGCACGCCTGCACTCGGAGGGCCAGCAGAGGGCGCCGGCCGCGCTTGCGGCCCCGTCTGGCCCTCCTGAGGGCTGTGGGCGCCACCTCCCCGGGCGCACGCCCTCCGCGCCCCGCCTGCCGCCTTCCGGTCGGCTAGCGGACTCTGCGCGGCCGGTCCTTCCGCGGCATGGCTCCGCTGCGTTTCTCGGCCAATCTGTCCTGGCTGTTCCCCGAGCTCCCCGGCCTCCCCGCGCGGCTCCGGGCCGCGGGCAGCTCGGGCTTCGAGGCCGCCGAGGTGGCCTGGCCGTACGCGGAGCCGCCCGAGGCGCTGTCGCGCGTGGCGCGGGAAGCGGGGCTGCGGCTGGTGCTGATCAACACGCCCCCGGGTGCGCCTCCGGGCCGGGGTGCGGCGGGGGAGGGGCGGGGTGCCCGAGCCGGGGGCTAAGGCCAGTTCTTTCCGCAGGAGACCAGGAGAAGGGGGAAATGGGGCTGGGGGCCGTTCCCGGGAGACAGGCGGCCTTCCGAGAGGGACTGGAGCAGGCTGTGCGTTATGCCAAGGCTCTGGGCTGTCCCAGGTATCCCTCTGCCCTAACCCCTGTGAGACCCATGACCCTGCCGCAGGTTTGAGTGAGGGAGAAGAGGACGCCAGGTCTGAGATGCTCAGAAGTCTGAGCGCACTGGCCTTTCTCTGCCCCTGTGGTCCTGGTGCTTTGTAAATTGTCTTTTGTGTTTTATCTGTCGTGTGTCACTCTGTTTGCCACTCTTTCATGCTTATCCCATGCCGAGACCCCATGCTGGGAACTCGGTCTGTCCAGGGAGATAGTAAAGTAAATATTCCCAGCAATCCATTCAAGGTCGGGCCTGTTCAAGCTAGCTGTGCGAGCAGAGTGGACACCCGGCAGTGATGCTGGAACTGAGTTTGAAGGAATGGGTGTTTTTCTTGAAGGGCAGGAGGTAAAGAATATTCCAGCCAAAGATGCTGTAGCCAGAGGCAAGAGGAAGCTCGGTGTGTTGGGCAGAGTTCCTCGGCTGGAGATGTAGCCTGTTGGGGTTGGGAGAGCCTGGAAGTTTGCTTGAAGCTGGATGTGGCTGAGAAAGATCAGGAGGTGATGGGAGGAGGCGGAAGGCTCAAAGTGGGCTCTCAAATGTCAAACCCTGCAGAGCCAAACAGGCTGAGAAGGAACTGGCAAGAGGAGATCATCACTGGTGGGTGGTGGGGGCAAAAATCAGAGGGGAAGAGGCTAAGAAGTAGATGCAGGAGAGGAAGTAGAGACGAACTGCATGGAATACTGGAGAAAGGTAAGGGCCAAAATAACTTTGGAAAGTGAGGCTTTAATGTGCTTATCAGGTTGAGAAGGAGCAAGGGGAAGGAGAGGTTGCAAGTACAGGAGGCGGGAGGGATGGGTTGACCCAGAGGTGTTTGGGAAAGGGCTTGGCCTTAGGCTGTCACAGGAGTGTCTCTGAAGGTGCTGGGAGGCCCCAAGAATCATGGCCCAGGTGGTGCTGGACTGGGGGCCTGGGGAGATAGATGGGCGAGGGCTGGCCCAGTCAGAGCGCATCCTGGAACAGGTGCACAGAGAGCCAGGGGAGTGGCCTCCAGTCCTGTCTTCCCCACAGGATCCACCTGATGGCTGGCCGAGTACCGCAGGGGGCTGATCGGGCTGCAGTCAGGGGTGAGATGGAGACAGTTTTTCTGGAGAACCTGAGGCACGCAGCTGGGGTTTTGGCTCAGGTGAGACAGGTGGAAACACAGACATACGTACATGTATGTGTGTGGGGGTGGGTGTGGGTGGAGGGGGCCCACAGTACGGACACAAGTGAGGCACTGTCCCAGGTCAGAGGGACAGGTCAGGATCTTGACCAGTGACTGCTCGGTGACAAACGTGGGGAGGAGCCTTGTTCACAGCATCCAACATGGTGCTAGGAGAACCTCGTGGGACTGCTGGAGCCCATCAACACCCGTGTCACTGACCCCCAGTACTTCCTGGACACGCCCCAGCAGGGTAGGACCTCAGCCCTGGGCCTGCCCCTGTCCTCTTTGGTTCCTGTGGTCCCCTTAGTCTCACGGCCCCTCCCTGGCTTCTCCCCCAGCGGCAGCCATCTTACAGAAGGTTGGAAGACCCAACCTCCAATTACAAATGGTAAGTGGGAGGGTCAACTTCATGGAGGGCCTATGGGCTCCAAATCTGGGAAGGATGGTGGGGGCCTGAGGGGTCTGTGACTGTGGTATTCTCTGCCCCAGGACATATTCCACTGGCAGATCATGGATGGGAACCTGACAGGAAACATCCGGAAGTTTCTGCCCATTGTTGGTGAGAGGGTCTCTCCCTTGGCAACTGCCAAGTCTGCCGTGATGCCTCCTGTGCCTCCCACCTCAACCCCCACATCTGTCCCCAGGGCACGTGCAGGTGGCACAGGTCCCGGGCCGAGGGGAGCCCAGCAGCCCTGGAGAGCTGAACTTCCCCTATCTGTTTCAACTGCTGGAAGACGAAGGCTACCAAGGCTTTGTGGGCTGCGAGTATCGGCCTCAAGGTGAGGCTCCAGGGGGGGCCTTGGAGGGACAGGTGTTGGATGGGGACTGTTTTCTCCTTGTGGGGTGAGATGCCACTGCCTTTCTCTCCGCAGGAGACACAGTGGAGGGCTTGAGTTGGCTACGTTCATACTGGGATAGGCAGGGCCACCCACAGGCTGGCCAGTGAGGTCCTGCACACTGTCTACCCACCTCTCGGAGACACTGAGTCGGCCTCCCGAGTCCTCTAAATTAAAGACGATCTGCTCAATGTTTTCTTACGTCTGTGTTATAGGGGTCAGGGCGAGGGGGACACATAGTGTCTAACACTTCCGTTTCTCTGGGTTGCTTCCCTCCCCTTGAGAAGGGACATGCAGCTCATGCTCAGATCCTCCAGCTGGTGCCAGGGTTGCTGTGGAGACAGGAGAGCTTTGGAGCCCACCTCCTCACTTGAGGATGAGAAACCAAGGGTCTGAGAGCAAAGGGACTTGACGGTGGTCACAGGTGCTTCACAGGCAGAGCTGGGATTGGAACCAAGGTGACTTATCTCAATGGCAGTGTCCAGCAGTGATGCCCAAGCAGGAAATGAAGACCAGAGGGCTCGGGAGGGGCAGGTGGCTGACAGTGAGAAAAGCCCAGGGGCAGGATTCAGGCAGGGGAGTTTGGGGGTGAGTGCCTGCCACTGGGGGTCAAGAATGCCTGGGACTCCACCAGGTGAGCAGGAAGGAGGATTCCCCCCTTCTGGAAGGGCCTAGGGTAGCCTCAGGGAGTTGACCTGACCCTGTGGAGCCCTGGATTGGTCAGCAGCTACGAGTGTTTGGGAAGGGCAGTCCCTGCTGCCGGGCTGGGGCAGCAGACTCCCAAGACGTAGTCACAAAGCCTTTGGTGTCACTCAGTGTCTGGGCTTGTCCTGAGGCCCAGAAGGGCTGGCCGGTCCCACGTCAGGTGGGCAATCTTGTAGATCCATGATCTGAGGAACAGCGACATTCAGTGGTTCACTCCCTCAGAGGAGGCGGGTCCACAGGGTGAAACAGGCCGTGTTGATGACGGACTCCAGGTGGTGGTAGGTGGAGACCAGCTGGGCAGGGGGGCTCTCGCTGTCCTGGGGCTGTACTGGGAAGGGCTCTCGGAACACCACTGTCAGGGACTGTGGGGGACACGGTAGGGGTGTGGTGGTGAGAGGAGGGCATGGGTGGGGATGGGAAGCAGGGCTCAGGGAGAGTGGGCACCCCAACCTCCGCGGGCTCTGGGGTGGTGCATTTGGAGTACAGCTTCCCACTGGGCTGACACGAAGGCCCCCGCCCCTGTTCTCACCGTCTTTCCCAAGTGGGAGTCCAGAAACACCAGCACAAAACAGTCAGTGAACTTCTGATTCAGTACAACCTGCAGCGAAAGACGACATGAGAAGGTGACTGGGATTTGTGTCACCTGTGGAGGCACAGACCCTCTGTAAGGCATCCTGTGGAGATGGGAGGATGAGGAAAGGCCTACTTCCATCGCCAACCTAACCCCACCTGCACCCAGGGTCACTTAGGAAATGGCTCCAAATTGAACCTCAGCCTCATCTTCCCTGGGCTGCTAGTCAGCCTGTCTGAGCATCACCAGGTTGCAGGTCACACTTGCTGCTCGAGGCCCCGCACAAAGCCTGGCACGCTGAAGCCAATCAGTAACGGAGAGTGCTCTAGCCCTGGTGTGAGGACACCCCCGCCCCTCCCGTCCTGGGTCTCTGATCTCCCTGGTGCTCAGCTGTGTGATCCATCCCTGGCTGATTTCTCCTCCCACTGCTTCACATAGCACCTGTCCACACAGCTGCTGTCTAGACCTCTCCTGGGCTCCAATCCCCAGTGCCCACACACCTTGCAGACAGTGAAGATCCTCACGCACCTCACACTCCACTTGCCCCAAGCAGGATGCGTTGCCCTTCCCCCCAAACCCAGTCCTGCTCCAGCCCTCCTGCCACCCACAGGAGCACCCCCCCGTCTCTCAACGCTCATGGACAATACTACAGCCTTATCCTGACTCTATCCTCTCTGGATGACCCTCCTGCACCCTGAAACACACATCTCCTCACAAGCACTGTGCTGCAGGATCCCCCGCCAGGCTCCAACTCCTACTTCAAAAGACTCTCATTTGAAGTCTTTCTCAAATGCCTCCTCTCCCAAACTTCAGTTCTTGCTGGGCCTATCTCTTTAGTCTCTTAATTCCCCACGCTGTGCCCACCACCATAGCTTTTCTCTACCTGTCTTTTATTGTTTTCTTTTTCTTTTTATTTTTTTGAGACACAGTCTCGCTCTGTTGCCCAGGCTAGTAGAGTGCCGTGGCATCAGCCTAGCTCACAGCAACCTCAAACTCCTGGGGTCAAGTGATCCTCCTGCCTCAGCCTCCCGAGTAGCTGGGACTACAGGCATGTGCCACCATACCCGGCTAATTTTTTCTATATATTGTTGTCCAGCTAATTTCTTTCTATTTTTTAGTAGAGACGGGGTCTCGCTCTTGCTCAGGCCGATCTCAAACTCCTGAGCTCAAACGATCCACCCGCCTCAGCCTCCCAAGTGCTAGGATTACAGGCGTGAGCCACCGTGCCCAGCCTTTGTTTTCTTTTTCTTTTTTTTTTTTTGAGACAGGCTCTCATTCTGTTGCCCAGGCTAGAGTGCAGTGGTATCATCATAGCTCACTGCAACCTCTAACTCCTAGACTCAAGCGATCCTCCTGCTGCAGCCTCCTGAGTAGCTGGGACTACAGGTGTGTGCTACCACACTCAGCTAATTTTTCTATTTTTGGTAGAAGTGGGGTCTTGCTATGTTGCCCAGGCTGGTTTTCAACTCCTGGCCCCAAGTGATCCTCCCTCCTTGGCCTCCCAAAATGCTAGGATTACAGGCATGAGCCACCATGCCTGTTCCCTCTACTTGTTCTTTTTACCGCAGTGGTCCCCAACCTCTTTGGCACCAGGGACCGATTTCATGGAAGACAATTTTTCCATGGACCGGGGGCGAGGGTGGGGGGCATGGTGTGGAGCTCAGAGCAGTGATGCGTGGACCATTTCCTAACAGACCAGTACTGGGCAGTGGCCCAGGGATTGGGGACTGCAGCTTTACAGCAATGCTTTCAAACTTTAATGTGCACACAAATCACCTGGGGACATTGCTACTATAAAATGCAGACCCTGAGTCAGTAGTCTGGGGTGTGGCTTGAGTGTCTGCATGCCGGCAAGCTCCCAGGTTATGCTGGTGCTGCTGGCCTGAGGACCACACTTTGAATAACAAGGCTCAAAGCCCAAGAGGTCCTTTCTGGGACTCCAGCCTCTGAGATTAACCCTTGATGAAGTGCTGAGAGCACCTTGGGTTGTCAGTTCCAGAGCTTGGCCCTCAGCATCTCAAGCCAAGGTCTGTGTTCTTCGTGAGTCTTTGAGGGCAGAGCTCTCAGTGACTTCTCAGCAGATCACATGCTGTGGACTTGGTGCTTGAAGGGTTTTCCACATTCTGTGTGGTCCCATTCCGTCTAGGCCTCCCTCCAGAGCAGAGCTTGTTTGGTTAGGCTGGGGGACATCTGTCATCTCTGATGAGGATTTCTGCTGTTTCTCCTTTCAGGGGAGGGTCAAGGGGACTTACCAGGTACTGAGTTCCCAAGTCTGGGCTCTGGAAATGGCGACAGCTCTGGGGGAAGCGGCTTAGGAGAACCTTGATCAGGCTCTGGTACCAGGAGACCGTCATGGACAGGAAGCAGTCCTGGGAGAGGGTGCACAGGCCTGAGTCTGCTGTCCCAGTCACCTCTGAGACTCCTGTGCCCTCCATCCTGGCATCCATCCTAGCCCTTTCTGGGGCCCCATGTCCCTTACCAGCTGGGGGTCGATGTCCCCAATGGATTTGGCGTGGACTGCTTCTAGGAGCTCCTCCAGCTCTGCCAGGGCCAGGCGCCCTCCTAGCCGCAGTCGATCAGGCCCTGGTGGCTCCAGCAAGAAGAGGCGCTTCCAGAGAGTGTCCCGGCGGCAGTGCCCTCCAGCCAGCCGTACCAGCTGAGCCAGCCGCGCCCGTGCCATGCCCACCTCTGCAGCCAGTGGTGGGAACAGAGGAGCTGGTCCAGGGGCCAGAACAAGCCCTGAGCCCTCCCCAGGGCTGCCAGCTGAGCTCCCAGGAGCCTCCGGCTCGGGGGGCAGTCTGGGTGGCTTCCGGAACCGGCGCATGTCAGCGGTGAGTCTGGGGAAGAGCTCTCGTTGGCTGGTGAGCACCACGAAGAACTGCAGCCTGGGGTGGGGAGGAGGGCAGGAGAGTGGTGGTCACAGCAAGGGACACACAGGGCAAGAGCAGGGGGCAGGCTGGGAAATGGGCATGTTCAAGGTGGGGTCTGCTGACCGCAGAATGTGCCGCTCGGCCTCTCCTTGCTCCTCAAAAGGTGCAGCACAGTGACAGACAAGCAGAGACACGTCAAAGTCATCCTGATGGCGAAGTCCCTCAGAGTCCAGGTAGGAGCCGGAGCTGTGCAGTGGGGGTGGGGGAGATGTCACCTCTCAGGTTCTGATGAAACCAACCTCACCCCTTCTGCCCAGGAAAACATGAGTCTCCCGACTGCAGGCACAGCTCCTACCTCAGCTTCCCCAGCGTGTGTGCGGGGTGCCCCCAGCCTTACCTGTGCCACGCTGACACCAGGGCATATTCATTATGTTCTGGGCCCCCTGGCCGGGCCATACGCAGTGGCTTCATGTGGTAAGAGCTGGCGTGGTCAGCCACGTAGTTGTACAGCTGGTGGGCAGCAATGAGTGGTGTGGGGAGTTCCAGTGTCCCTGAGGGGCAGGTTATAGGAGACAGCAGACCCTAAGCTAGGACAGACACACTGATGTGGTGGGATGTGGGGACGGGAGTTGCCAGGGCTCTGGCAGGCAGAGTGGCTCTGCTTTCTTGGGGGGCTTATGAGTTCCAGTGGAACACTGAGATGGGACTAAAGTAGCTCAAGACAGAGAGCAGGGTACACGTGACATAGAATCCAAACTTTGATATGAAACAGATTGTGAAGAACTTAAGACAGAGACAGACACAGGACAGAAACATGGGGACACGGTATGTGTGACATGAGGTGATTAACAACATGGGACCACTTGTTCTAGAGACACCCTGTGGCCTGTTCTTTTTCGGGCTCACTGGCTTGTCCTAGGACACTGACCTTGGTAAATGTGGTTGCGGCCGAAGTGGGGTCCGTCAGGATGGTGGGCCAGGAAGTGTCGCAGGAAGGTGGTGAGGTGGTAGCCGTGCCGCAGCACCAGGTGGGCGCCCAGCACATGCTGGTGCACGAGGCGCAGGTGGAAGTCATAGCTGAACGAGTGCACGTGCATCAGATCCCGCACCTTGTCACACTCCTCTGTGAACAGCATGGACAGCTGGGGAGGTGGCAGCAGGGGATGGGGTTAGGGTGTGGGGGCACTGGCTGCCCAGTCCACGTTTCCCTCTTTCCATGGTAAGAGGGAGCACAACAGACTCCCCCTGTTGCTGGGGGCCCAGCACAAGCCCCCTGCCGGAGCAGTTTCCCTGGGAGGCCCCCGGTCATTCTAGTCTGACTTTTTTATACTGTCTTGTGTCAAAAACGCCTGGTTTACATGAAACTATGGCCATTTTGAGAGACTGGGCCTTTTTACTCTGTCTCCCAGGTTCCACCAGAGTGTGGCACAGATGCTCGATGACCACAGGCCAGGCCAGGCGCTGTGGGGGACCGCCTTCTGCCTCGGTGCTGCGGCTGAATACAGCTCTGCACTGCCCACAGGGTCAGACCAGCCACCGGTGTGGTCACGGCAGCAGAGTGAGCACTGACCTAGCCAGGCCACAGTGCCTGGCTAATCACCTGACCAGACCGCCCACTACATTACTTTAACTGCCAGCCAGATGGGTTAAGGGGCCCAGCATACTGGGGTGCATGGACTGTGCCTCAGCCTCATTCGTCCACACCATATTCCTTTGTCCCCAACACATACCTGAGAGTTGACAGCCTGCCCCATTGGGATCCGGGAACATTCCAGGGCAAACTGTTTGACACAGAAATAACAGCCCTAATGGGAGGAGGAAAATGAGGTCAGGAGGGCCACAGACAGGTGGGTCTAGCTTTCCCCACTCAGTGCGCCTCCCACTCACCTGGAAAGCCAGCTCTATGAGGATGATGCCCCCGGGCAGTGCCCGCTGCAGGTGGTAGGTGGTGACCAGAGAGCCAGTGCTCTAAAGAAAGGAAAAAGGGGGCAAGGGTTGGGGGCTCACCAGCTTTGAACCAGCCGTGTGGAAGTCCCTTGGGTCCCTGCCTTTAATGGTGTCAGTCTGGAATCAGTGACCTCAGTACATCACTCAGGGTCACTGACCTCAGGCCTTAGGGAAATAATTCCACATTAGTGACAATGGTGTCTAGGGCATCGTGGACTTCACTATTATATGACAATGAGTTACCTTGGGGCTCCCATCAGCCTTGGTTTTTGGGCAGGAGAAGGAGCCTCGACCCTCGGTTCCAAGGATAGCCATGGCCCGCAGCCGGCTGGTGCTGCGGAAAGGAGGAGAGACGAGAGGCTGGGAAGGCGGGTGGGGTGAAGGGCTATGGCTATCAGACCCCGAATCTGCTCTACGTGGAATCGTTCGCAGGGGAGGGAACAGGTCCGCAGAGTGGAAGGACTTGCCCAGGGTCCCACAGTGAGTGAGTGGCAAGGCTGGGCTGGAGTCCAGGTCTAGATTGCAGGGCAGGGCTCTCCATAGCAGCTGCTACTTCAGGGAGAGGTGAGAGCAGTGCGCAGTGGGGAGGGAGAAACCAAGTTTCTCTCTGCTAGTGAGAGGGTACGTGCGGGGCAAGAGGGGGTGAGGCATGTCTAAGATTTAATTAGGAAAATTCAAGGAGATGCTTGATGCCTGGTTAGACACTTTCCTCGGAGGGGAAAAGTGGTTCTTTTTTGGTTGGAGGATGGCAGTTCCAGCGTTTCATAGGCCTGCTGCTCTTCATTTCTTAACTCAGAGGCAAGGGAAGAGAAGCAGGGAAGGGACTGGGTGGAAACAAGGACACAAGAGAAGGGGTCAACCCATTCCTCACACTAAGGGGCTAGAAACCACCACGATTCTTGCTGGGGGTCAAAGCCTCTGGCAGAAGAAATGTCCCATTTAATCCCTAAGGAGATCAGGACAAAACTTAAGTAGTGATTGGTGATCATTAAAGATTGGTGAGAAAGGAAGACCTGACTTTAAATTTTGCTCTAGAAACATTTACCCCAGTGTCTTGTTTTAAAAAAGGAATTCATATTTTAAGGAAAAACATAACTGAATGGCAAGTATGCAAACTAGTCTTTTAGAGACGCTCCCACAGCTGGGAACAGGCTGTGAGAAGTACAAGCAGCGCAGCCCCTCCTCAGCGTGCTATGAGGGGCCGGCCTGAGACAGGAGCGGGTGGGCCCAGGAGATGCGGGCAGGCCTCTCTTCCTAGCGCCCGGAAAAGAGAGGGAACAGCTGGGAAGTGGACAGCTTGTTACAAAACGCAAAGGAATTGAATTGGCTTTCTGCCCCCAGGGGTGTCTAGAGTAGGGAAGAACTACATTTTACACTTACTAGTTTGAAAAGGTGTCTAACTGAAAATAGAGGAAGAAAATGCCTTGATAAACACAAATTGAAGACATGAAAGTAACCATGTGTAGTGTGAACAGATCATTTTTCCCATATAGCCACTGGGAAGGGGCTGGGAACACAGAGCAGGGGCCACAAAAATGTGAATCTGAGATTTGATACAGGGTGGGAAGGATGGTTGCATTGTTGTCCCTGAGCTCAAGGGAGATGGAAGGTGGTGACAGAGGGGCTGCCTGTTTCCCCAGACTCAGACCTGTCAGTACTGGCCAGTGGGTGACCATGACCAAGAACGGGCAGAGAAAAGTGATGTGAGTGGGCGCAGCGCGAGGTTCTAGGTGAGCAAAGGACTTTCCTGGGCCAGGAACCATTAAGAGCTTAGGAGCATGTGTGAGAGTCACGTGTGACGTACACAAGCATGTAAGCACACAGATGTGTGTGGGCACACGCTTTGTGAGAACACAGTTCTGTGTATGGGTGTGGCCATGAGCTCATGAATTCCACGAAGTGTATGAGGTTTCCAGGACATGCATGAGGGCTGCAGGAAGGTGTCCAAGACCCTCACGTGCACGTGTGCCAGCTGGGTGGGACGA
Organism: Varecia variegata; assembly: GCA_028533085.1. Lineage (NCBI taxonomy): Eukaryota > Metazoa > Chordata > Mammalia > Primates > Lemuridae > Varecia > Varecia variegata. The sequence goes on from CM052444.1 coordinate 79,544,334, forward strand.
ACACACACAAGCCCGAGTTGTCAGTGTGGAACTCGGTGAAGGGCCGTGGGGCCTTGCCCGCAGGAGAGGAGGAGGAGACCGCAGGGAGGGAAGGGATGGGCTCACCTGCGGGCAGGCGAGGGGGGCCGCAGCGGTACCAGCACGAAGCCGATGCTCTGCAGATACTGCACGTATTGCTGCAGGAAAGTCAAGCTCAGCTCCTTCAGCCAAGGCTCCTCACGGGCCCCTGGTGGAGGCCCATCCAAGGATTCGCAGCTTGTGGGGGCCTCTCGGCTCCCAGACCCTGACTCGGGGCGATGGCGCCGCTGTGGGAGCGAAGGTTAAAGACTCTATCCATTGTCAACCACTCCGCTGGGGGTGGAGGAATGGAGGTCACTGTGGGATATAGAGATCTCATAGAAGAAATTGGAAGCCTCACCTGCCCCTCGGGGGGCCCAGATGTCTCGGGGGGCCCATGCAGCCAGGCAGCTGGGTCAAAGAGCAGGGCTGTTGCACAGTAGTGCACCAGGCGCGATGACTGCTTCAGGGTCTCCAGCTCCCCGGCCTGGAGAATTGGGGCAGTGAGCACTGGGCAGTGCCAGGGCAGGGTCACAGGGTTCCTGTGGAGGACGCAGGGTGGGGTCACATCTTGGGGTCACTCACACTGATGGGCATGCTGGCTGGGGCAGAACGCTGCTGCCAGGTTACAAACAGGTTTTCCATCTTCATCTGGCGCTCCAGCTCTGGGGGTTGGAGGCATTTGTACTAGTCCCAGGTGCTGTCGACCCCCTCCCACCAACTCCCCACTGCCCAGCCCAGTACCCTCACCTCTGCGCTCTGTCATCTTGATCTCTAGGAACTGTTGTCCATGGTAGGTGACGGGATCAGGGGGTCTGGGCACAGGACCAAGTGTGGAGCTGGGGCGGGCAGCCGTGATATCCCTCAGGGCCTCATCAAAGGGGAATGTGTCCAGGGGAAGGGGACCCCCACCACGAGAGGACCCACTCAGCCAGCCCTGCTCACGGCTCAGTGGGGGGCTTGCACTCCGGATGAGGGTCTCCACTTCCATGGTGGGCAACAGGAATGGGTTTGGCTCCTGAGAGATGGAGAATCACAGTGGGTTCACAGCCTCTTCCCTCAGAGCCTCTCCCCTTCCCCATGGCTTTGTCTCTCAGACTCTCCCTCCCTACTACCTCTGCCCTCAGACTGTCCCATCTCCCCGGCTTCTGAGCTGGTACTTCCTTTAACTGACCCCTCAGTAGCCAGAACTAGAGGAGGGAGCCAGGGCAGCAGGCACCTTTTCATCTCGCACTGGGAAGTCCAACTGGCCGTAGTGATGGAAGAGCCCAAGCTTCTGGCTGAGCAGACAGAAGATAAGATGGGCTCGTGCATTCTGCCACTGCACGAGGCGAACCAGCGCTCGGCCCAGTGCTGCCCCCAGGTCTGGAGCCCAGTTGTAGGTCAGCAGCTGCAGCTGGAGGTCAGGGGTCAGGGTCAGTGAGATCACAGGATCCCTCCTCCCGCCCAGTCCCTGGCCCCACATTTACCTTCTTATCCACAACCTCCAGTAGCAAGAGTCTCTGCCGGGGAGCATTTCGTCCTGAGCTCCCGTCACCTCCTGGCTCAAAGCGCTGCATGGCTTTGGCAGCTACAGGGTTAGGGAGGGGTACATTGGGGTCTGGGGGCGGATCACCCTAGATCCAACCCCCTGCAGGGTCGAGACTACCCGATCAGTTACTCTGAACCCACCCTCCCCGAGGCCACGCCCTCACCCTGCTGGGTTGGTCTCCTCCACTGCAAGAAGTTCCTTCCCAGAAGCAGCAGATGCCGCTCAGCTGCCGGGTAGGGAGCTGGGCCCAGTTGCCCAAGGGAACAAGGACTGAAGATCTCTGGCTCTGAACCCCTATTGGGAGCGAGGGGTGGAGAGAAAGGAGACGTCCATGGCACCATTCCCTCTTCCAGCCTTTACCTCCCTGGGGCTAGCTTCCACCTCTCCTAGCCCAGGCTCCATGGGTTTGGCTTCCTATAGGCCCAGCTTTTAGAAAGTCTAGAGAAGTTCTCTTCAACTCCATGAGATCTCAAACTCACAAATGCTGCTCAAAGACACGGACACTGGTGTCTCCAGCCATTGAGGTGACCAGAGTGGTGAACTCAGACAGGACGGATGGAAGGAGGAAGCGGGACACCATGTGGGTGGAGCTTCTGGACACTGAGGCGCACCCTGGAAGGCAGAGAAGTCACTGTGGGGCTGCGGGATGGAGACCAGGCCGGGGTGGAGGGATGGGGGCGGGGGCCGGGGTCTCACCAATCTGAACCATAAACTCCATCCAGCGCCGAGTGATGCGAGCAAACACAGGATGCAAGGTCCCCACATCACCCTCTTCTAGCTGTGCTGTCCGGCGTCTAAAGACACAGCGGGAGTAAGAGCCTCACATCCACACACGACACAGCCATGTTTGTACAAACCGACACCCGCCTGTGACTTCACACCCACGCCCTCCCAGGACACAACACACAACACACACACACACCTTTGTCTTTGTGCTTCAGAATCCGGGCCTGGCGCCCGCTCAGTTCCACCGGGAGTCCGAACACTCTCAGTCTTGTGACGCCTCCGACCCCGAGTGTCTTCTGGCCGATCCAGGACAATGTCATCCGTTGTTTTGGGGGAACCCAAATCTCCACATTCTGTTTTACTCTGGGGGCAATGCAATGAATGAGGAAGAGCTACCGGAAGAGCGACGGTATGGGAGGAGGAGGCACTGTGGAACAGGAAAAACTTCGGAGGACTTGGAGGAGGTTACTTGACTTTCCTGAGCCTCATCTTCCTCATTGGTAAAAAGCCCTATTTATCTTGCAAGTTGTCATGAGGAGCTGACAAGAAAAATGGAAGTGAAGGCACTTACTAAGTTGAGGCTCTCTCTACATCAGCAAGAACTCGCCATGTTCTGCAAACTCCTGTCCAGAGGACAGAGAAGTTTTTTTGTTTTTGTTTTTGAAGAGATGGGGTCTTGCTGTGTTGACCAGGCTGGAGTGCAGTAGCTATTCACAAGCACGATTATAGCCCACTGCAGACTTGAACTCCTGGGCTCAAGGGATCCTCCTGCCTCAGCCTCTCAAGTAGGTGGGACTATAGGCATGTGCCACCATGCTTGGCAGGACAGAGCAATTTGACATAAAAGATCTATGGCAAGGCCTACAGGGGAGCTGGGGGCATGGGGGAGTGTAGGAAGAGCTAGGAGGCAAGCAGGAAGGTAGATGCCAACCCCACTACTTCCTCCCATTACCAGCATATCCCAGAAGCTACGCCGGCCAGCCTTGCTGGGTGGAGTCACAGGCTCCCCAGGGACAGGGGCAGGGGGAAAGGTGCTAGCTCGGCCTGCAGAGTTCTTGGTTTCCAATGACCCGCTCCTGAGACTTCCTGTGGACACCAGACATTAAAGACTCCCATCACTGATCATCCATCCCTATTCCAGACAACCTAGCCTCAAAACTGGTGTGAGAGTGACTTGCCACCTACTCTACCTGTTGGTGAATGACAGTATATAGAATTGATAGCGTGCATGTGTTTGTGAGCTCCTGATGATATAGTTCTAAGTGGGTGACAAACTACACTTGTTCTGCCAGTGTATCACCTTGCTGATGCACAGACAAGGTCATGGATAACTATGAATATGTGTTTCTCAAGGGGCTTCTGTCATGCTTTCCCTGAACTCCACATTTCCACTCTCTCACCCTGCCGCACTGTCCTGCCTAGATTTGTGACGTTTTCTGGACCCTGGGGGCCTCTTGACCTGCATACCTTGGGGAGTGTCCTCTGTACATAGTGAAGCTGGCAACAGCTGAAGCTCCATGATGGCATCTGCCAGGGCCTGGCGAGCTGCTCCCCGGAGCTTCTCCTCCAGCTGCACAATACTAATGTTCCCCTTTTCCCATACGTCCAGTCGAAGCCGTGGGGCCCCATTCTGAACTGGAAGAAAGAATGGAGAACACTTAAGGGTGCCCCTAGATCCCACCCTACTCGCTACCCTTGCCTCCCACAGCATTAACCGAAACCGCCACCCTCTGACCAAGCTGCCCCACCTGAAGAACTGTCCGGCATGACCGGGCAGCGAATGACCTGAGTCAGTTGCTCAAATTCCTCCTCTTGTAGTGGGTCTGGGGGCTCTGGAGAAGAAGGGGGCCACGATGCCAGTGACAGGGGGGCCCCTCCTTCATCCACAAAGGCTAGAGTGATGCAGGCGACCCCTGGGTAGACATCAACAGGAGGGCTCAGATCTGAGACTCGCAGACCTCCCCTCCCTAGGTGCCCCTCAGCTGCAAGGCGGGGAAAGGCCCTCTCAGCGACAAGAATGAGGAAAGGCTTTCCCACACCTGGCAGTGCCACAGGCCCGTGCCCTGCACTGTACCTTTGCCCCCAGTGCCCTGTCCACCAGGCTTGTTATACAAGTAGATGTCCAAGTCAGGGAGGCCACCCTGTGGTGGGAGTGGATGCTGGGGAGAGAACAGCCACAGAGCACTAAGGGCAAGTCAATGGACCAAACCCTCAGGGACGGCATCCACAGTGGGCAATGGGGTGCAGGTACACGTGGGAGCACAAGGGGACACCAGTACATGACAAAGGTGCCTGGGGAGCATGGGTGTATATGGGTCCATGGGCAAAGGCCCACATGGGGGTATCTGTAGAAAACAGCCCCACGATAGGGTGCGCATGGGCAGGGGGCGCAGGTGCACACGAGTGTGGACAGAGATGACTGCAGTCTCACTTGGAAGTGGTTCCGGCTGTTGCTGTCTGTGTACTTGGGAGAGTGCAGGAAGATGAGCAGGTTCTGCCGCAGGTACCAGGCCAGGGCAGGAAGCCAAGGCCTGCAGGAGCGGGGTAGGGCCAGATGCAGCACCTCTGAGGGGAGACTTCCAGGGGGCTGGATGAACTGCAGAGTGGCAAGAGGAAGACAGAGCTGAACTCAGAGTTTCCAGCCCAGACTGTCCCGGCACCTGAGGCTGAGCCTGGGAAGGATGCGGGAGTCTGGGAGGGAGCTGACCTCCACATCAGCTGGTGTCAGCTTGCAGTTCCGAACAAGCATAACCGTGATGACATCCAGCGTGGCCTCATCTAGGCGCCGACGTAGAACCCGCACCAGCTCATCCGTGATCTCAGGACCTTGACGCAGCCATGGTGGGAAGGTGGGGACACCAGCAGAGGATCCAGCTACCCCCACAGCAGCCCTTATACCCAAGACTCAAACAATCCCCTGTATACTGGAGGCAGTATTAGGAGCGCCAGCTCTGGAGGGGTCCAGCAGTAGGTTGTCGTTCTGCCAAGCTACTCACTATGTGACTGTGGACATGTGAGTTTTACCTCTCAAAGCCTCAGTGTCCTTATCCATAAAATGGGAATTATAATAGCATCACCCTCACAGGTTTGTTGGAAAGATTACAAGAGAAGTTACGCGGCCTTAGCCCAAGACAGTGCACATTAGGTGAGCCGTAAGTATGAGCTGGAACATCCAGCTGCCTACTGGACACATGAGGCTCAACGTAGCCCAAACTGAATCACGCTCTTCACCCCAAACCTGCCCCTGCTGTCAGGATGGAGGCACCGCCAGCTCTCCTCACAGTCCCCCCAGCTCCTCTTCCTCAAGCTGCACCTCAATCAGCTGCAAGTCCTATGCACTGAACATCACAGGAGTCTGTCCTTGCCCACCCAGCCCTGCTTGAGGAAAGCCCAGAGCACAGGAGGAGCTAGAGGAGAGGGCCCAGGGCAGAGTAGCAGAAGGCTCTAAGAGGTGTCCCAGAAGATTCTGGAATCTCATCTGGTCCCTCCCTTTCCCCGCTCCTCACAGTCCTTACCTGCCTGCCCTACACCATGTACCAGCAGCTGGATGTGCCTGTCCACTTGGCCCACGGGACGAGCAGCGTCTGAACTGCGGCTCGAAGTCATGTCTAAGGGAGAACGAGGACCCTACAGGGACAACTGTGGTCAGGGCCCAGCTCCAGGGAGCACAGGACAAGGGGCGCATGGGGGCACCAGGGAGTGGGAGAGATACATGCCGAGGCTTCTTCAGAGTAGATGGGCTCCTGGCTTCGGGACAGAGCTAGGGAAGGGGGCAGGGCATCCCCTTCCCACGGCTGGTCACTGCAGGATGTCTCCAGGAGCCTGTGAGAGAGTGGCACGGTCTCTGTACGTGCCTCTTCCTGCGCCATCCCTGACTCCTGCTTTACCCCACCTTCCCAGGGCCCCCTACCGAAGATAGTACACAGCCTTCGTTGCTCGCTCCTGATAAACAAACATATTCTTCCGGTTCACCACGGAGAAGGCATTGAGCACAGAGCGCAGGGCCTGGATGGCTGCAGGGGGCAGCAGGGGGATATCACGGGCTCAGGAAACTGCCTTCTCCAGATCCTCCCACCCACCTGCCTCTCATGCCAGTCACATACCCCGAGAGACCCCCATGCTGGGCCCCATTTTGAGGCGTGAATGGACTCGAATCACAGTTCCCCACACCACGTCACAGGAGAAATGGCCAGGGACAAACTGCATCGTGGCTGCCAGGTATCCTCGGGGTGCACAGTTCTCATCCACAGCATAATCTGGAGAAAGAGACAGCACAGATTAGGGATGGGTCACACAGCACTCTGAACTGACCTACTTGTCCTCACTCTTGCAGACTCCTTGTCCCTGTCTATTCCCCTGCAGGGAAAAGATGATCATGTTGGGTCACAGGACAGGGCCGGGCAGGGGTGTGCCCTCAGGAAGACAAGTCATAGTACGAAGGTTCAAGGAGACTTACAGAAGGAGCCAGGGAGAGGTGTCAACAAAGGCAAAGCATGAGGAAATCCTCAAGATAATGCCAAGAAATTCTGACCTTGTCATAAGATATGACAGTGGCACTTTGTAACCCTGTGTCTTCATATGGAGTTGCAACAGTAACGTCATTAAAACAAAAAGGGTATGGTTGCTTATGCACACCAGCTGCACAGTAGGGGGAAATGATGTGTTGCGCTTCGGAGGACAGATATCCCAAAGAACCCAAAGGGTGGTGTGGCAGTACACAAGGGCCCATGACCACAGTCCAATGCCTTGGTCGACCCTTTTCAGGTTTCCAGGTTGACGGGGAACCTTCCAATAAGTCAAAGTGGCAGTCTGGTTTCCCAGAGAAGCTGCTGTCAGGTGTGAGCAGCATACAGTCTACCCAGGAGGCTGCAGAGTTTCCGTGTAGAAAGTCTGGAATGGCATGCTGGTTGCTAAGGGTTTCAGGGAAAAAAAATCTGGAGAGACTAAAATGAGCAAGGGCTGTGTCTGGATTCTGACTGGTCTTACAGCTCCAGCTGCTGGAAGTCATTTTGAAGTGAAAGTGCTTGGCTGTCCTTGCTCATCCTCAATTGGCAGAAGATGCCTTCAAAACCATGGGAGTCCACCAATTATGGGATTCTGCTTTGCTGTGGAATGCATCCTGGGATGTGCCGAGAAAGACGCACTCTCCTGGAGATGTCAGAAACGTTTGGCCACAGACTTGCTGAGAACATTAAAAATAAGAAGTAGTCTGATTTTGCTTTTAAACCAGAAGGGAGAACTGCAAAGGATGAGATGGTTTAGCTTTTCCTCCATGAGTTGGCGTTGGAGGTCATCAGGAGTAGGAGAAGGGAGTAGAAGTGTCAAGACTTCAATTACCATCTTGAGTAGATTATCATGTTTCCTTACCATGCCCAGAAATCCCCAAGTCCTGTGCCTGCCTGTCTGGAGGAAGAGCCAATCAGAAGGCCAGTTCTTCTACCATTTTCCTCATGCTTTGCCTTTCCTGACACCTCTCCCTGGCTCCTTCTCTAAGTCTCCTCGAGATAGTTCTGGAATCCTTTGTGCTATGACCTGTCTTCCTGAGAGCACACCCCTGCTCGGCCCTGTCCTGTGACCCAACATGATCATCTTTCCCCTGCAGGGGAATAGACAGGGACAAGGAGTCTGGGGGAGCGAGGACAAGAAGGCCAGTTCCCCGGCTCCTCCCCTCTGGTCTTTTCTCACCTGGGAACTGGCCCTACTTGTCCTCACTCCCTCAGACTCCTCATCCCTGTCTATTTTCCTGCCAGGGAAAGATGATCTTTTTGGGTCACAGGACACAGCCAGGCAGAAGCCTGCCCTCAGGATGAGAGGTCATGGCCTGGTGCCCCTTCAGTTCCTTCTTCTCCCCTGTATTCTTCAACCTCTCCCTCTCTACTGGCTCTTTCCCTGTGGAACATAAATGTGCTCAAGTCTCTACCTTATTTTAAGTGGAGGTTTAAAAGTTCCTTCCTTGCTCCCCATCTTTTTTAGTCACTGTCATATCTATTTTCTCTTTCCCTTCACTGCCAAGCTACTTGAAAGAGCGGTGACTCTCCATTCCACCTAGCTGTCCTTTGATTGTTCAATTTCATCTGGTTTCTCTTCTCATCTGTCCACTGAAGCTAATTTCATGAAAGTCACTGATGAACACACAGCCAAATCCGCTGATCCCTTTCTGTCCTATCCTCCTTGCTCTCTCTCCATGACTTGGCACCAATGACCCAGTAATGAGGACTCTGCCCTCAGCTTCTCACCAAAGTACTGCAGGGAAGAGTGAGCAGCAGCACCGCCCTGTGAGGGAAGCTGCTGGTGGGACCTCACCATCGCTGGGCAGTAGGGCCCGCTGGCGGGAGTGGAAGGGGGTCTCACTGCGCCACAGATCTTCTTCACTCTCGGCCACCAGAAGAGAGTTACACACATGACTGTCATGAAGGTCCTGAAGAAGCAGTCTCTGGGAGAAGGAGCAAGGTGTCAGGGAACTGAAATATCTCCTCCTAAGTGGGTGGTGGTGGTCAGGGTGACCAGAGGCCAGAGAGAATGCCCATGATCACTGGGGGTCAGACGTCAGAAAGAACATCTGTCTCACTGGGAGGTCAGAGATGGTATCCCTCAGTCACAGAGCTGAGGGCTCTGAGAGCGAACTCCAGTTAGGAACACTTGTCCCTGCTCTTTGCCAGAATCAGTTCACTATTCTTCAGGTCTCAGATTAAAAGTCACTTCCTCCAAGAAGCCTCCCTTGATATAGTTAGATCCCTATAATATACTCTCATAGCAGTCTCTACTTTTCCTTTGTACAATTCTTCATAATTGTAATTGAAATAATTTGTGTAATTTAGTTGTTTGATGCCTACCCGCCCCGTTCTACACAAGCTCCAGAGTTAGTTTCCCTCTGTCGGTTCACTATTACATCGCGAATGCTAGCACAGTGCAATGACAGGGAACACCTCATAGTTACTGGGAGGGTATGACAGAGCAACCTGCTGTTACTGGGGACTGGTTGTGGAGAGCTCCCTCATGTGTGGGGCGTTGGGGGGATAACAGCATCCCACTAACTGGGTGTGGGGGGTGGCACAGGCAGTCAAAGAAAACTTTCCGTAGTTGTTCAATCTGAGATGGACCAATGCCTCTGAAAGTCAAGTTCCTAGAAACTCCTTCCTCAGCAGATCTGGTATCTCAGGGCCTAGAGAGTCCTGACGCTTACCTGGTTGACCTCTCTGCAGATCTCCCCAACTCGCCTCACCAGGAGCTGCTGCAGGTGGCGACACTCAGTGCCAGGCCCCCCATCCTCCCGAATCAGGCTCCTAGAAGCAAAGGTAGATTTGACACAGAACTGCAGTGGGGAAGGGTTATGTGTATCATGAAGGGGAGGGGAAGGTCATGGTGCTCAGGGCCCAGGGAAACCATGAAAAGGAAGTAGGCTTGGACAAAGGGAAGTAAACCTGATGGGAACTGGGAAAAGTGGAATTCTCAAGAGCAGTTCTGGAGGCCTAGGCTCCATGCTTGCCTCAGGAGCTCCCACACCAGTACCACCGGAGGCTTCTGTGCAATGTGCCTCTTCTTTTTTTTTTTTTTTTAACAGTTGTTATACTGTATTTTCATTTGTATTATTATTGTATTGTTTTTTTATTGGTTTTTTATTTTTAATTATTTATTTATTTTATTTCAGCATATTATAGGGTTACAAAAGTTTAGGTTATGTATATTGCCCATGCCCCCCCACCCCCGAGTCAGAGCTTCAAGTGTGTCCATTCCCCAGACAGTGCGCATCGCACTCA
>CM052444.1:79554504-79611868 GCA_028533085.1 Varecia variegata
AACTCTATCCAGGAGAACATAAGAGATTCTATATCACTGTTATTTCTTATAGCTGAGTAATACTCCATGGTATACATATACCACATTTTACTAATCCACTCATGTATTGATGGGCATTTGGGTTGTTTCCACATCTTTGCGATTGTGAATTGTGCTGCTGTGCGCCTCTTCTTTATTTTCAAATCTTCTTTATCAGAATGGTGGTCTTCCCTTCTCAATCCCACCCTTCTCCCCTCACTCTATTCACCCTCGAGATTAGAGATTTAACCAGATGCCTCAGCATGAATCCTGGCTCTGGGACTTACTATGACCTTGGACAAGTATTTAACTTATCTGTGCATGAATTTCCTCATCCATATGATATGGATAATAATACTTCGTAAGGTTGTTACATAGATTAAAGGAGCTGATTCATGTCAAATTCTAGAACAGTGCCTACCATACAGTAAGCACTTGTTAAATTTTAGCTATTACGCCTTATTTTTATATGTCAACTCTGAAGCTTCTCTGAACTGTAGACATTCTTTCTTAATGCTCAGCTAGAAGGCAAAATCCCCATCAGCTTTTCAACTCCATTAAGAAAGTCAAGAATGACATGCTTTGTCATAAGATATGGGAAGTGATCTGGAGCACCCAAGCTGAGAATGTAAGTCAGCTCCCTACCCAAGCTCTCGGTCCCAAGCATTACCTTTTTTTTTTTAAGAGAAATGGGGTCTCATTTTGTCACCCAGGCTGGAGTGCAGTGGTGTGATCATAGCTCACTATAGCCTTGAACTCCAGAGTTCAAACAATTCTCCCACCTCAGTCTCCCAAGTAGCTGGGACTACAGGTGTGAGCCACACACCTGGCTATTTTTTTTTTCCTATAGAGACAGGGTCTCACTACATTGCCCAGGCTTGTCTTGAATTCCTGGCCTCAAGCAATCCTCCTGCCTCGGCCTCCCAAAGTGCTGAGATTACAGGCATGAGCCACTGCGCTCAGCCGACACTTAACAACACTGAAAAGAGGTATTGTGGGAACACAGAAAAGGGGTTAACATGGGCATCAGGGTGCAAGTTCTGGCTTCTACTTACCGCGCATGTGCATACACTTCCACACGGTCCTGCAGTACCCGGACAATGAGCCAGAAGTCAGGCAGGCAGGGGCCAGGGAGGCCTGACAGTGAAGGCTGTGGAGGTGCCAGCCCAGGTGGAGTCCGTAATGTGAAGGGGGCCTTCTCGCTGAGGGTCTCGTTGGGACCCTCGCTGTCTGAGCCACTGCTGCCACCATCATAACCTGGTCAGATGTGCTGAAGTTCAGTCCCATCCTAAGCTGACTCATCTGATCTTCCAAGTACATTGGCTTGATGCTCCCTTCAGATCAGTCCTTTCTGATGCCCCCTGCCCAGATCCTTCCCTGTGCAGCCCCTGAGCCCACCTCCCGTCAGCTTACAGTCTTCTGCTCCCTGCCCCCAGCTTACCTAGGTGGTCTGAGTCCACACTGCCCTGACTGGACATGAGGCTTAGTCCCCGGCTGGGCCCAGGCTGACTCCCTGCATAGAGAAGGGAAATACCTGGAGCCTTTCTCAGTCCTGTCTAGGGCCTCCCTCCAAAACTGGAAACAGGACCAGGGATCTAAAAGTCCCTGGTCCTGGCCCCAGACTTTGCTGCCCAAGTCCTCTCTTACCTCCCTGTGGCAGGCTGATGAGGGGGGCACCCTCAGAATCTTCTGGGGACCCAGGGGCTTGGGGGCTGGCTGTCAGGGCCTGAGGGGCAGGAAGTCAGGACTGAGGTAGAGGCCCCACGCACCCACCCCACCCTCATTTCCAAGTCAGACTCACCTCCCTTTCGACAACTTCAGCCCTGTCCTCATGACTGTGCCAAGCCCAGGCCGCTGAAGAGGGTTCCCCATGGGCTCCGCCTGGCTGCTGGCCAACTGCCACAAAGAAGAAGCCACTATCAGGGTCCTCAAGAAGAACATGGCCAGGGAGATGGAGGCGGCGGAACTCCTAGGGAGCAGGAGCCAAGATCGCAGTTTAGGCAGGAGCAGCCCTCCCTGTATATGGCGCCCTACATGTCCTCATTAGACACCCTGAACTACCTGCTGAGGCAGACGCTGGCATCTCTATTGCTGAGGTAAGAAAAGGTTCAGTCACTTTAACATACCCAGTGACAAGGTTGGGAGCTGGGTTGATTTCCACTGGATTGGGTTGTCAGGCACAGGGGTGAGGGTAGACAATATAGTGAGGAGGGTGACAGGAGGGGTAATTCTGTGAACTCAACCTAAGAGAGGGCCTTCCAAGCCTCTGCCTGGGGTCTGGAGAAGGATGGCCCTCAAGGTGTCTACAGAGTGTTCTGAGGGTAGCTTACCTCCTTAAATTGTGTGAGGGAACGCTCTGGGCCAAACACAAAACTCAGCGGCAGAGTTTGGCGAAGGCAGGTGGAGCGTCCAGGAGAGCTATGAATGTGGGCAGCTGCACGGTGCAGGGCAGGGCTCTGGGGGAGGCCCCCTCTTCGGAGTGCCCCCACCATCTCATCTTCCAACAGCCAGCGGATCTGTGGCCAGAGAGCATGCCAGGAAGTGGCAAAGGCACCTCCTTGCTTATTGGGGCATCACCTCACTCCCAGACTAGAAGACACTGGAAGATACTTTTATTCATAGACTGAGGGAGGCCACACTTCAATCCCAGAATAAAGGGGACACCTTATCTCACGGATATAATGGAAAGGGTACCAGTTACAGTGTTGGAGGGCTGTCACTTAGGTTGGCGGAGGGAAGGGCCTCACCTCACTCATGGTGGTCTCTATAGCCAGTCTGTGGGGCATGGCCAAACTGGATAGCCCTGGGTGCCTAAATGGAAGAAAGGTTTAGATACTGGTTTCCAGAAAATGAAATTGAGGGGGAGCAAGGAACTCTGCGAGGAGGATAAGGCAATACCTCTCTTCTTCTGGGGGTGGCAGTGGGGGTCCCAGGCCATCATCTGACCTTAAAGATGATGGCTGCCCTGGGGATCGTGGGAATGAAGCACTGCTCTCAGACGTTGACCTGAACAGGGTGGGAGCAGAAGTCAAAGGTCAGGAGCTACTATCCTTCCAGGGCCTCCTCATCACTCCTTTCTTGGACTCAAGGTCTCCTTAGTCCCCAGGTATCCTAGATTCCTTTAATGGTCCCCCCCCGACGAACAAGGCCCCAGGCCCCCCAACCAAACTTGCTGCCACACCGGTGGTGCTGAGGGTCTGAGGCTGGGGGGAGCTCCACTTCCAGAGGCAAGGTCAGCACGAAGACATCCAGAGTGACACTGAGGTCCCTCAGGGGAACTCGGCCTCCAACGGGGGGGCCCTCCAGACTGGAAAGCACCTGGCCTGGGAAACGGGGAAAGTTAGGTGTTACTGTGGGGCTTAAGACAAGCACAGATTCTAAGTTCTAAGTGCTATAAGAGTTATACCCCTAGGTTCTCCTCTACCCGCAGACAGGTAGGCAGTCTGTACCAGGACTTTTGCCCTTCCCTTGGGCTCCCCTAAACTCACCCAGGCAAGTGGGCAGGCTGCACACAGGTACTGAGCTGTGCTGCCCACGCAGCCGCACGGAACACGTGAGGTGCAGGAAGAGTGGTGGCAGGTCATGCATGAGGCTCTCGGGCCCAGTGGGTGACTCGCCCCCCAAGATACTGAAGGAGTCTTCATCTGGGTTCACAGTGTCTTCATCTGACAGCGACGCGGAGTCTAGACCAGCAGGCCCCAGGTGTGGTTCACGGCTCTCACGGTATTCCACCTCCAGCTCTGGGTCACTCTCAGTGACCACACAGCCGGCAGATGTGTCTCCTAGTGGTGCATGTCATGTGGTCAATGGGAGAGGCTGGCAGTGGAGACCCCTGGATCCTGGCTTGAAGCAGCCTTCCCCACCTTGACCCGCTTGCCCACACACCTTCTTCCCCCATGAGCTCAGCCTCTGAAAACTCCAGGTCACTGACTTTTCTGTCTACTGTGTCCCGGGGGCCCTCATCCTAAGCAAAAGAAAGAGAGTTTGATCTAAGGCAGAACAAAAGCCACATTCAGGCCTCAGGCAGGCCTCTGGGGCCATGGGTTGGGGACACGAGGGAGGTAGAAAGAAAGCCACTCACCTCTCGCCTGCTGGATGGAGGGCAGTAGAAGAAGTAGTGGGGATTAGAGGGCACTGTGCAGAAGTGCAGACGGCTGATCTCCAGGAACTTCTCCTGTTGTGGGTTAGGAGACCATGTCAGCCACCCCTCAGTAGGACATAACCGCTACTCTAGAATAAGACACATGCACACCTCCACCCAGGAGAGAATACTGTCCCTCTGCACAGGCAGGACTTCATGCCTCTTCTACCCTCACCCAAGCTTCCCACCTGGATGAGGCTCTGAAGGGCATCATGTGCCTCTCCTCTGAGCTGGCAGATGTCTGTTAGAGAGATCTCCAGGCCAGGATCTGGATTGCCAGGGACACGGGTGCTCTGAAACTCAGGCTCGCTTAGGTCCTCGGTCTCTATGCTGAGTGGTCAGGGTGGGGGATGTTGAAGTGTTAAGAATCACCAAGTCCTGGAGGAGCCGCTTCCCAACTGGGGAGCAGCACACTCCTGTCTATTTGTCTACAGGAAGGATGCTTAGCACAACGGCATGGATGGGGAAAGAGGCAGGAAGAACCAAACCACCCATCAGGGCTCTAACCTCCACATTTCTTAGTGGCTAGGTGTTTCTGTGAAGAGAGTAAGGATGACTCACAGTTTTCTGACTTAGATCACTGGGTAAATATTTTACTGTGAATGGAGAAGACAGGCGGAGAAGCAAGGTTTGGTGGGAAGAAAATGCATTCATTTGGGGGCATGAGATGTAGAGGATCTAGAGCTCCAGAGAGGGAACGGGGCCGGAGTGCCGACCTAGGAGCCATCAGCATACTCGTCCTTTGGGTTCTTCTGTTTCCCCAGTGCTAACACACTGCAGACCCCAGACACACGGCTATCTGCTCCCTCTATCCCTCTCCTTCTCCTTCAACAGGGACGTTTTGAAGTCCCTAAGGTGAGCTGGGGACCCAGCAATGAGCAGAATACAGTTTGGGCCCCTGTGAACTCACAGATCAGCTGGGGAGAGTCTTACTGTTGTGTAAATGTCCTTAGAACAAGCCTCTATTGTCACTGTTGGTAACCAGGAACTCCCTATCCCTACCCCAGGTCATCCCTCCACACCAAAGCAGGAGAGACTGGGAGAGCCTGGGAGGGAGATTGCTGTCTGTGCCAAGTGCGAGAAAGAAGGCTGCATGGGGGCACGGGGGACAGGGAGCCAGCAACAAAGCACTCCTGCTTCACTGGTGCTTAGGTCCTACCTGGACTGGAAGCCCCAAGTTTACAGGGACTTGGTTTGTGCCCCCTTGGAGTATCATTCAAGTACAGTCCTAACCTGGATTCAGAAGCTAGGACAGCTCGTTCCCGAGGCTCAGGGCCCTCCTCGATGCTGCTGCTGAAGGGCCCAGGGCTAAGGGGACCAGGGCTTGGGGGTGCATGAGGCAAACCCCAAGTGTGGCCACATAGTGCAAGCAGAAAAGGGGTGATGTCTACTTCTTGTAGTAGCTCCTCACAGGCATCTACTGCTGTCAGCAAATCCTGGGAGGTCACGCTCTGTGCTTGCTGCAAGCTCCGGAACAACCCTGATGGAAGTGGAAGGGGCCACACAGGTCAGGCTCTAGAATAGCCTCTCTACTCCTCACCCCTGTGATCCCTGCTCTCACTCCCTGAGCCCCATTCCTTCCTCACAGGGCCCTCCTGCTCACCACGGACATAGCACCGCTGTGCGTGCTCCTGCAGCAAGGCACAGTGGTTGGCTGCCTCCTTGTACCTGGGCTCCAGCCAGGCTGAGGATGGAGAAGGGTGGTCGAGGAACTGAGTCCTAGGAATGGGAGGGAAAACAGAGCTCGACCAACTCCCTGAAATGAGACCTGACATTCATCAGCCACCCACATTCCAAGGGATCACCAAATATACTCATAGCCTAGCAAGTTCAGCTGATTTGCTGAGGGACACCAACCAAGGAGCTGGCAGGATGTGGCTAAGAAGCTGAGTTCCTGCCACTGACCATCAGCCTGTCTGTCCATACCCATTAGTGTATATCTAAGCCTTGGTTGGAACCACGGTTGGGGGATGACATAGGTCAACACAGAGGGTGCTCACCGAAAGATGAGGTCTCGGGGTGCTTGAGGGGGCTGTGTGCCAACCATTTGCTCTCTCAGTGCTTCCAGTGAACAGCTATAGATATAGACAGGACACCGGGTCCGGGGCCCATCTGCACCCTCTGTCTGGGAAGCCTGACGCCCAGCATAAGCCTGTAAGTCCCGACGGAAGGGTGGGCTCAGCTCTCCTTGATTCTGGGCATTGTCTGTGGGGAAAAGGTGCCACAAGGATTTCACATCTTCCACTGTTGCCCATTCCGGTGCCTGCATGAGCAAGTCAGCAGCCTCACCATCGGCCAGGGTGACACTGAGGATGGGGACTTGGGACTTTGCAGCCTTGACTCCTGTTCCTCCCAGATCTTTCAGGCTGGGAGCCCCACTCCAATCCCCAAACTTAGGCTTTGTCTCCTCTTGAGAGGGTCCCTCCAGGCCCCAGGCGGCCAGACGCTGGACATCTGAGGAGGAAAAGAGAGACTAGATCAGAGCTGCCTGGTGGGCTGGGGAAGGAGTTCAGGGTTTGTGTCTGAGGGGGTAAGTGAGCAAGGTCAGTGGTTGGTACCTGAGAAGGCAGATGGGAGAAAACTCAGAAACACATGCTGGGGGCTCACAAGCCTTGCATAGCAGCGCCACTGAGGGGGCTGGGCAGAGATGAGAGGCTTGAGAGCTTCAGGGAGACCTACACTCTGTAAGAAAGAAACAGAAAATTAGAGCAATCTATAAGGGAACATGCAGCCCCCGTTCCCTTCCTCCACCCTAGAGCTGACTCATCTTAGGTACAGCTTGAAAGATCCAGGACAAAGGGAAATGACAGCCTGTCACTGGCAGAAGGCATTCAGTATCCAGAATGACAGGAAGTTGGGGCATGAAGATGTGATGGAAGGAGGTCAGTATGCAAAGGGCTCTGGGAGAAGAATCGGTGCTGACCAGGGTGGTAAAAGCTGAGTCTCCAGTGGCCTGGGCGCCGCCAACTGCTTGGTCCTTCAGGAGCCCATGGCCCCCGGTTGGTGACTCCTCTGCACCTACGATGGGGGTAGAGATAGGTAGAGGAGGGCAGAGCCAGCAGAGAGGCAGGGCTTGAGTTTGAGAGGTGGAGAGGAGGAGGAAGGCCAAAACTCAAAGGCGGGAACCACACTGGGGGGTGGGGAAAGGGGTGGGCTAGAGTCTGGCGTTAGGAAGAAGGCGGGAGCTCACCTGGACCGTGGCAGGTCCGCCACAGCACCTCACTCAAGAAGGCAGCCTGGTCAGCGGGGGTCAGCGGGATCTCCCGGTCACTCAGCTCCTGCCCCAGGCAGCTGTGCAGCAGGCACAGCACCATGTCGTTGGCGGGACAGGGCCCCTCGGCGAGAGGGACACCCTCTGGCTCTGCCCGACACACACTCTGCTCAGCACCAAGAGCCTCCTGCTGCCCAGTGCCCCTGGCTCAGCCCTGACCAGTAAGGCCCCTCCTACAGCCTCACAGCCTCCTCCTGCCCCCATCACTGCTCTGCTCCCTTATCTGCTCCCTATTCTCTAATAATCCCAGGCTTGCTGGCCCTTTAGGTGTGGGGTGAATGTGTACAAAGTTCCACCCACCTCTGGACAGCAAAAGGAAGAACATCTGGAGCTGCTGGCACTGTGGTAGCAATGCCATTAGGTCAAAATGGAAAGGGATCTCACGGACACAGGAGTCTCCTCCATGGTCCAATCCTAGGAGGGAGGGAAGGAAGACAGAACACATAGCAAGACCCAGATTAACTGTCTGTGGCCGCCTTCTCCCTACCCACTCCGCTGCTCCACCCAGTGGGCCACCTCCCCCACTGACCATCAGAGACCCTGGGCTCTGGGGGCAGAGGACCCCACTCCTTGCTCTGGCACAGCTGTATCAGGTATTCGAAGCTCAGCATGGAGCCTATGCAGGCAGCATCTCGCGGATGGAGCTAGAGAAGGAATATCAGAGGTCAGAAGTCAACCCCTCCTATCCCAGAATACCCCGGCCTCCAGCTCTCTAGGAAGGCCTGACAGTCCCAGACATTCAGAGGGACCAGGAAGCCCATGGGTGCAGTACTCCAAAGGAGACGATACCCCAACCCGGTAAGAGGTGGGGGTACTGTTCTGAGCTCACTCACAGCTTGAGGGATCTCAGAGTACGTCAGGTCCTGGAGGTGCTTCCAGTTTCCAGGGCCGGGTCCCACTCGCCCACACTGTGGCTCCACCCACACCTCGGTGACCAGATTGAGCTCTGAGTCTCCCTCCAGGGCCTCCACCTCCACATCATTGTCGTCATCTGTTGAGAAGCTAAAGGAGGAGGGGCTGAGCCTGGGGGAGAGGAGGGTCCAGTGCACAGCCTCACAGCAGGGAGCAGGCCTCACGGAGCACGGGAAGGAGGCGGGCACAGAGGACAGCCACAAGTTGCACAAGGCCTTTCTAGGCAGTCATCCACCTGACGAAGCATCTAAACACAGCAAGCCCTGCCCCAACTCTGGACCAAGATCACCTCCGGGTATGGGAGCCTGACGTTTAGAGGGCAGTGAGGAGAGGGCGGATTCTGCAGAGAGGAGGATCTCACAGAGGCCTGTCTCACCTGTCTTTGGTGGAGGTGGAGTGTGGGGGGAAGAGGATGTACTGGACAACGCAGGTGTGCTTCTCTTCAGCTGCAGCCTGCCCTGGTGGCTCATTCTGTGGGCAGAATGGGAGATCTTGGGCAAATCCCAGCTGATGCAGAAATCTGGCCTGGCCTAGCTGTGGCCCTCAGAACTTTAGTCTCCTCACCACATTGTCCTACGAGGTGCCTCAGGCCTGTGTCCTCTACCCACTTGGCCCCTGTGAGGCAGAGTTGACAGCAGTCCCAACCCAGCTCAGAGGCAGTGTCCCCGAGATGATGACGGACCTTGCCGGGGACGTGTCATGAGGGATGGCACATACCTGAATTGGAAGCTCCAAGACCATGTTGATGATTCCTTCCCCGCTGCAGGCGAAGTGGAACCCTTCAGAAAGTCGGACTCTGAAGCCCCATAAAGGTGGGGGTGGGGTCAGGATGAGGGAAGAAGAGACACTCAGAGCGCGGCCCCTCCCCTTACGCACACACCTCCCAGCAGCCTGCCAGTGGTCCCTCGGGGTGTGACAGGTCCAATTAGGACCAGAGGCCAAAATAAATCGAGTTGGGGGAAGGGCAGCGGGGAAGGGCAGTAGCATGTGCTGTTCTGCACTCGAGACTGACGCTTGGAGAGGGGAAGTGTGTGGTTTAGGCTTTTTGTCAGTCTCAAAACCCAGTCTACACTCACTCTCCCTGCCCCAAGTGGCCTGGTAGGCTTGGGTGACATACTCAGTGAGGACGGAGAGGAGCTGGGCGAGGGCACTGAGTGGCAGTGCAGGGGCCAGTCCTGACGGGACACTCCAGAGCCAGCGCTGATGGTAGAGGTAGCGGGACAGCGACGCTAGGCTAGAGGAGGCTGAGCGGCCTGACACCAAGGGCAGTGGCCCTGGTGGCTCCAGTGTCAGCAAGAAGGGTGCCCGGTAGTCCAGGGGTAGCTTCTCATACCTGGGAAAGGGGGCAACTCCCCAGTTTACCTCTACTCACACCCAGCTGAGCCGCACCCAGCCCCTCCGGCCCTGGGCTCCTCCCCACCCTCTGTACCAACCTGATGAGCAGTTTGTCCAGTGGCTTATGCAAGACCACAAGGCAAGGACGGTCAGACAGGGCCTGCTGTGGCCCCAGAGTTGGGGGCGACTTGGAGGGCGAGTTGCCCCCACCAAGGCCCCCCAGCCCTTTTCGTTTCACCTTTGGTGTTGGCTCCTTGCTTTGCACCCGGTGGGGGAAACGCAGGCGCAGGATCTCTTCCCGCAAGCCTGACACAATCTGAAAGGAAAATGCACTCAGATCCTCTTGCTTCCATCTCCTACAGCGTGGGAAAAGGGGCCTACAGGCAAGGTGAGAGAACCTTCTACTCCAAGCCTCACTTGGTCTGGGGGCCCCTCTCTCTACTAGCCCTGGCCCTGTGGGGCTTGGGGAGATGGAGCTAGTCTACACCCCAGGGCTCCTTGGTCTAGGAGTTAGTCAGGGCCCAGCTTACCTTGTGCCGGGCCTGTGCTGGCGTGCCAATGGGAAAACCCAGGCGAAGAACCATGCACGGGGCCTTGGAAATGATGCGGACCATGTAGAAGGAGGAGGGGGGCTGGTCTGGGGCACTGGGGAGAGATGGGAGTCAGTGAGCAGCCCTAGGTTGGGAGGGTGAGGTCTTGGGTTAGAGCAGGAGACATGGGATGGGGTGGTAGGGGAACAGTGAGGGGACATAATTTTGCCCACCTGGAGAGCAGCTTGATGTAAGAATAGCCCTCTACTAGCACAAAGCTGCTCCAGTCCCGAAGCAGAGAGGTCAGCGAGGAGTGGGAGATCCTGCACTGGATAGTGCTGTAGCGTCCATTGCTGCCTGGGGTGTGCAAGTGCTTGGGGATTGGTCTAGGAAGAGGGGTGCAGACTGAGGTCAGACCTCCCAGCCCCAATCTTGAGGGGAAAGAACAGATGGCTGCCTCTCTCTTCTAGGCCCTGCCTGAGGTTACGGGGGCTACTGAGCAGGAAGACGAGGAAAGGGCCACAGTTGCTCCTTGGCCTCAGTTGGTAAGGGCTCACCCGCTGTTCCCCTTCCTGTCATTCCCTATTTCCTGAGCCCTGCTGCTCCACCCCAGCTGTAGCCC
Organism: Varecia variegata; assembly: GCA_028533085.1. NCBI lineage: Eukaryota > Metazoa > Chordata > Mammalia > Primates > Lemuridae > Varecia > Varecia variegata. The sequence continues at coordinate 79,565,334 of CM052444.1, forward strand.
TAGCCCTGAGGGTACCCACGTGTCATGCTCCAGGATCAGCACCAGGCGATGCATGTGCAGCCAACGCTGCCAGGAATTAGCATCCATGGACAGCACCGGCTTCCAGTAGGCAGCGAACTGGGCATGGGATGAGTCAGAACCACTGTGCTGAAGGGAGAGTACCTGGGCACAGCAAGGACAGGCTTATAGGAGCATTCGTGGAAAACCAGGTACAACCTCCAAAAAGCAAACAACCGTGGGAAGACTCAGTGCAGGGGGTCAGAGCCAGCACTGGTTTAAGGCTAAAGACTACCGCCCAGCCTGGGACAGAGGCAAAAACTGCTTCCACTAGGAAGGCTAGATTAGGATGACTGAGTGCAGGGACACACCACATAGCACTTTAAAGCTGAATCCACAAGGATGGAACCTGCCCAGCTTATATCACTGACTTGGGAGGAAAGCCACTAAGTGGTGGCAGGACCTCATGGTGAGGCCACTGCACATTAGCATAAGCCACCTGCCCATCAGTGCTAGGCTGACAGGGTAGACTGAGTGAAGAAAGCACAGGACCGAGGAAGCTGTGGTCTTCAGGAAGTACACAGTTCATGGTGGTTGGAAATGGGAGAGGGTGGTGGGGGGAGGCCAGAGTCTGCCACGTGGAGATGGGACGAGGTCCTCGCCGTCTGCTGGGATACCACCACCTAGGCATTGTGCATCTGTTTGCCTCTGCCACCCGTAGTCTGTTTAGGACAGCCTCTCTTTATAGATACTCCTCTACCCCAGGGCCTCAGGAGGAGGGAAAAGAGATGCTTTCAAGGCTAAAGCGCAGGTTTCTGGCTTGGGTGCCTCAGACTTGGGAGAAAAGGGATAGAAGTGGTTCTAGGCTCCAGATGCCATGCCAGTCCAAGTTGGCATGAAATGGGGCTACTACCCATCACAGCCACTCACCGGGGTGGTGGAGCCAGGAGGGATGTAGAAGAGCGGCACCCCACTCTTGGTGCTGTCGGGAAGCGTGAAATGCTCGGGCACTGAGGAGAAGGACTGAAGGTGGGCCAGCATCTGGTCTGTCTGGTTGATGCTGTAGAACAAGGGCCAAGTCTGAGTCACATCTGACTCTGCTGAGTGCAGATGAGGGGAACCTCAGGGGGACACGGGACCCTGGACACAAGCCTGGTGCTCTGGGTGACTCTTCCCAGTGGCCTGCTTCACAAATCTGTCCCTCTACACAATAAATGTGGCAGCGCTCACTGAGTGGTGACCTCACTCACCTCTGCAGTGTGTTCCAGAAACGCCGGATAACGTGGGTACGATACAGCGAGCGAATGGGCTGCCTTAGTGCACAGGACACATCATGCAAAATGTCGTAGCCACCTTCCATTGTCACTTCCACCCGTGTTCCTCGAGGGCCCTCAGGCTCCAGGGGCCAGGGGGCCACAGCCACATACTCGATGCGCATGTTGTGTTTCCACAGCAGCACCAGCTTCACCTCCAGCTGGGACCCCCCTTAAGGGAAAGAAGGCACAGGACTGCAGGCCTGGGACTGCATCCTCTCTGCAACCCCCCCAACCTCATGGAACTCCAGCCTGGCCACAGGTTCCAGGCCCAGAGCCTGCCAACTGACACAAACAGAAGCTTGCAGGAATAATCTGAAAGCCAAGCCAAGCTCGGGACACCACACCAGCCTCGGCTGCTTGACCATGGGCAAAAGGAGATGGAATTAGGGAGCTACATGCTAACAGAACTAAGCCCTGAAGGCAACTCAAAATGCACTTGTCTCAAATGACAACCGGAGTCTTCACTACAACTCTCTTCCCTGCGAGATACCTGTGGGTCCTCTGCTTTGTTCAGCAGGCCCTTCTACACACAAATTCTTAGAGGTCTGTGGGATTACAGCAGGACCTAGTGACACTCACCTTTGGCCAGTGTGACCTCTCGGACACTATAGCCCTCTCTAAGCCGTACGGACACGGTACTGACCAAGTCAGCTGGCACCTCCTTCTCAGTGTGCTTCTTCCTGCGCAAGGCCAAGGCAGGGTTGCTGCTTGCAGAGACCAGGTGCTCGTTAAATAGGCGGTGCTGAGAGCCTACAAGGCCAGTGAGGATGGGGAGGGGAAAGTGGTTATCCGCCAGCTGCCAGAGCTTTAGGGGGAAGTGGCTACACTGAAACCACTGAGGGAACAGTGCCAGAGGAGCCAGCCCCAGCTACACTTTCAGGCCTCTGAGAACCCAAACCCTGCTTAGACCAATTCCTGCATAATCTCTGGGCCCATTCTATATTCCTTGCTCCCCACACCTGCCCCAGGCTGCTTCTCACCACAGTAATATTCAGGGTTCAGCGCTTCCCCACTGCGCAGGAAGGAGTAGAGGAGAAATGCCCGGTGGTAGACAGTCAGACCCAGGTTGCCTGGCTCGGGCTCGGGACAAGTGGACAGGTAGGAGCCAAATGTTGCCATTGCGATGAACTTCATCAATTCCACATTGGGCACGTGGCCAAAACTGCAGTCGTAAGAGTAAACTCCTCCCACCTGGGGAAAGTGAGTGAGTGGAGACCTGGCTCCAACAGAAGCACAGGAGAAGGAAGAACAGGAGAGGAAGAGACAGGGCTAGGTGCTGTTCCCATTCTCTGGACCACAGAGCGGAAAGTGGACCACCGATGTTCTTCTAGGACAGACGGCTGCTCTGCACCTCTCCTTCCCTGAGCCCTTCTGTCTGAAGCCCGTGTCATCTGGCCACACCATCTTCTGCCCTTCCTCAACATCAAATGCCCCCACCCCCTCCACTAAAGATTTTGGCAATTGGTTCACTGGCTTCCTGTCATCATCCTGACAGACTTCAGTGTGTCTCTAACAAAGTGCCTTTCAAACTTTACGATGCATACAAAACCCCCAGGGATTCTGTTAAAATGCAATAGGTCTAGAATGGGGCCTGAGATTCTGCACTTCGAACAAGCTTTCTGGTGATGCCAATGCTGTTGGTCTGTGGACCACATTTTGAGTACCAAGGCTGTAGATCAGAAATTGGCAAACTACACATGCCTCATGGAACAAATCTAGCCCATCACCTATTTTATTTTATTTTTTTTGAGACAGAGTCTCGCTTTGTTGCCCGGGCTAGACTGAGTGCCGTGGCATCAGCCTAGCTCACAGCAACCTCAAACTCCTGGGCTTAAGCGATCCTACTGCCTCAGCCTCCCGAGTAGCTGGGACTACAGGCATGTGCCACCATGCCCAGCTAATTTTTTCTATATATATTTTTAGTTGGCCAGACCATTTCTTTCTATTTTTAGTAGAGACGGGGTCTCGCTCTTGCTCAGGCTGGTCTCGAACTCCTGAGCGCAAACAATCCACCCGCCTCAGCCTCCCAAGTGCTAGGATTATAGGCATGAGCCACCGCGCCCAGCCACATCACCTATTTTTGTAAATAAACTTTTATTCGAACGCAGCCAAGCCCACTGACTTTGTTTCGTGTTGTCTATGGCTGCTTTCACGCTTCAACAGCAGAGCTGAGTAGTTGTGACAAACCAAATGGCCCACAAGGCTTAACTATTTACTAGCTGGCCTTTGCAGAAACTGTTCACAGACCTGCTCTAGATGACTCAACTCCCTGGCTTCTCAGTTCCGCACCTCTCATCTCCAGTAACTCTCCCTGCTCCACACATCTGTCCACCGGCTACATACTGGCCCTTGGAATAAATTCATCTTTGGAGTTTCAAATTGCCACATCCCAGTGATTATGCAACACCCTATCCCTTCAGCTTCCTGCCACTCTCCTCCTCCTGCTGCTCTTTGACCTCTACCAGGCCTTGAACCTCTGTGTTCTCCACGTCTATCTGCACTTTCCAGACCCTCCTTCCTCAACCCAGCCTGGACCCTACGTTCAAGCAAGTTCATAAGCATCACTCTCAAATTTCTGGCCCTCTTCACTCTTTTCTGCTTCTACCTCAAAACCCCAACTGGGGTCACAACCTCTATACTTGGCCAATGGTGCCCAAATGGAGAAAACCATATAGTTGTGTAGGCTGGTACCACATCAGAACATATGACCCCCAATCAGCTAGTCCTTCATGGCTGTCCTCAACATTGTTCCTTCCTCCCAACTCTGGCCTACCTTCCTTATGGCATTCATCTTTTACTTCAGACAGAAATCAGAGGCCCTTGGCAGAATTCATCTGCATCTCACTTCTACCTTCCAGTCTCACAGGAAGAAATGACATGGTGTCTGCTCCAAAAGAATCCCTCCACCTGTTTCTACTCGACCAGGCTCCCTTTGCTTTCCCTTATTTTCAAACTCTTCTTTGCCACAGATCCTTAGAAATATGCTTAAGTCTTTGGCTTAGAAAACAAAACAGAACAAAACACCCCTCCTGCCACCCTGTACTTCCCTCTGGGTACCATTCTCTCTCGCTCCCCTCTTGATCTGAACAGCCCAATTTCTTGTGTCAACACTTGCTCCTACTTCCTCTCTTCGATCCACTCTTCAGTCCATTGAACTCATTTCCCTTACCACCCCGTCACGGAAATCAAACTCTGAAAAAGATCCCTGTGACCTTCTCATCATTAAAGGGCACTTTTCATTCCTCCTTTTACTTCATATTTTTGCTCCCTCTTACAGTGTTAACAACTTCTTTCTTCCAAAAACTCTAACTTCACTGACACCAGAATCTCCTGGTTCTTGTCTGACTCTTCATTCCTTGCTGGGCCCTATTTCTATGAAAGATATTTAAAAATTAGCGTTCCCCAAAGTTCTTCCGGGACCCTCTTCTCTTCTCAATTCCTCTCTGTAGCCTGACAAATCCTAAATCTCTCTCAGTTGAACTCATGCCGTCTCCTGCGCATTGGAATCTGCATATTCAACTGCTCACTGCTATGAAGAGCAGCAATGTATTAAGTAAGTACGCACTATGCTAATTACTTTAAATGCATATCTCACCCAGTGAGGTAGGTACTTTTACAATCTCCATTTACAAATGAATCTGACCAAGAGGAGAAGTGATGTGCCTGATGTCACACAGCTAGGAAACAGAGCCAGGATTCAGACCAGGCATGCCTAACTGTACAGGCGATGTCCTTACCTGCTATACTGTGTTGAACCACAGGCACCTCAAACACAACATGCACAAACCTGAACTCATCATCTCGTCCTCACTCCACCCCAGCTGCTTCTATTCCTGTTTGCTCTGCCTGCCACCCAATCATCACTGAAGTCAGAAACCTGGAGACATCTTTAACCCCTCTTTCTCCCTCATCTCCTACCCACATCTTGCTAATCATAAAGTCATGTTGACTCTACCTCTTCATTTTCTCAATCCTCTTACCCCTGATTCCCCTAATTTAAGCCCTGACTCTCTCTCACCTGGACCACTGCAATTAACAGCTTCTCTTCCTCCACTCCTGCCCTTCACCCAGCAGCAAGGGTAGCCTCAGTAGAACATAAACCCAGTTAGTGACTTTCCATTTATACAGCTGCATCACCCACAGAGTTATGCTTAAACTCCTTAATACAGCAGAACCAGCTTTTCACACTTTGGCCTGTGCCTATCCCTCCAGCCTTGTTTCCCATAGTTCTTTGCCTCACACCCTACAGTCCATCACCCCAAACTAGCTGCAGTTCCATGAATATACCTCTCCCCACCTTTGCTTAAGCTAGTTTGAGCTGGGTTTTTAGACCCTTATACCCAAAACAATAATGACTGATCTATTGGGGGAGGTTGGACTGGAACAGATTTCAAGTTGTGCATTCTTTTTACCATAACATGGCTCCCAAATCCTAAGGAAAGAAGACAAAGATGAGAGTCCTCTCCCACCACTGCCACCTACCTTGTTCTAGACATGACTCCTCCCCACTGTGTAACTATGTCATCAACTTTACCTGGGAAATCACTACCTGCAAGAAAGCAACTGGCCATACCCAATTCTGTGAGATATCCCACTTCTCTCTCCTCCTCCTTAAAAAGTCCTCACCTGCACAAAGGAACAAGCCACGGTGCCACTGCGAAGCTGGTTCAGCAGTGTCTCGCAAACAGCAACATCAGGGACACTGGTCACCCCATCTGTGATCACGATGATACCTGGAGCAGAAAACACCAGACAGACCTGGAGACACTGGCAAGATCAAAGTCACAGTGAGGCACCCAACTGACAGGGCCTGGAAGAGCTCAGTGTCTGCCCACCAATGTGTTTTATAAACTTGAAACACCTTTCCTTCTCCCTTCTCCTCCTACTTCTTCCTCCTGAGTGCTGGATCACAATCTCCCCTGAGTGATGCCCTTGAAGCTCTATTCCTTACCACTAGGGTCCTGGATGGTTGTCAGAGCTGAGGGTACTAGAATATGCACTAATGCAGACTTACATTTTGCAAAAAAGGAAACAGATCCCCTTCCCTGGGGCCCACTGAGTCCTTGGAATCCCCATCTTTGCTGATCCCCCACCCTTTCCAAATCCCTTTCCCCAATCCCGCCAATGTTCCTTCTACTGACCTGCACTAGAGTTTGAAGGTAGCAACTGTAGTGCCAGTATGCCCTGACGAATCATACTGACCAGCCCAAGATCAGCTGTCACCATGGAGACTCCCACCTTCCGGCCCAGTGGCTCCCCCGAGTCTGGGGACTGGTCCTCTGCCTGGCCCTAAGTTATAGAAAAGATAGAGTGGGACAGATGGCATTGCTGCCCTATCCACAGAAAACTCAGAATTTATAGCCCAGCACTGCCACAGGCCTACTGCTATGAGGACCCCAATCCCCCTACTATGCAGCTGAGTCCTAACTGTGCTCCCTCCCCGGGGTGTGCTCGGATGCTGACCCTCAGAGTTCAGCACCACATGAAGCGCCAGACTGTACTAAAGCAAGGCTTCTCTACCCTTTGCCAATAAGAGCCCCTTTCCATATTTTTCCATGACCATTATGAAATATTTTATACATCAATCAAATTAGATTACTAGTCATCAGGCACATAGAACTACCATTTGCCTGGCTACTTCTGGGGTACCCACAGTAATAAGACAGAGCAGTCTAGCTGAGCCCAAGCAGCTTTATCCCTGATTATACAAAATGCTAACTAGAGATTAAAGCCACTCATGATCACCTTTCTCAGATCCATTGAGGGAGAAGATCCAGGACTGAAAAAAAATGCCTTCACATTTTCTCCCAGCAAGAATCTGTGTTTTGGGGAGTGTATCTGAGTACTCTTCCAACAGGGAGCCTGTCGTGAACACTCACTAGCACTCACTAGCACCTTGGCTCACTCTGCCCCTGGCTCTTAGCCCCTCTCTGCTCTCTGTCCCTTGTCTATTCGGTTTACTCTCCCTCTCTGCCCTGTGTCCTTAGCTGCTCCTCTAAGTTGCCTCTGCCACTTTCTCTCCCACACACCTGGCTCTGGGGCTCATACTGCTGCTGCAGCATGGCGGCCACCTTGTCCTCAAAGAGGCACAGCTGCTCATACACCTGCTGTAGGAACACCTCCCGCTGGGAAGAGTCCAAGAGGCAGCCCTGTACCAGCACCTGAGAAGCACAAGGATGAGAAGCACAAGGACTGAGACAGGACGGTCAGGAGGGCAAAGGACTGTATACTTCTGCTCTATTTATTCTCCATAGCTGCATCTAGGCGATCCCGACTTCCCACCCAACCAGGATCTAAGGTATGGCTCCACAGCCAGTTCCCCTTATCATGTCATCTACTCCATCAGTCCCCAGCCCAGGTCCACTGTGTCCCTGCTCAGGTCCTCCAGGCGAGTCACCTTCACCAGGGTTACAACTTTCCTCTGTGGATGATCCTCCTCACTGGGCTTCCCCAAACCCCCACGCGGGGGCGCCATAACACCTGCCGGCTCCGTCCATCTTGGGCTACAGGATGTTGTCTACAAGCTGCCCCAACTCAGCCTGGCAAAGCCTTTTTTACTCTGACTCATACCTTTTAAGTTTCTTTTTTTAAATTTCTAAGCATACTGCACACAGAGGCTGTTCTAGACTTTTTCTCTTTTTTAAACTCAAAATCGTCTTCTTATTCCCTTCATGAATGCTCCTTCCTTCCCTTTACCCTGAGCAGATTAACTCCTCCCCACCATCACCCTCTTCAGAGACAAAGGAAGCCAGGCAACAGGAACTCCCCGCTTACCCTAACCCCCAGGTGTACTACTCTCCAACTCTGAAAACCACCCTCAAGGTTTGGTAAACATTTACATCTACCTGTGTTCTCATTCTTAAAATTCCTCTTCCTTCTCTTTTTTCTTACAGCTAATCTGTCCATTTAATCTTGGATCTTTTCTCTCTCTAATGTCTTCATTCTTTCTCCATGGGCTCCTTTCCTTCTACTTCAAACATAAGTAAGTGCCCCCATCCTAAAAATTGCATGCAGGCCTGGCAGCGCTGTGGTGGCCCTCTGGAACTCGTCCCCTTGCCCCACTGCACTCCTACAGCCTGGCCCCCCTGCCCACTTCTCCCCCCATGGAACAACTACTTTTTTTCCTCCCTATTCCCAACAGGGTGGGCACAGTCCAAACAGGGAAAGTGGGACACTATCCCACTCTACAGGCCTTTGAGGAGAAAAGCAGAATCAGAGAAGTAGCAGGAACTGGAGGCATAAAAAGGTGAGAAAGATGCTCATATCTGTATTGCTCAGAACAACCCAAGTGGCCAATAACAAGGGGCTGGCTAAATATATCGTAATAAAATTAGTAGCCATTAAAAATTAGATTTTCAAAGAATATTTAGTGACATGGAAAAATGCCCATATTATATGTTTAAAAAGCAGGACCTAAAATTCTACGTCTGGAACGAGCCTGATGTGTCTCCCTCTCTTTGGATAAAGGGATGGTGGTGAGGGAGGATAAACACACACTCAAAAGACTACAAGGAAATTCTATACCATGTTAACAGTTATTTTTGAGTATTGTATTATAGATGAGTTTCGTTTTTCTTTATATTTTAATGTATTTTTCAAATCCCCTTCAATGAACACGTATTATAAATGTGATTTTTTTTAAGAGCAGCAGGATACATCTTGAGGGAGCTACAGAGAAAATGAGGCTGGCTCAGGACTGATAAGTGATGCTGGGGACTTCACTGACTAAATCCTCTCCTTCCTTACAGCTGCTATCCTTGTTCTGGCCTCCTACTCTTTCCCACGCTGCAATAATCTACCTGTTCTCCCCACATCCAGACTTTGTCCCCCAGTCCATCCTCCACCAGTGTGATCATCACAATGTACAAATCTGATCCTATTACTGTCCATTTAAAACTTTCAACGGTTCCCTACCACCTGGCTGATTGTTGTAATAGCGAACACTCGCATGTCTTCTACGTGGCAGGCAGAGTTCTAAGTGCTTGACGTGTTAATTCAGTCACCATATAATACAGGTACTGTTAACATCCTCATTCTGGAGAAAAGACACAGATGTACAGAAAGGGTAAGTAACTTGCTTAAGGACACACAACCAGTAAACAGTGATCCCAGATCCAGGGCTCTTAACCACTGCACTGCACTCCCCCATAGAACACAGCGCAAAGTCCTTAGCATGACATTCACTACCTTTCATAACCAGCCCGCACTTATGTCTACAGCCTCCTCCTTGCCATCACCTCCAGACACTCAAACTTTACTCTGTCAAAACTGAATGATATGTAGTTCCCTAAAACACCTGTGATTGAGAGCACAGTTTTCATAGCACCGTGTTTGCTCGTGCTGGTCCCTCTGCCTGAAAAGCCCATTTCCCCTTCTTTGAATGGTTAAGCTCAATTCTTTCTTCAAGACTCAGTTCAAATGCCGGTCTGTCTGAAAGAATCCCCTGTCACTGCCCTGGGCTTGGATGGGTGCTCCCTCTCAATGCTCCCATAGCACCTGAGTCAGAAATTATCAGTGCCTGCATCACATTCAACTGCAATTACCTCCTCAATATCTGTTCGAGGACCTAGCCCAGGCCTGGCATAGATCAACCTTCAGTGTTTGCTAAACTGTACTAAGTTTTGAGTGATTACCTAACACCCATGCTCTCCCTACCTTGGCTATCAGTATCTGCAAAGCCTGGCCCCTGTCTCAGGATGTAGCCCACAACTCACATTACTAACAGCCATACTAGGAAAGCACTTTAAACTGGGTTAGAGGGCTGGCAGTCCCTGCCTGGGATATGGGCATACACCAATTGTGTTGTTGTATATTTCAGACTCTCAGATGCTGTTCCTGGTACCCTGACTCTTAAAGCCAGCTTGATAGCTAAGGTGACAATGTAGCCAGCAGGGACATCATCACAGCAAGCCCCTACCAATGAGTTGAGGATGGTTAAAAGCAGATGAGGGAAAACTGGGCCAATGGTAATCTAAGCCAAAAACAGACATACCAGTAACAGACTTGGCCATTGCCCAAAAGGAGTGTCTTGTGATAACCTGCTTGGGTGTTGGATAAGCCCTGTAATTACCTCTGTGGTTAGCATTATACCCGACAGTTCAGAGGGCCCTCAGAGAAAATGACCCTCCTCTGTCCTTGAAAGAAATTATGATTCTGGGTATTAGCTAAATTTCAAAATCATGAAACTATTCCAAGGTTACTCCTGAGGTTACTATCAGGAGCCAGCGCATCAGCAAACCATCTGATAGAACCAAAGGAGGAGATAGGGGTCAGGGAAAATAGACATCCAGTGGCCAGAACCAAAGAGATTTATAAGAGTGGTGAGAGTAGTGTTTGTCCAGTCAATACCAACTGACCTAAAGCCTATGGGAGGCCGGGCGAGGTGGCTCACGCCTGTAATCCTAGCACTCTGGGAGGCCGAGGCGGGAGGATCACTCGAGATCAGGAGTTCGAGACCAGCCTGAGCAAGAGCGAGACCTCATCTTTACCAAAAAATAGAAAGAAATTAACCGACAACTAAAATATATATAGAAAAAATTAGCCGCATAGTGGCGCATGCCTGTGGTCCCAGCTACTTGGGAGGCTGAGGCAGTAGGATCGCTTGAGCCCAGGAGTTTGAGGTTGCTGTGAGCTAGGCTGACGCCATGACACTCTAGCCCGGGCAACAGAATAAGACTCCGTCTCAAAAAAAAAAAAAAAAAAAGAAAAAAAGAAAGCCTGTGGGAAGATCCTTTAAGACCAGAGGAACTGGTTCTTCTCAAGGGGAGAGAGACCATGGGGATGACTAGGAAAAGGATTCAAGAAGCCAGCAGAGCTGGGGACTTTGGGGACAAACAGTAGATAGGATAAGGGCTTGGTCAGTGGACAATGGGAAACTTGGTCTGAGGGTACAAACTTGGAGAGAAGAATACCTGGTGGGACTGCAGGCCAATGATCGAGGAGTACGCCTGGATAGTTATGTAGATCTCAGGCTGGAAGTCGATGTAAGATCCAGGCACTCGGAAGGGCCGAAGCAGCCCACCCAGGCAGCGAGACAGGGCATGGAAAACTTCATCAAACAAGATCTCCCCTGTGGAATCATCCTGAGGGGAATGCAGAGAAAGATCTCTCAAGGGCGTCCAAAGGCAGCCCTAAGCAGAGGGCAGAAACAAGCAGCTTCTGTGGGTCAGGAGGGCCCTTATTTTATGGTTGATCACACCCACAAATACAGTGGCACACATGGAATGGGATCTGTCTTTAAACACCCACCATTCCTTCATAAGCCTGTCTTCTTTCTACAATAGTAGGTTGGGATCATTTTTCATTTCCCCTAGGCCTCTCCCTCTCTTCCTCACCCTCCACCCCATCTTTTCTTCCCACTGTCTCCCTCCAACCACATACCACAATACCAGTAGATGGGCTAAGGTCCAGCTCAATGACAAATCGATATTGCCAAGCCAGGAAGGTGACCTGGGTAGAAGGTACAAGGAGGAATGGCCTTGGGGCCACTGGTTCATCTGGCTGCCACCCAGGCGGCAGGACACTGAGCACTTCCAACTCCTGCTCAGACTGAAGCTGACAATTAGGATGAAAAGAAAAGGAAAAGGTCAGAAAATAGTCACTCCTTTCTTCCCAGCATCTGCCTTCTACATCCAAAATGTCACACCACTGGCTCCACCTTCCTCAACACAACCATAAACCCTTACCCCACTATGGAGAAAAATTATTTAAAAATTTTTTCATCATCTCGTGGGCAAAGCCACTTGCCCCTCCCTGACTTAGAACCCTCAGTTAGTCTCCCCTCCTGTTTCTAGCACCCTCCTCAAGAACAGAACCTTCTGGGCCAGCCCCTTATATCCTGCCTGTCTCTAGACCTCACCAGCATTTCCTGGGCTGTAGCCTGTACAGTTTGATGCAGATGATTGAGGAACCAAGCCAGGCGAACATTTCGAGAGATTCGATAATCCTTTTTCATTAACAGGAACACCTGCCCAGCTTCTTCCACCTGGGGACAAAGAGACATTCATGAATCCAAAAAATGGCACTCAGTTCCTAAAATATACAGATCACTGTGCAAGTAACTTGCTCAAGGATATCCCAGTCTGTATGTGAGAGGCAAGGCAGCAGAGGTGAAAAGTTTACCCCCTTCCTGCAGCTGTGAAGCAGGAAAAAAAAAAAAAAAAAAAAAGTTTACCCCCACCTCCACACAAGGTGCTCCCAGGGAGTCAATTCTCAACTTTGTTCCCATTTGCCCTATACAGACCCTTATGCAGATGAAGTAATATTTCTATATTATGTTTCCACAAGCGTTTGTATGAGTTTCTCCTATAAACTGTACGCTCTTGAGGGCAGGAATTAAGTCTTATTCTATTTTTGTGCCCTGTGTTTGGCAAATTGCTTCCGACAGAGTAGATACTTAATAAGTCCCTGACACATTAAATGAATGCCAGGCAGTTGCTCCTAATAAATCCTGACAACAGCAGGCCCTGATGCAGTCTTCACTGAGTGAATGGCAAGCCTACTGAATACCTCAAAATCAAACCTCTGGCTGGGTACGGTGGCTCATGCCTATAATCCCAGTTACTTGGGAGGCTGAGGTGGGAGGACTGCTTGAGCCCAGGAGGGTAAGGTTACAATGAGCTATGATCATGCCACTGCCCTGTCTCTTAAAAAAAATATATCAAACTTCCGTGGGTCACAGTCTCTACTCACGCACTTCTCAGTTGTCAACACTCTAGTTCCTTCCCTCCAATGCTTCATGGGGGGTCACTTTAACAATGTTCTAACAAGCGCCAGTTCCCTTGCCCATGTCCTCTTCCTTCCACTGCACAAGCCCTGCCAAATCTCGTCTTGGGATGAATCCGACATTCCCCCTCACTCACACCTATGCCGTGGCAGCTGCACTCTGACAGAAAGAAATGTGTCACTTTACCAGTGGTACCAACTCTAGTAGGCCTTCACCAGTCCTTCGACTTCTCCTTGGTCAGAAGCCTTTCCTATTCCACACAGAAGGTTTGCCAATCTCTCAACCCCCTCACTCCCACCATACAAACTTGCCTACTGTTCACAGAGAAAATAAAGGTCATCTGGTCTGAACTTCCCCAATGTCTCTTCCTGATTAATCCTTATCTGTAACATTCCTTACTCCCTTACTCTTGCTTATTCTAGATAAATGGCAAATTTCTCCTCCTGTGTCCCTGATTAGTGAGGGGAAGAACACCAAGTTGCAAGAATTGAAGAGCAAGTAGTAGAGGAGAAATAAACAGAAGTCAATGACTGCCTATTGAAAAACTTAATTTTGAAAGGAAGTGAATAATTTTTTTCCAAAATGGGGAAATGTGTAGGGAGAGGAGATGGAAATAGCCCTGGAAAAGCAATAATGAAGGGTGCCTGATGTCAGAGAAGAGTGCAGACAACCAAAGATGTAGAAAGTCTTTCTTCTTCTCCAAGACCGAAGGCAAGGGTAAAAAGATACAGAAACAGGCACTGGGAAATGGCAAGGATGACAGTAGAAGGCAAGGAGGAGGAACTCACATCTATGGGGCACCTAAAGTATATCCAATAGTACTCCATAGAAGTGCAAGAATTTCAGATCCAGCCTGGGTTTGAATCCCAATTCAGCCTCTTATTAGCTGTAAGATTGTGGAAAAGGTATTTAACCTCTTTAAGCTTCAGTGTCCTCATTTGTAAAATGAAGATAATCCTAACAACCAATCTTAAGTGCCGTTATGTGCATCAAGGGAAATCACGCATATGAAGTGCTCAGCACAGTGTACTTGGGAAGAACATAATAATAGTTAATAATTACAGATTATTACCAGGTACTATGCTAGGGTCTCTAAGTAAGCTCATTGAATCTTCACAATAACACATTTGCCAGGAGAAAACCAAGGTCCAGAAAAGGTAAGAAATTTAACTTAAGAAGTGGATATAGGGTCAGAAGTCAAACCGAGGCCTGTTGCGCTGCAAAGCCCATCGACTGAGAGTAACGAGTGGATCAAACTGGGGACTCAAAAGCAGAAAAGATTTAGCACAGTTAAAAGAAGGAACGTGATGGGGGCAATAGGCTGAAAGGATGCTTTGACATAGACAAAAAGACAATTTAAACATCAATATTCTGTGATTTCATATTATTTTTTGTTGTCTCCATAACATCTAAAATCACACTTTGGGAAATATCACTCTCTATACCACTTCCCAACATTGCTGAGGTGGGGCCCTGGCCAGATTTTGGATTTTACCCTAAGAGGAAGGTCAAACTACTGAGGGGTTTCAGCAAGGCAGTAAATATATCTGCTTTTTAAAAAATTCCCTCTGTGATTCAGAAAGACCCACTAATGACCAGGGGAGATGATAGCAGCTTAGCCTAGAGCTACTCAAAGTAGCCATTCTGTGAACTGTTTAAGAGCGGTCCTTGAGGAGATAATGCAAGACAATGCTAGAATGCAAAACCATCATTGCCTTTCATTGAGAAAGTCTTATTATGGGAAAAAAACAAAAACCCAAAGTCAGCTGAACTAAAGTGTGAGCTTAGTTGCATTTCAAGGGGTCTTTAGGATAGGACAGACAAGAACTGGTGATTAATTGGAAGTAAGGACATAGGAGGAAAGTAACAAAAAGGAAGGCGTCAAGGATGATTAAGGTAGAATTAGAAACTAGTATGTTGCTGAATGACTTCCAAGTTAGCTAGAAAAACTAGAGACAGTTATTACTATCATTCTTAACACCCCTCTCCCTCAAAAAGTCCGATTAAACTGTACACTCTCATTGCCACACTCCTAAAACCAGAAAAGGTGTCTAAGGCAGGAAATCACTGCAATTACTTGCCCTTTCTTTCTCTGACCCTTGGTCTTGGGGTGGGAAGCGGGGATACTCTCATAAACCAGGCAACCTCTCCTTCATGTTTGACTTAGCTGGTGTGGGTATGACAGTATGTGTTGACTATGCTGGATCCTGCCAAAGTTCTTATCTAAAAAAGGATGGTTTGGGGCTCTGTTATCAGAACAGGAAGGCTATCCTAATTTAGCTGTCCTTTTATTACTCTATCCCCAGAGCCTAGTGCAGTGCCTGGTACATAGGATGTTTAATAAAATTTTGCTAAATAAGTGAATTCACCTTATGTTCTAAGAAACAAAGCAAACTGGACACTTAAAACTAATCATAATTAGTACAACTCTTCTCAAGGTAAGATCATCTTAATGCTACTGTAGACACTATTTTCCTTTTGTTCTTGGTATTTAGTAAAACCTTTCTTTCAAATGCCAGTCTGTTTCAGCTATGCAAGGAAAAACCAAGGAAAAAGGGTTTTGGCCCATACTGGGCCAGGGTTAAAAGGGGGGCCAGCACATGTCTGTGGGTCAGCACTATAAGGACAGAGTTGGGGCAGCTGGTCACCCCATCATCTAGGACTAAAATCTTGGCAAATCTGGGTTTAACAAGTGAACCTTTCCATGACTATCTGCACTAAATTAGGACCTTTCGTTAGGCATTCACAAAGCACCTACCAGAGTATAATCATTTGCATAGTTTTTAACGTTTGTTTCTCCCACAAGTCTGGAAGCTCCAGGGAGGTAGGGGCCAAGTCTATATATTGTTCTTTGCAGTAACCCTAATACCTAGCACATTGCTAAGACATATTAAGTATTCAAATAATATTTGTTGAATGAATGTAGGAATGAGGGAAATTGTTCTTACATGCTATATTTACGCTCTTCTGTTTCCAGCTATGTTCTTAATTTCTTACTGATGATTCCTGTTTTTCGATCTTTTATCAACATCTGTTTTTTGTTTTTCAAAACAAAAAAGGAGTTCTCATCCTTCCTCAAGGATGGATGAAAAAATTAACCTATTCTGTTGTTTGGATTTTTCCTTTGCTTCCACAAAAGTTTTTACCAGGTTGCCATTAGTATCTTCTTTTCTAGTATTACCTTATGTTTTCTTTTACTGTTTCTGGAATCCTAGGGACAGCAGGAGTGGGGTTCTAACGGATTTGCTTTAGGTGCCATTAGATGTGTTTTAGAAGGAAGAACAGTGTTAGGGAAAGAAAGTGTGATTTGATAGCTGAGACTCTGGGCTTGAGTCCAGTTTCCTCTTCTATAATATAAAATACCACCATCTACCCTGATGATGTGTGAAAAGCACCCTGTAAAAAGTTCCGTATAAATGCACACATTAGTAATAACAAAATGTTGCTGTTTACTTTGTTTCTTTTGAGTCAGTCTTTTGAAGAAGTCCTGCATAGCCATTCACTTCAGCTTTTTGTACTCATCCTCATTCAGTTGGCATTTTTGGAAATGTCCTCATACAGAGCCAGAATTTGTCTTCTTGATAATATCTTGACCCATTGAAATCTGTTCTCTTGAAAATATCTAACCCACTTTTGGTTTTACCTCCTAAAGATACACAGAGAAAGTCTGACCCTCTGCCAAAGGAGAGTTTATCAAACATGTGATGACAGCCCTGAGTCTTTGCTTCTCCAGAATAAACATCTCTGGGTTCTTTAAATATGTCTCAAATGGCACAGTTTCAAGTTTCCTATTTTATATCTTACATTACATGCCCTTGAATAAACTCAGGCTGGTCTACTTTTCAACTTAAAAGAGGGGTCCAGAATGGAACATAATACCCAGGTAAGGTCACAAATTCAGATTCTCTTAGGTTATATTTGCTTTTTTTGAAGCTTTACCATACTATTGACTCAGGAAACCTCCATGACTTTCTCACTTGTGCTGCTGTTAAGACACATCCACCATTCTGTACTCACACAGCTGGCTTTTTTGGACACATAAAATTATTCAATTAGTTCTATCACATTGGATAAATTCAGTCTATTATTCTATTGTGAAGCTTAGAATGTTGGTCCTTCTAGTAAATCTCTCCAGCTTAATTTCCCTGCTAATTTGATCAGAATGCCATCTGGTCCTCATCCAACTCCAAAACGGACAAAGGCAAAGTAAGCATGCATGCATTCATTCAGTCAACAAATTTATAGAGAGCCTGCTACATGCTAGGCACTAGGCAAGATCCTAAGGATACAATGGAAAGCAAAAATATGTATTCCCTGCTCTCATAAAACTAACTTTATAATGGATGGAGGACAAAGGCACTAATCAAATAATCACTCTAATTATTGTATTATTACAAACTGAATAAGTGCTCCAAGAGATAAGAATGTGGTTCTATGACAACAAGCAACAAAGTGACCTGGCCTAGGCTAGTACTTCAGGAGAACATGATGCTGAAGGGAGAGCAGGGTTTGATTAGTGAGGAGGGAATGGGGGTATATCAAATGGGGGACACTGTTATTAGAAAGCTTTCCTCCAATTATTAGCAGGCCACTAAATTTCACCACTGTACAGCTTTCATTTCTCCACATTGCCTTGAAGCTTATTTTGAATGATGGAGTATCCAAAGCCAAAATGAAATCTAGTTCATCAATCAGTTCTTAAAGAATCCACCTTTCTGAAACCAGGAACATGTGCCTAACATTTGCCTAGCACTCTTGCAGCATTTCCCCTTACATATGATCCTTCAAAAACAACAAATACATTTTCAAAACATCATTTCTTGAGGCCAGGCATGGTGGCTCATGCCTGTAATCCCAGCACTTTTGGAGGCCAAGGCAAGAGGAGGGCGTGAGGCCAGAAGTTTGAGACCAGCCTGAGACCAGCAATATAGCCAGATCCCATCTCTACAAAAAAAAAAAAATTATCCAGGTGTGGTGGCACACGTCTTGGGAGGCTGAGGCAGGAGGATTCCCTGAACCCAGGAATTTGAGGTTAGTGAGCTGTGATCGCACCACTGCACTCCAGCCTGAAAAACAGAGCAAGACCCTGTCTCTAAAAAAAATAAAACAACAAAAAAACCCATCAAGTTTTCACTTTCAAGATATAATGTATCAGAACCAGAAGATTTAATAATTTAAGGAGCTAGAATAGTGTTTTTCAAAGTGGGATCCAAGGACCAGCTGTGTCAAAATCACTTGATGTGCTTATTAAAATGCCAATTCAGGTCCTGGGCACCACCCCAGACCAACTGAATTTAGAGTTGATGGAGCTCAGGAATCTACATTTTAACAAACTCGCCAAGTGGTTCTTCCAGATTAACATTTGAGAATCCCAAATTGGTTCTCACAGCATCTGCACTCCTATGGAGCTTCAAGTCCCCAACAGTAATCCTCTTTGAGTCTGATGTACAATACTCTTGGAGTAGTCCGGCAGAGATAAAGCAGGGTTTTGGAGTCAGAGACCTGGATTCTAATCTGACTCTATTACCATTTGCTATCTAAATGATGTCGGACAAGTTACTTAATTTTTCCAGGCCTCAGTTTCTTCATTAATAACATGTGGATAAGAATATCTTCATAGGGATGTTGCAATTAAACAGGAGAGTCAGAACAGGACAGAGGAAGGTTATCATTCTTTGGAACATTTATTGAGGCCTACATACCATTTGTACAATTTGTAATGAATAAAACATTACCAGGCACTGTGCTGCATACCACGTGAATGAAACACGGTCCATCTCATTAATTTGTTTTTTGCACCTGTCCCTTTGTGATTAAGGTCTAAATTATTTTTTGAGCCTTTTCTAATCCTTGTGCTGTCTAACTAAACCTTGTGCTGTCTTCTGTTAACAGACTCCCACAAAATAATGTAGATTTTTCTCCCATAAATTGGCTGAAGCCTCCTTACCACTTTACACCAAAGTCCTACCTCTATCATGGCTTCTAGTTGTATCTTCTTCACCAGACTTATCTCTCAGCAATCCCCCCTTCAGCTAACAACATGCATTCTAGTGGTAGAGCCCCCAGGATCAAATGCTGGTTCTGCTGTTTATTAACTATTTGGCTCTGGCACAGAGACTTAAACTTCCTGTGCTTCAGTTTCTTCATCTATGGAACAGGGATAATAATAGCGTCTATTTTATGAAAATTTTATGAGTATTAGATAACTTAGTAAGTGTTCAGTAAGTGTTAACTATTCTTATTGTCACACTATGAGCTGCTTCCTCTCAGTTCTCTGAAGGCTCCAAGCTCCTTCTCATCTCAAGATCTTAACGATTCCTTTTGCCTATGTTTTTGCCTCTTCTTATAACCTATTCTTCAGGCCTCAGCTTAAATGTCATTCCTCTGAGAAGTCTTCCTGATCCATAATCCCCCTCTTCTTAAAAGAGTAGGTTAAGAACCTGTTAAACACCCTCACTCACTCCTTTACAGCACTTATTATGATAGTGCTTGTTTATTCCATAAAGATAGGGAACATGTCTGTCTTACACTGCTGTGTATGCACCCTGATACTTAGCACAATTCTCAGTCCACAGCAACACTCATAAAATATTTCAAGTATCTGATGAATGAAGGATTTCCTAAATCTGACTATGCCCAATCTTTCTCTCTTGGGATCCTAACAATCCTAAAATTAAGTCACTTTATTACATACACCCAGGGCTAAAACTCTTCACTCTCTTTATCTTCTGATAAAATTTTCAGAAATGTAAATCAAGAACTTAATGAATGCTTAACTTTTGGCTGAATGACACTCCTACCATTTTGTATCTTGACTGGAAATTACCTTAGACCTGCACTGTTCAATATGATAACCATTATCATGTGTGGCTACTAAGCACTGGAAATGTTGCTAGTCCAAAATGAGATGTGCTATAAGTGTAAAATACAACACTAGATTTTAAAGACTTGGTACAAAGAAAGAATGCTAAATCTCTCATAATTTTTTATATTTATTACATGTTGAAATGATATTTTAGAAATATTGGGTTAAATAAATTACTAAAATTCATTTCACTTGTTTCTTTTTATGTTGCTATTAGAAAATTTAATACGACATATGTGGCTTACATTAGATTTCTACAGGACAGTGCCATTTTAGACTATCTGCATAAAAGGGATGTTGCATTTCCACACAACATCCCTCCATTTTCTCTCATTTTAATCCATAATAAAATATATTCCAAATTATTTCACGGTTCTTCTCAATATCGATATTTCTGATGCATGGGCTATTCTATCACCTGTGAACAGTCTGATTTTTTAAAATAAGGCAGTTTTCTATAACCATATTCAATGTTAGGTCTTATCACACCAAATTCCAATGAACTGGAGATTTACCATCCTGTGGCTAGTTTATTATTTATACTATAAACATTATGGTTAAGAACACAAGTTCTGGAGCCAGACTACCGGTTTTGGAGTCCTGGCTCTAATACTTACTAGCTGTGTAACTTTAGTACTTAGATAATAGTGTCCACTTCAGAGGGTTGAGAGGATTAATTGATACCAGTAAAGTGCTTAGAATCATGCCTGGCATGTAGTAAGTATTCAATAAGTAATGACTACTATTTATATCATACACATCCCTCAACCTTCCCACCTACTAGTATATTCTCTCATAGTACTGAGCACCTCTCCTCGTAGTGTGTTTTTTTTTTTTTTTTTTTTACCCAAATCTGAGATTTTAAGCTCAGATCTTCTAATCCAAAACTCTGCTACTCCCCAGCTAAGTAGCACTTGGGTAAAGAACTTAACCATTCTCACTTTTCAGTTTTCTTCTCTGTAAATGAAAATGGATATTGCCACCTTTCTTGCACAAGTCTGAATGACACAATGTATATAAAGTTCCTTGCATGGTCCTTTGCATTTCTAAAGAATAC
Source organism: Varecia variegata (assembly GCA_028533085.1). Taxonomy (NCBI): domain Eukaryota; kingdom Metazoa; phylum Chordata; class Mammalia; order Primates; family Lemuridae; genus Varecia; species Varecia variegata. Next base: position 79,586,294 of record CM052444.1, read on the forward strand.
CTCATATGCCTTTTCTGGTTTGATACATGTGATCCTCACAACACACTATAAGACAAATATTTTATAAAGAAGGAAATAGTATCCAGGAAGTTAAAAGACTTGCCCGAGGTTACACATACAGCTAGCTATATAACAGCGCCAATATTGGAACGAGCTTTTAGTTCCAGTCAAATGCTTTTTCACCAAACTAAAGCTGCTTTTCCAAAAGCATGAGCGTTAGGACTAAATTAATTCATGCTGTTTATGGTATTCCAATGCTTGAAGAAATGCAGAAACCGGCAAAGTCAGTCTATTGCCGTGTTGCCCACTGAAACTGCAACAGAAATCAAAATACAGATTTTGTTAATACCACTATCATGAGGTCAAGGAGTCGGCGACGCGGATGAAATTTCAGTAAAAAAAAAAAACCAAAACAAAGTGAAGAGTTTCTCCTCCAGCCCCCCAGGAAACTGCGGACCGCGGGGAGGAAGTTTGTTGGGCCTTCAGGCCTGGGCCGGTCCCTGCAGAGGCTACGCGGCCCGGCCACCCCCAGACCCGGAGGAGGCCAATGCCACGCCTGCCGGCCGGACCCTCCCCCTAGGATCTCGGGGCCCCCCGCAGTGCCCGCCCGCCCCTCACCTCCGGCTCCGGGCGCTCCGAGGCCATCACACAGCCCTCCCGCGCCGGCCCGGGCCAGTGAGAGTACTCCACTCTTGACCCCTGACCTGGCTACCTCGGCTCCCGTCAGGAACCGGAAGTGAGTGGGAGGGCCGAGTTCCAAGTTTTCTGATTGGTGAACGAAGCCCTCTCAGAGGCTCTTGCCGTCTGGGAAAACGGAAGAGGAGGTGTTTTGCACGGCCGCCGCAATGCAGGTGAGAGTTGCGTTGGGCCTACTAGTTGCTAGCTAGCTTCAGGTGAAGGGACCGAGAGTGGGCTAGCTGCGGAGCTTAAGGAATTGGCACTGAGAGAGGGCAGAGTTCGTGGCTGATAAGGAACGTGGGATGGAGGACGAGGCCAACGGGAGAGGGAGCGGTGCAGATGAGAGGTGGGAGTGGAGCCCGGCTGACAGGAGAGAGACAGACTCGGGCTAAATACGGAAGGAGAAGGCAGCACTGTCTTGCTTGCGTGTGGGAAGGGATTAGGTTGTAATTTGGAAAGACTGAGATTCAGTCCAAGAAGACGGCTCAAGAAAGTGGTGGGTTGGCTCTGGCCCCGTCCTAAGCTGTTTTATGCATACGTAACAGGGGATCTATAATTGGAGAGAAGCCCGAGGAGGTGAAGGAATTGTGGGCCGCGGTGGCCGAAATTTAAGCTGTTTATAATCTGAAGCCATGGTGGAACCCAGGATCAAGCTCCCGTCAGGCACATTGGCGGGTTTGCAGGACAGTTTTGCATCATTCTTCCCACCCTGTGCCCGATGGTTGTTAAGGGTGAAGAAGTGGAATAAAACAGGAGACCACAGATGGGAAGGAAATGCTTTGCAGACTCCCCTGCATTTAAAATTGTTTGTCTAGCCGGGTCGGTGGCTCATGCCGGTAACCCTAGCACTCTGGAAGGCTGAGGCAGGAGGATCTCTTGAGGTCAGGAGTTCAAGACCAGCCTGAGCAAGAGCGAGACCCCATCTCTACAAAAAAATAGAAAAAATTATCCGGGTGTGGTGGCACACGCCTGTAGTCCCAGCTACTCCGGAGGTGGAGACAGGAGGATCACCTGAGCCCAGGAATTTGAGGTTGCAGTAAGCTATGATGACGATGCCACTGCACTCTAGCTGGGGCAATAGAGTGAGACTTTGTTTCAAAAAAAAAAAAAAATTGTCTAGTAGCTAGGAGCACATGCAGGTTTTTTGTTTGTTTGTTTGTTTTTTCATTGTCACTTAGTTTCTTGTACCTGATGGTCTCTCAATAAATGTCTATGGGTTGACTGAGCTTGAGAAAGAGGCACAGGAACATTGACACAGAGATAAACAAGTGCAAATTAATTCAACAAGGAGAAGGTTGAAACATCAAATGCCAAGAGCAAATGAAGAGCTGGGGTGGTGGGTGGGAGGAAGGCAGAGGGGAGTTTAAGGCTGGTATTCAGAGAAATATTCATGAGTAGGCAGATTTCCCAGAGGTTGTTTTGATGACAAGAACATCCAGGTTCATAAGGCAGATTCCAGGACAGAGGAAGCTGGAATACATGTGTTTCAGAGGTGCATGTGAGATAACGAACCCCAGGCATTAGGTCTGGTGAAAATTTCTCAGTGAGGGAGAGTAGGGTATACCTAATACAAAGAAAAATCAGGCATGGCTTATGATGGGAAAAAGGAATCGGTGGGAGGACTTGGGGTCAGGTGAACAAGTTGAAAGGTCTAAGGGTTGATGCTGTCTGTGACCCAAATATGAAAGATAGAAAACAACCTGGCTGTCCTATGCCAATGAGATCCTGTGTTACCTGACTGGCATTGCACAGTCTAGCTTTTCAGCCTTCCTCTGTATGTGTCATGCCCATGTCTATCGGGGTAACCAACTGTTCCTGTTGATGCAGAGGGAGGAGAAGCAGCTTGAGGCATCCTTAGATGCACTGCTGAGTCAAGTGGCTGATCTGAAGAACTCACTGGGGAGTTTCATTTACAAGTTGGAGAACGAGTATGACAGGCTGACTTGGTAAGGGTTGCCAGGGCAAGCTGGGGAAGTTTCCATGGGTGGGGGGAGGGGGCAGGCCTTCTGATGGATAGGTCATTTCCAATGATGTAACCATTTATCAGTTTGCAGACATCTTTAGATTTGGAAAGAGCTGGGTTTCACAACATTTAACAAGTGGGTTCCATGGCAAGGAAGTAGCGAAATGCTCAGTGTCTCAACCCAGGTTCTTTCTAGCTTTTAATTCTTGCCTCGTGACTTCTCTGGTGAGGAGGTCCTCCCTCAGTGGGTCTTCCCACTGCAGCTCTATTCATGCTGGATCTCTTGCCACATATGTGGCTGAATCTTTTAAATCCAACCTACTCTGGAAGTGTGGATCCTATTTCCGGGCTGGAAAGGTGACTTTTACCCAGTTTCTAAATTTTTAGTGGTAATAATGTAGTCATGGTTCACTCCTATTTTGCCACTATTCCTCACCCTCATTCAAACAATGAACTGCCTTTTTTCTACATCAGTGTCAGAAACTGAAAGTGTAGTGTGCCCCTCTTTCCTAACCCCATCATCCCTATTAGCCAATCTGTTTCCCACCTAGGCTAGTCATAGGACCAGACTTTTTGGGGTGAGTCTGGCTGTTCCTAGTCTGAAAGACTCCTTAGAGACTACTTTACTGGAAACTGCTCCAGGGAAGGGGTAGAACATTCTAACACCTTCTTACCACCACCAGGCCCTCTGTCCTGGACAGCTTTGCCCTGCTCTCTGGACAGTTGAACACTCTGAACAAGGTCTTGAAGCATGAAAAGACACCACTGTTCCGTAACCAGGTCATCATCCCTCTGGTGTTGTCCCCAGACCGAGATGAAGATCTCATGGTAAGAGGAGGAAAAGGGTACAACTTGGGAAATTAAGTTATTAGATGAGAGCCTAGAGCACAGTTGTTGATTAGTTATTCTAGAAGTTCTGAATGTGGAGTAATGTGTGGCAATAAGAAGCAAAGGCTTACTGTGCAGTTATCAGGGGGTAAAAATTAAAAAAAAAAAAAAAGAAAAAAGAATAAAAAGAAGCAAAGGCTGCATTTTTGAGGGTTTTTTGTCCTTCTGGAGGTAGGGGAGCACTCCCAAATAGTGCTGTAATAACCTGAGGCCTGTGTCACCAAGGCAGAGACGTTTCTCCTCCAATATCTATCTCAAGCCAAAAAGTGTCCTTTTGTGACTGTCTATTCCAGTCTTTGATTAAAATGTGGCAGAGAGAGGTAGTTTGATTTGCCCCTAGGTCTGATAGAGATAGCGGTATGAGAAGACAGAAATGACAGATGGGAATGAAGGGGGCAGTGTCCTAGGAAGTTAGATATTGCATCTTGGGTTGTGTTTTCCCTGAAAATGCACTCTTTGCCTGTGGAAGGGACTGTATCAGGCCAGATTGAATCTTCTTGAGTGCATAGTAGGATCAATAAAATCTGTGTGTTACAGCGGCAGACTGAAGGCCGGGTGCCCGTTTTCAGCCATGAGGTAGTCCCTGACCATCTGAGAACCAAGCCTGACCCTGAGGTTGAAGAACAGGAGAAGCAACTGACGACAGATGCTGCCCGCATTGGTGCTGATGCGGCTCAGGTTGGACTGAGTAACTGCCCTGCTGCCCTCATCCCCGTCCCATCATGAGAAGCTAGGCATTACCATTCCTGTCTAGTAGAGATGCATGGTTTGTTATATATAAGTTGCCTCTGGAAGAGCACAAGGAAGAAACTTCTCCATATTATTTCCTACTTACTCTAATCTCTACACAAATTTGCATGTGTTACAGAAGCAGATCCAGAGCTTGAACAAAATGTGCTCAAATCTTCTGGAAAAAATCAGCAAAGAAGAGCGAGAATCAGAGAGTGGAGGTATGGAGGGACTGGTGGCAAAGTGGAGAGGGAGAGGTGTATAAGAGCACTGGAATAGGAATGGTGGCTTTGGTAGTAGTAAAGTTAGGACACAAGAATGAACTGCTTAGTAAGGGGTTTGCATCCATTCTGTTAGCCTTTTATACTTAAGGCCAGCGCTGGAACCAGTGGAGGAAATGGACAAAGTGAGAAGGGAGAATTCTAAGATAGGCTTGGGGGTTTCCTGGCTCTTCCTCTGGGCTGTGAGGGAGTCTAGATGCTGAAGTCAGGACTCCAAACCTTGGCATTCACACTGGTCTTCCAGCTGCTAGGTTCAATCCCAGGCCAGAGGCATACTTCGGGGTCCCCACTTGCTTTTTCTTCAGGTCTTCGGCCGAACAAGCAGACCTTTAACCCTGCAGACACCAATGCCTTGGTGGCAGCTGTTGCCTTTGGGAAGGGGCTGTCTAATTGGAGACCTTCGGGCAGCAGTGGTCCTGGTCAGCCAGGCCAGCCAGGAGCTGGGACAATCCTTGCAGGAGCATCAGGATTACAGCAGGTGCAGATGGCAGGAGCTCCAAGCCAGCAGCAGCCAATGCTCAGTGGGGTGCAGATGGCTCAAGCAGGTCAACCAGGTAAGGTAGCAAGAGTTGAAATGTAGTTAATTTTGAGCAGGGGAGTGGGAATAAACTAGATTGTCTGGGACCCCGGCATCCCCAGGCCTGGAGATTTTCTCCTTTGTACCATGACCCAGAAAACAATATTCAGAAGGAAAAAATCTCACCTGACACTCTGCAACAGGCACCAGAGAGTGAGGAAGAAATTTGAGTAACAGAAACTGCTCTCCTCTCCCATCCCCATCTCACACTTCTCTCGCAACTATCCTTCTGTCTCATTTACTCTGGATATTAGGTGTGTTGTCACTGTCTCTTCTTAGGTAGCGAAATCAACGGTCAGACTTTAATCAAGACCGTTTGGTAGGTGCATCAGGTATTGACAAGCAGGCAGTTTCCTAGTCCTACACTTATTCTTTTCTCTGTATCCTGTCTTTCTTGCTCTTGGCTTTCTGCCTTCTCTCCTGCTTACTTTTAATAATTATGAGAATAATAGATGTAAGCAGCTAGAAGAGGTATTTCTTCCAAGCTGCCTAGGAAAAGGGACAGTTAGAACAAGAGAGAACATGGTAGTCTTTTACCTGTGACATTAAATGGGGGTCTAAAGGTTTAGCTATCTTTTCCAAGAGTGGATAAGCAGGAGACTGCTGGGCTGTGTTCTGACCCCTCCCACTATTCTCCCATATCACTCCTTTCCTCCTGGACACCTTCAGGGACAGAGCTGGGTGAAGAACTACACCTCTGATCTCTGCCAACCAGGGTCAGATGCCACACAGAGGTTCTGAGATGACAAAAGAAATGGCAGAAGGGAACCTGAGGATACCACATTTCTGATTTTTCATGAAAGTCTTACCTTGCTTCAGATGTCTTTCTTTCTTCATGTTCCTTTTAGGAAAAATGCCAAGTGGAATAAAAACCAACATCAAGTCGGCTTCAATGCATCCCTACCAGCGGTGAGTGTGGCCGGCAACCTCCACTCCCAGGTGCTCTTTGCAGAGTTGAGCAGTGAAATTACCTTTTGCTCAAGGCCCACCTAGATGGGTACAATAAAAAGAACACGGGCTTTCGGCAACAGACAAATCCCAGCTCTACCACTGACTAGCTGTGTGACTTTGAGCAAGTGACCTAATTTTTCTGAGCCTGTTTTCTCATTTGTAAATGGTACCTACCTCATAGGGTTGTTGTGAGGATTAAAATGAGAAAATGAATGTAAAGCACTTAGCACAGTATATGAAATAATGGGTATTCAATAAATGATAGTTTCTACAGCCACTTCTCCCTACCACCCTCCACAATTCTTGATCCAGAACTTACCGTGATCTGATACTGCTTCATGTCAATGGTGAGCTGATGGGCACAAGATCAAATAAGGCTGTGCTTATTTTCTGCTGCCAGAAACTGTAGCAGCCTCTACATCCTTACACTGTCTCTGCAGGCCCTCGTGCCCAAGTTCCATCATGGCTATCCCTCTTAAGCTGCAGGTGAAGAGGCTTCTGGGCTGGGCGAAACTGTCCACCTACAGCTCTGGTGAAGCTCGGGCCCGCTCTACTCCTCATCCTCCGAGAAGCCAATTCAGCTCTTACCTGGGAAATGGGCACAAAGTCCTCTATCCTTTACCCCACCCTGTACACATGAAGGATGATGTCAAAGGGTGGGCAGGTGGGTGATTTCTCAGGAAGTAGCTCTGCCAGGTAGGACGGTGTAAAAGAGTTTTTCCTTACCACGTGAAAAAGCCCCTTCCCCTGGATTCATTTTTCTTATTTTGGAGGGAGAGGGGAATTGCACTTCACATTGTCATTGGGGTTTACTTGTCCTCATAATAGTGGCTAGTTCCTGGACTCTAACCAGGATGGCTTTTCTCCATTCCACTAAGCCTGTGGCTCAAACAGGAGCTGGATTGATGGTGGGAGGGGGCAGCCTCCAGTAGCTTTGCCTGCTTTTATAAAGTTGAATAACAGTGAGTTTGGACATCCAGCCTAAGATGCCTTTCTTAGCACTCCTTTATGGGTAGGGGCAGGGGTTGAGTCAGCAGAAGTGGACCAAAGGATTCCTCTGAATAAAGTTATTTAAGTTGATGTTCACTGGCTCAGGGTTGTCTGACAGCAGTTCATGAGAGCACTACGTGTAGGGATCAGAGACAATTCGAAGTTTGCTGCAAGGCAATTCTAATTTGTTCTCCATTAAAGGTTTTCTTACCTTTAATTAGCTTTGGTCTAAAAATCCTAAGACTTCCTTCCTGCTCATACCTTCCAGCTGCCTTTTTTCTGTTCTGTCACACACTGGTACTTTGGCATTTATTCAGTGCCAAACAGAATTCTGCCAGGCTGTGGCAGCAAAGGACTGGAAAAGTGGTCCCAGATGTCACATCTGTTCCTGTTCCATCAAGACAAGGAATGGTGTCCACAGGCTCACTGACGACAATGCACAGCAGCAGGGGAGTCCTGTCGTCAGCTCTGGGGCAATGCCAGACCTTTCCTCCACTCAAATGGTCCATGTCATCAGGTGTTCTTTATCTTCTCACCTCTTCCCTTCCCACTGAAAATGTCAGAGCCAACTGGCATGCTGGAAAGAGTTCAAGCTGTGCTTCTCTAAAACCCCTGACTTACCTTTTGGTGACTGCTATCCTTTATTCCACCAAAAGATTCTCTCCTATTGAATGCACCAACCCCGAGTTTCTTTGTTTCTTTGTTGTCCCAGGCTAATATGACTTCATTCACAGCACTATTGAAATGGATTCCTTGTCCTCCAGGAGTGGCAATGTCCTCCTGCCCCAACAGTAACATAGGATGTCACCTATCTTGCACCCTTAAGCAAACACTACTTAAGCAAATACTCTGGAGTTACTCTCACTTCTGTATTTGTCACTCTGGGGGTGCATGCTCTCATTTCCACCCCCCCCAAATTCTCTGGGGTATACAAGTCTCTGTAGGATCTCCCACTTTGGGATCCATACTGCCCAGAAAACACCTCAATGGAGAACATGCATCTCTCACCCCTAACGCTTATTCCCTCAGGAGGGAAATATATGTGGCATTTACTTTGAAGAGGACGTGACCTGCTTACTTAGATTAAGGATTTGCAGAGGTGACTCTCTCGGCCTCCTTTGGTAATATTCCTCTGTTTCTGATTGCCCTGTTTTGCTTGGAGGTTGTGCCATCTACTCTTGGGGTCCCTGGAGAAAGAGAGATTAGGCCATTGTCTCCCAGGTTTGTGTCGAGGATGGAGAAAGAAGCAGCAGCTGTGAAACCTCAAGAGCTTGCTGTAGCACAGAATTCATCCCACTGAAAGTGGGAGCTTATTGAGTCAATGTCAGCAGGAAGCCCATTGCCTAGCCCCGCTCCCTCTCCAGCTCTGCTTGAGCCTGAGATTTGGTCACTGCTGAACTCCACCTTTTGCTCATTTCCCAGGCATCCCGTTCTCTTCCCCTTGTGGTGTCTTGCTGCCCTGCAAAGCTGGCTCACCTCACTGAACCCTGTACTTTTTTTGGGAAACAGCCAAGCTAGATTGTAGCCAAGTGCTGCTTCCATTTCCATAATGGGTCCCAGCAATCAGACTGAGCTGGAAGGGCTGTGATTGCCCATCTTCTGTCCTGCTGCTGAAGGGAAGAAGCTGAATTCTGCAGGAATGCCCCAGTGCAAGGCTGGTCCCGTTTCCCACCCCCTTCACACCTCCCCCAGGCAGCTGGAAACAACCTCTCCCTTTGTCTGAGTTTCTTGTACAGAATAATCCTCCTTATGGACAATGTATTCTCTGTGCCCTGTGGACACAGGAGCCGTGTGAGCTGATCCCAGCACCAGGCAGGACGGAGGCTGAATCCTTCCAAACGCCTACCCTGGGTCAGTTCCTGATTACTGTCCAGATGAACTACCAAGGGATATACATTTTCTTCCATCTGCCTTTTCTAGCTGCTCCAGAATTGGTGGGGCGGAGGGGTGGGCGGGGCACTAGGAAATAGCCTATTGAAGTTTAGCACTGGGCCAGGAGTAGGAACAGGGGCTGTGGTCCCATATCTGTTTAGTCCTGGGGGTTCACAGCACCTACCTAGGGAGGCTTGACATGGCTTTTTCCTGAAAACCTGAATGCACAGGGGCTGACACTTGGAAAGGGCTTCCACCCTGCAAACAGGGTTTTCTGTTTCAACCCATCTGACAGACCATAGTGCCCTATCACTTCAACATGTGTTTTTCCCACAGGATAAATTTCCTCTCTTTAACTTCTATCTCTTGTTTCTGAGCTCCATGTGTCGCTGAGGCAGCTCCTGGGTTCCTATGTGGTCTCTCCGTGAGTCACATGCTCTCAGGCGGTCAGCAACCATTTGGACATGGCATCTTCCCTGAGTGCATCATGGACAAGGCACCTGAATTCCCTGGGTCTCAATTTCCTGACCTGGGGGATCCCAGTGATCTTTTCTAGCCCTAAAGTCTCTGGCAATGATTTTCAAGCCCATTTTTCCCCAGGCATTTTGTTTGTTTGTTTTCCTCAGTGCACAACTGTGTTATATAAATAGGCCAAGTTTTTCCTGCATCAGCCCCCAAATCCCTCAAATTCCTACAAACTGTTCTTACAGTTCTCCCTATCACCTACAATTTAACATACCAACATCCGCTTAGACCATTACCCCAAAACTGTTTTCTAGCTTTCACATCATTCTCTAGTGAAGACTCATCAAAGAGGTGGTAAGTTACCACAAGCTACAAGTTCCGACATGTATGTCAAAAGTCACCCTCTCACTCTCGGACATCTCTCTCTACCCTGGGCAAGATATATGTACCAGAGAGCCTCTTCTCACTTTTTCAAAATGCCGATAACCTTTCCTACTGAATCAAATGTCAAGTGCCCTGAGCTGCTCCCCTTCCTATGTTCTGTCTGCCATTCCACTGGCTTCCCTTGCCCTTACCCCAGTTTCCCTAGTTTGTGCTCATTTTGAATTTTCATCTTTTCTTGTCCATCCTTGTAGCCGTGCAGACCATCCTTGTTCTTTTTGCTAATTTCTCTGGGATATATCCATTTCCATGGCCTTGGCCTGTGCCATTATAACTGTCTCTTCCATGTTAAAAATCCCTATTGACCCTACATCCCTTCTCACTGCCTCACTCACAGCCACACTCCTGAAATAAAGAGCCTATAATCACTGTCTCTTCTTCCACCTCCCACTCACTTTTCAGCCCCTGTGGTTGGGCTTCTACTTCTACCATTCCTCTGAAACTATCATAGATTATTGTTGACCCAATGGCTAAATCCAGAGTTTTTTCAATTCTCATGTTACTTAATCTCTGCAGAATTTGACAATACTGACCACTTCCTTTAAGTCTGTTTCTCCCCTCTTGGCTTCTATGGCACACACTCTCTTTGTTCATCTACTCTGGCCATTCCTTCTGTGGAGCTTTTGGATTTCTATATGCCTGCCTGCTTCTTGAATGTTGTTATTCTCTAGGACTTTTCTTAACCCTTTTTTCTTTTTATTCCACCTGCTTTCTCTGTGATTACCACTTTTTTTTTGAGACACAGTCTTGCTCTATCACGCTGGCTAGAGTGCAGTGGCGTCATCATAGCTCACTGCAACCTCAAACTGCCGGGCTCAAGCAATCCTCTTGCCTCAGCCTCCTGAGTAGCTGGGACTACAGGCATGTGCTGCCATGCCGGCTAAATTTTTCTATTTTTAGTAGAGACGGGGTCTCATTCTTGCTCAGGCTGGTCTCAAACTCCTGATCTCAAGGAATCTTCTCTCCTCAGCCTTCCAGAGTGCTAGGATTACAGGTCTGAGCCACTGTGCCAGTCTGATTACCACTTTTATGTGCATAACTCAAACAAGTTTTATTTTCAGCCCAGACCTCTTTGCTGAGCTGCAGATTCCTATTGGGCATCTCTACCTGTATGGTCCACAGGTACCTGAATGCCCAAATCCAATTATCGTTCCCTCCATACCTGTTTCTCTTCTAATTTCTCTTCTAACCTGGGCATGGCCTAAGCCAGGAATATAGAAGCCATCCTAACCTATTCCCCCTCTATGTCCCCAGCCCCCTTATACCCTATCAGATACCAAATCCTGTCAGTTCTGTCTCCCCAGTGTTTATCTATCCTGCCCTAACAGTTTAGGGTCTGGGCCTCTCTCACTAAAAGTATTGTTCAGACTCCCTATCTCCAGTCCTGCCCACTCTAACTTGTCTTCCAAAAGGCTTCCAGATAGCGCTTTCTAAACTGCAGATCGCATCAATTATTACCTTGATGAAAATCTTTTTCATAGTTCACTCCCCATGTTTCTCAAACTGGGGTCCATGTACCTGGTGGTTGGTAGGAACAGTGTGCCAGGCATACTGAAAGTCAAGATAAAATCATCCTGGAATGTTCATTTTACTTGTAGACAATTTAAACAGAGAATGGAAATTTAGCATACATGCATTATTAAGAGAAAACAGACTTCAAAAATTTTCTACTAGTCTGAAGAACTTCAGACTAAGCCACTAGATTCCTTGGGGATGTTTATTTACTCTTTTTTTTTTTTTTTTTGGCCATTACATCTACTTCATTGGAAAAATTTGAAACATAGCTTAAATTTTCTAGAAAGGCAAGTAAGATTCTGTGTGATCTAGCCCCCTGCTTCCTTCTCCTAACTAATCTATATTATCTTGCCACCCACTCAGTTCCCAAGCCATGCAAATTGCTTGCAGTTTCCTGAACATAGCAGGCTCTTTCAAACCTCCATTCCTTTATTCCCACTGTTCCCTCTGCATGGAACACCTTGCCTTATCATTCTGATGAATACCCAATCATTTTTCAAAATTCAGCTCACAAATCACCCCCTGGGAAGCTTTCCAAGAACCCCGTCAGTCCACAAATCAACGCCATTCCCACCAGGTAAGATCAGTTACTTCCTCTTTTATGCACCACATTTGTACGTGGTACAAACTTATTGTAGCTCCTGCTGCACTTTCTTGTCCCCCAAGTTCAAACATCCTGAGTTTGAATTCTCATTCTTCCCCCTGGGAACTGTGTGATCAAGATGATGTGTGTGTCTGGCATACTACAAATTCTATAAATGGTAGTGCTACTATTATTATTACTATTGTGATTTATTTGACTTTGGAGAGGTAGTATAAAATAACATTTTGGTTAAAAGAGCAGGTTGTACTGCCAGTCTGCCCAGGTTCAAATCCTAACCGTGCCACTTACTAGCTGTGTGGCCTTGGGCAAGTAGTTCACCTCTCTGTGTCTTCCTTTCCTTATTCCTATGCATGATAATAGTGACTGTTTCATAAGTTGCCGTGAGGTGTAAATAGGTTAATACATACAAAGTGCTTAACAGTAGTAGAAACTCCGTACATATTAGCTATCCCTAGCGCAGTATCTAGAAATCTGCTTAGGAATTGTTGCTTGAATAAATGATTGACCAATCCCTCTAAGATGTCATAACCTCTCCCTCCCTCTGCAGCTCCCCTGTGCTTATGGCTTAGAATCTCAGCCTCAGGTGAGACTTTTTGTGTACATTTCATCCCCCGCGGTATTTCCTTAGCAACCAGTGCAGAGTAGGCACTGGGACATTTTTCCATTGGAGTGCCTGACGTGGTAAGTCAAACTTGACTCTAGTTTTGTGAATCTTATTTCTCCCACTTAGTCGTTGCCTGTATTCATTCATTAAGCCCCAGTTTGGTCTTAAATGATATCATTTTGACTTGAGACCAAATGACAAGCTCCCTTACCTGAAATATTCGTTTTTTTTGAGACAGAGTCTCGCTCTGTTGCCCAGGCTAGAGTGCCATGGCGTCAGCCTAGCTCACAGCAACCTCAAACTCCTGGGCTCAAGCAATCCTCCTGCCTCAGCCTCCCGAGTAGCTGGGACTACAGGCATGCGCCACCATGCCCGGCTAATTTTTCTATATATATTTTTAGTTGTCTAGATAATTTCTTTCTATTTTTAGTAGAGACGGGGGGTCTCGCTCTTGCTCAGGCTGGTATCGAACTCCTGACCTCGAGCGATCCTCCCGCCTCGGCCTTCCAGAGTGCTAGGATTACAGGCGTGAGCCACTGCGCCCAGCCTGAAATATTCTTCATCTGTTCTAAACTGTATCTCTTCCTTGTCCAAACCAGCTAAAGACTCAGTTCTGCAGTCTTCCTACATACTTTTCCTAAAGGGGGCCCTTCACCACTCATAGCTTTCTGTGTGTGCAGTCGTGATGAGTTCTTGCCTCATTTGTCTGTGCTTGCTAGGTCTGGGCTCAGATCTTCATGGGTGGCTGTGTAATTCACTGGGTATCAAAACCAGAGCTCTTGGAACCCATGCTTGCCTCTCTTCCCTTCGCATTCACCACCTGTCTTGCAGACCTTGTTTTGTCATAGCATACTCTACTATTCTTGCCACTCTGCTATGAGTGCTCCCAGCTGTAGCCATCAGGAGGCACTTGGGGATCAGGTGCTGCCTCACATCTCCATGGCTTGCAAATGCTCTGCCCTCCTCAGAATGTTTGTCCTCCCTTTTTCCTACTCCAACCCCCTTATTCACCTGGTGAACAATTCATCCTTTCTGTTCAAATGTCACCCACTCCTGTAAAGTCTTTACCACTTCCTCTCCTGTACACTTGACCATTTTTAAACTGTACCTCTCTTGTACCCTCGACAGACCTCCATTATAGCATCCATAATTCTACTGAAGTTTATTTATGTACAAGTTCAAATGCTGGACTGGACACTTATCCACTTTGTGAGCTTAGACAAGTTACTTCACTTCCAAGAACCTCAGTTTCCACCTCTATAAAATGGGATTATAGTACCAACTTCAAAGCGTACCTTCAACTGATCTTATTTAAAATTAAATTTAGACCTTTAAGGAGCTCTTACTTTAAAGTCCAAGATTCTTAGCAGGGCATACAAGGCCCTTTAGGCAGATAGTTAGCACTTAAATGGTAACTATTGTTCTCTTCTACTCTCTTCTGAGCAATCTCCTGATGGTATATTAGACTGGTTTCATTACAACACATTGCAATTAAGCTAGTTTAACCAAAATAAAAAAAGGGACCCAGTTTTATTTGGGTATATGGATGGCTTTAGATGGGCTTAGGGGCTCAAATGTTGTCTGGACTCTGTCTCTGCATTTCTCCACTCTATACTATTATAACTCATCTCATGGAAGAACTCTGGTTTTGCTTGGATTACATGCCATTAGGAGCTTGGACTGGGGGGAAGTTGGAGAGAACACCAGGATTAATGAGCCAATGGAGTTGGGGAGGAATCCTTAAAGGAAATGAATACAACCAAAATTAGAGCTACCACAGTCCACTTTGTGTCATTTCATCTCTATACAAGAATCCTCAGATTTTTTTCTCCAGCCTAGTCCTTTCTCCTGAACATGCAGTGTTATGTTGCAGATTGCCTGCCAAATGGGCCATCTCACCTCAAACTCATGGTGTCCCAAACTGCATTCATTTTCTCCATCCTGCTCCATCTGAGTTATCCAGGTAGACAACCTGCTGTCAGTTCTGGGTCCTCTCTCTGCCATATCCTTTCTTCCTTCTCACTGCCATTTGTCTAGATCAGCCCTTCATTGTGTCACACCTGTGCCTCTGAGCAGGCTCCCAGCTGGTTTCCCTTCCTTCCTCTGCTTTCCCCTTGATAATGTACATTACTGTTGCCAAATTTGTCTTTTTAGAGCACAGTGGGAAACATATTAACCCCATACTCAAAAATCTTCAGGTCTGAGAGACTTGGGAGGCTGAGGCAGGAAAATCATTTGAGGCCAAGAGTTTGAGACCAACCTGGGCAACATAGCAAGACCCCATCTCTAAAAAAAAAAAAAGAAAAAAAATCTTAGCCATGTGTGGTGGCATCACAGCTACTTGGGAGGTTGAGGCAGGAGGATCCCTTGAGCTCAGGAGTTCAAGGCTGCAGTGAGCTATGATTGTGCCATCACACTGTAGCCTGGGTGACAGAGTGAAACTCTGTCTCAAAAAAACAAACAAAAATCTTCAGGGATGTCCCAATATAAACTATACTCAATTTTTTAAATCCAAAAAACTTCTTGATTTAGGGCCAACCTACTTTTCAACCGTCTATCATGTGAAGGACTTTCATTTACCATATCCTCAGCCAAACTGAATCCCTTGCAGTTCCCTATGCCTGTCCTGTGCTTTCCTGTGTCCATTCATTTGCCATACCTTTTCCTCAGCCTGAACACCTATATTGTTTCTACCTTATGTGGTATGTGACCTGAGCAAACCCTTCAACCTCTCTGATTCCATTTTTTTCATCTGTTAAAAGGTGATAGTACTTACCTTACAGGATTGAACCGTAAGAGTGAGTATATGGAGAGCAGCTGGCCCTGTGCTTGCCAAAGAAAGTGCTGAATAGAATAGCATACTTCTCTGTTTCCCTTTTGGGCCTTCTCACATGTCTTCCAGATCTCGCTCTCTTTCCTCCATCCTGATAAGCTGGTTTACCCACTAACAAAAAGCCTCCCCTTTTCTCTCTCCAGAGTTCTTTCTACAGGTTCTCTCATATCCATCTCTCTCTCCCTCTTCCTGAGTTTCTTTTGTTCAGCTCAGTGAACAGTGAATGATACCCACAGTGTGTAGGCACTGGCTACCCACTGATGGATCAGATCTTAGCCCTGAACTTTCAGGAGTCCAGGCAAACCCTCAAATTCCAAATGATATGATGAGTGTTTGCATGCAGTCTCTCCCTTCTGACAGCCAGATGTCTTTCCAGCCCCAGTTCCTTCAGTCAAGGTCCTAGCCTGCTTGAGAAGAGGACACTGGCTTGCTGCCTGAGGCCCAGGGACATGCAGAATGATTAACTGGCAAACCCTTTGCCCTCATCTTTGCTCTCCTGTCCTCACGGGCTCAACCCTCCCCTCAGCTCCTCTGTGTGGGTACTGTGTAGGAAGTGCCCTTTGACCTTTACAGGATGGGGAAGGGAGAAGCTTGACACAGTCTCCAGAAGGCTGCTTCTGTCTCCACCTGCCACTCCTGTTGCCCTCTCCCTAGATCCTCAGTTCCTGTTGTCATAGCTGATTCCCCCGTGTCTCCCATGGCCTGTTTCTTCTCACTCACACAAACATGCAGGCATACCTTTTTCCACTTTTTCTTCACTGCCATTCCTGCTTCTCTGATCCCACTTCCATTTAATTTTTGTGCCAAAACACATACAGCCTCAGACAATCACAGAAATAGAGTTCATACAGATAGTGGTTTTCAGGCCGAACTTTTATTTTATTTTTTAATTTATTTTTTGAGACAAGATCTTGCTCTGTTGCCCAGGCTAAAGTGCAGTGGCGTCATCCAATTCCTGGGCTCAAGCAATCCGCCTGCCTCAGCCTCCCAAGTAGTTGGGACTACAGGCGCATGCTATCACACCTGGCTAATTTTTCTATTTTTTGTGGAGACGGGGGTCTCACCATGCTGCTCAGGCTGGCCTCAAACTCCTGACCTTAAGCCATCCTCCTGTCTCGGCCTCCTATTACAGACATGAGCCACTGTGCCGGGCCAGGCTGAACTTTTAGAGAAACTACATCAGTGGTTCATCTCCTTGAGAAAAAGGATGGATAAGGAAGGGCCCCTTGGAGAGCAGTGAGTGAGGAGTGAGTCAGCAGGGTGGGACCCAGGAGAAATCATCACCTCACTTCCCATGAGTCAGGGAGGCTCCATGAAGGAGGTTTTAGCTGTTGGACTGGGTATTCTTTCCCCACTACACCTGGCCTTCTTCCTTATCAAGTTTGGGAGTTCCTTGACCCCTTCAGTTTTTCCAGTTGATCCGCCCACCCCTGGTTAGTTTTCTTTCTACTTAGCCTTCACTGAACCTTCTCATCTGCAAGGCCTTCCACCTGGCTTCCCTGCAAATACCAAACGGTCCCATTTCTGCCCCCCTGCCTCCCAGTCACTTACTTAGCTCTGCTGGAGAACATCACACAGCCTTCTCCACTGTGTACTCATGGTCTCCCAGCCAGTGGGGCCTTCAGCTCTGCTCACCAAGCCTTCCCAGCACTCTGCCTTCAGCTGCCCCAGACTGTGCCACTTCCCTACTCCCCACCCCTCATGCTCAGCAAATACCTCACTTTCTGATTAAAGGAAAAAATAGACTCCTTTAGATGAAGACTCCCACATTTCAATGTGGGAGGTGTTCTCCTTAGCCAGAGGCTAATCTCTCCCTGTGGATGCTGGATCCCATTGTCTCCTTCCACGCAGCACATATACATGCTCCAGCCTCTTCCCATTAAAAACAACCACTGGAATCAATCTGGAGGTAAGAGCCAGGCAGTAAGCTCCCCAGGTGATTCTGGTGTGCAGCCAGGGCTGAAAAATATAAACAGAATCAAATCCAAACTTCTTACCATGGCATACAAGGCTCTTTATAAATTGACTCCTGCCTACCTACCTTTCCCGCCCTTTCCATAAGCCCTCTGAGCTGGAGCCATACCAGACTACTTAGAGTTCCCCAAACCTGCCACATCGCTTGCTTCTGTGCCTTCACATACACACATCACTCTGCCGGAATGCCTTTCTCTACCTTCTGGAAAGTGTCCTTTAATGCTCAACTTAGGTGTTACTTCTTTTTTTTTTTTGGAGACAGAGTCTTGCTCTTTTGCCTGGGCTAGAGTGCCGTGGCATGAGCCTAGCTCACAGCAACCTCAAGCTCCTGGTCTCAAGCAATTCTCCCGCCTCAGCCTTCTGAGTAGCTGGGACTATAGGCATGCGCCACCATGCCTGGCCAATTTTTTCTGAATATTTTTCGTTGTCCAGATAATTTCTTTCTATTTTTTAGTATAGACGGGGTCTCGCTCTTGCTCAGCCCAGTCTCG
Source organism: Varecia variegata (assembly GCA_028533085.1). NCBI lineage: Eukaryota > Metazoa > Chordata > Mammalia > Primates > Lemuridae > Varecia > Varecia variegata. The sequence continues at coordinate 79,604,150 of CM052444.1, forward strand.
AACTCCTGACCTCGAGCGATCCTCCCACCTCGGCCTCCCAGAGTGCTAGGATTATAGGCGTGAGCCACCGCGACCAGCCTGGGTGTTACTTCTGTGAATCCTTCCAGAACTAACCCACACTCTGGTCTAGTACCCCCCACCTGAGTGCTTTCATAACCTTCTGGGTTTATCTCTATGGGAATATTTGCCACATGCTACTATAATTGTTAATTTATATGTCTTTCTTCTGCATCGCACTATTTTGCAGGAACCTTAGGGCCATGGAGATACCATATGGTAGAATTTGGGGCTAGGTGGTCTATATCAGATATTTGAGGATGCTTTCTCCCAGGACCTGGACAAGAACTGAATGAAGTGTCTTTGAGCATGTTCATTCATGTAGTCAGTCAACATTTATTGAGGGCTTGCCATAGTCATATACTAACATAGTCCAGGTGAATAAATGCATAGTTGAAATTCCCTATCACTACTGTGTTTAGCCTCTGGGACAGTTTCATCATCTGTAATCTTCTGCTTTATTCATCTTTAGTGGATTCTCATGTTGGACACTTAATCCAAAACTTCTCAATAGTGCTCTCAGAACAGTACTTTGCACACAGTGTTTAGAAATATTGCTAAATGAATGCTCATGAATCTACATATAAGTATGTCCCTTATTGATTTATTATTGGACTGCTTCCCCACCCTGTCTATTAAATGTTGAGACAGAAACAGTGCTGAGCACTTTACATGGGTCATCTCTTTCAATCTAAACAATAACAATCCTATGAGATAGGTACTATTATTATGGAGGTTCAGCCACTTACATAAGGTCACATGGGTACAAATTGGTACATTTAAACTCAGGACTTTGGAGTCAGGTGTGACCCCCAAGGTCACTAGCATATACCTGGAATACATTAAGATTTCAATAAATATTTACTGACTCAATGAAAGTATTCCCACGGAAGTAGAAAGCCTTTTGAATTCTTTTTTTTTTTTTTGAGACAGAGTCTCACTCTGTTGCCTGGGCTAGAGTGCTGTGGCATCAGCCTAGCTCACAGCAACCTCAAGCTCCTGGTCTCAAGCAATTCTCCAGCCTCAGCCTCCTGAGTAGCTGGGACTACAGGCATGCGCCACCATGCCTGGCTAATTTTTTCTGTATATTTTCAGTTGTTCAGCTAATTTCTTTCTATTTTTTTTAGTAGAGACGGGGTCTCACTTTTGCTCAGGCTGGTCTCGAACTCCTGAGCTCAAACAATCCACTCGCCTCTGCCTCCCAGAGTGCTAGGATTACAGGCATGAGCCACCGTGCCTGCCTGGCTTTTGAATTCTTAATGTCCTCCCCACTTGACTCTGGATTCCTTGACCTCTCTTCCTTTCTCACAATGTCCCCTGCATGCTAACATTCACTCAACAAACATTATGGGGGTCAACTGAGTGCCAGACAATGGGCCAAATGCTAGAGATACAGAGATGGAGGTAGGCGTGGTGGCATGACCCTGTAATTCCAGCTACTCCTCCAGGTGGGAGGATCACTTGAGCCCAGGAGTTTGAGTCTAGCCTGGGCAACATTGGGAGACTCTGTCTCTAAAAAATAAAAATAAAATAATTAGGCCGGGCGCAGTGGCTCACGCCTGTAATCCTAGCACTCTGGGAGACCGAGGCGGGTGGATTGCTCGAGGTCAGGAGTTCGAGACCAGCCTGAGCAAGAGCAAGACCCCGTCTCTACTAAAAATAGAAAGAAATTATCTGGCCAACTAAAAATATATATAGAAAAAATTAGCTGGGCATGGAGGCGCATGCCTCTAGTCCCAGCTACTCGGGAGGCTGAGGCAGTAGGATCGCTTAAGCCCAGGAGTTTGAGGTTGCTGTGAGCTAGGCTGACGCCACGGCACTCACTCTAGCCCGGGCAACAGAGTGAGACTCTGTCTCGAAAAAAAAAAAAAATAATAAAATAAAATAATTAGAGATAGAGATGACTAAAACATGGCCTCTACTGAGAGGAGCTTATAGTTAGGGGATGCCGATGAGCAGATTATTACATTGCAGTACAAATGTGGGAGCAAGAGGAAGGAGTGACTTACTGCCTGAGAGATCTCACTGTACCTTGCACTGAGCCAGGAGGCAGGGCTTGGGGGTTGGGGAGTATGAAAGACCTGACATCCCTGGGGAATAAAGGACAGGTAGAAAGAGAGGACCAGGTAGGGACTATATCAGGTAGGGCCTTAGTTTACACTGTTAAGAAGTTTTGAGTTTTTTGAATAGTCAATTCTGCCATTTTCTTGCAAGGGCAGGTGCTAAAGGGCTGGGTCATATCTGTACTTTGGCTCAGACCTCTTACTTGAGCTCTAGGACTGAACTTCCACATAGCTACATCCCACCATTTAAGCACATAATACTTCTCCCACCCACCACCTCTTCTAAACTCCCTAATTCTGTCCACATTCACACCAGCCTACAAGCAGGTGTGGATCACTGTATGCAAACCACTGTTCCAGGGGCTGCTGGAGATATAGATTTCATTTCACTAAAACCTAGTCTTTGCCCCCACTAGTTCAGTCTAGATGGTGCGTATGTGGAGGTGGGGGCCAGGGAGTGTAGAATAGACTAATATATAGAGAGCTAGTCTTGCTGTCTGGAGGAAATCTCTATATTGTATGCCTTCCTCGATCCCATCAGTTCCCAAGCCTTATTAGGTCAGGATGTTGTTTCTCACCTGGTCTCCCTCCAGCACCCTCCTTACACTGGCTGCCAGAGTGAAGTGATTCAGCTAGACTGTAAACCCCATGGGTACAGGGACAGTGTCACCAGAGCTTAACACAGTCTTACACACTGTAGATGGTCGATAAATGTTTGATGGATGAATGATACAAGTCTGATTATAGCCTCCTCAAAAATCTTCAGTTTCTCTTCTGCTTCTAGAATAAAAATCAGATGGCCCCATTTGGGCTTCAAGACCTACTACATTCAGCCACAGTCAGATTCATTTTCTGTTTTGCCTTTCACCACCCTGAAGGCCATTTAAACTAGTGATTCACTAGTCTTGCCCCAGGTTACTTGTATTCTCCCGCCTCCGTTCCCCGCAGTCCTCTCAGCGGATCCTAACGCTAGGGCTCGTCCAAGTTTATAGGCTCGTGGAGAAGGCTTACCTGGTCAGCTGCTCGCTCCCGCTAAGACCTCCCGCCACCCCAAGTCGGCCCGTAGCACACCTAGTCTGCCTCCCGCCCGCCCCTCTGGGCTCACCCTGCGGGAGAAGGAGCTCTTTGAAGGAAGATCGAGCCCTGGAACTCCCCCGAGCCGTAAGCTGGGCCAGCCGCAAACAGATGGGTGGTCCTGTAGGTGGGCCAGTCGCCCGCGGGCCGAGAGTGGGCGGACCGGGGCTGCCGTCGGGAGGAGGCAGCGCGCTCCCGCGCCGGGCCGGGTTGCAGCCGGCGGCCGGGGCGGGCAGAGAGCGGGAGGGAAGGGGTGGGGAGTCCGGGCTGCTGAGCTTCCTGCCGGGACCACGGCCCGCCCCTGCCCCCGCCCCCCGGCCGGTCCTGTGCTGGCCGGCCTCCTGCCCCGGGCGGCCGCCCAATCAGCGGGCGCCCCCCGTCCGGCCCGCCCCTCCCCCGCTGGTGACAGAAAGTCAGCCCAGCAGATGAGGAAGTGGCAGGCAGGCAGGCTGGCCCCGGGGACTTCTCTCCGGCCCTGCTCCCTCGAGCCTTCCGCTGTTGCCCGCCTGGCCACCCGCTGGTGAGTCTGGACCTTCCCCGGGCTCTCCACGTGCCGGCGCCCCCTGCCTGGCCCAGCCCTTGCCAGCCCTGCCCTGCCCTGCCCTGCCCGGGCTGTGGGCGAGGCTGTTACTGGGGCGAGTGGGTGGGAGGTCCCAGCTCCCTGGGGCCGGGCCTCGCCTGCACCCTCCCTCCCCCGACACCCGCGTCCCTGGCCTCATTTGCTTACACCCAGGCCTTCCTCCACCACCTCCTGCTCTTGCTTCTCACCCTCTCCCTCTCCGTCTGCCTCTTTCTCCCCCTTCCCCTCCCCCTTCCTTTGCCGGGCTCCTTTTCCCTTCCATCCATCTTAAGGAAGGAAGGAAGGAAGGAAGGAATAGGCTGAGTTCCCCTACGGGGACACACCCAGATTTTCCTCCCGCTTGGGGAGAGGTCCTTCCCAGAAGCCTTGAGTCCCTCCTGACCTCCAGGGTGTGTGTATGTGGGGGGGTGGGGTGAACTGGGGCTTGGTGGTTGAGAGCGATAAGCTGGCAAACTCAATGTGTGTTAGAGCACATGCCTAAGCCTAGGCCCTGCCCCAGAATGGGCACCCCACAAAGTCTGCATGTGAGGGAAGAGGTGATCATTGGCCTTGGCGAAAAGAGAGCTGTGCCAGACGGAGGGCAGGTGCGTGTCTGCTCCCAGGAGCTCACACGTGTGTGCGAGTGGACCTGGTGTGTGCGCCTTCCAGCGGGTGTGGGCCTGGGCGGGGAGCAGATGCGTCTGCACATGGTGCCCAGCCTGTGAGGGCGCTGTGTGAGGGCGGGGTGAGGGCTGGAAGCCACGCGAGTCACACAGTCCATGGAGGCCAGTTTGGCTGGTGTGTCAGAGGCAGGAGGCTGTATGTGTGCTAGCCCTCCCGTGTGCTGGCTTTGTTGTCCGGGGCACTGGGGTGGGGAGCTGAGATGAAGGGGGCCTGTGTGGATGGCAGGGCTGGGGCCTGACCACGGTGGGTCTGAAGAAGTGGGGAGTGACATGGAGGTGTGGGGAGCACCTGTGAGGGGTGTGCGCAGGTCGCACTGCAGTCCCTGGTGGATGTGTCAGAAGGTGTGCTTCTTCACTTAGCACCTGTGCAGGTGGGGCTCTGGATGGAGGCAACCGGGAGCACCTGCTGCCCTGGCTGGGAGAATACCTTGTCCCCCCTGGGACTGACTCAGAGTCCCAGACTCTCCTGGGTCTGGGGAGAGGCTTTTGTGTCCCTGTGAGCCTTCCCCCGACATTCTTTCAGGCTCTGAGGGGGAAGGGACCTAGCCCATTAGGACCCCTCCCTGAGGGAGGGGGAGATTCCTGAGACCTCCCCCACTCCCCCACCTCCTCACATGCCACTGGCTTCCCTGCCCCTCCCTGGAAGAGAAAGGTGATTGTACCCACTCTGAAGTAGGACAAACTGAGAATTAATGGCTGGCTCAGGAGAGGATGCTGGGTGTGGATTTTCAGCAGTTCTTTGGGCTAAGGCTAGGGCTGGAGTCTGGGGGAGGTTTCTGACTCGGAACCTTGGACCTCAGCACATCTGCCTGGTCCAGGGTGGGTGGGTGCTGAGTCCGGGGCTTTACTTGGCTTTCCCAATCCTGGTGGGTCCTGCTCCCCGCTCCAGGCACTGACCTGTGGCCTGGATCCACCCTCCACCCCATGTGCAGTTCCGCTGGGGTGGGTGGAGGGCGGGGCTACTGCCAGATCTAGTCAGACAGGTGGAGCCGCCAGGGCAGGAGTCTCAAAGAGCCAGGCTCCAGGAGAGGAAGGGCTCTTCCGAGAGGAGAGAGGACGGCACCGAGAGGAGAGGCTGGAGGTGAGAGCCCTGGACTGGCCGAGGAGAAACCCAGGGAAATGAGTGTCCCAGCAGGGGAGACGAGGAATCCCAGGCCCATAAGGTTCCGGAAGGGATAGAAGGGACCAGGGAGGTGAGAGTTCTGCCAGGGGAGAGGAGGGACCCTGGGGAGATGAGAGTCCCTGGAAGGGACCAGAGAGAAGAGAGAACAAGAGAGGAGCTGTTGAAGGGGCGCATCCCTGGAGAGAAGAAAGACACAGAGTTGGGGAGGCGAGAGACTTGGGCAAGGGAGAGGAAGTTCATTCTAAAGATGTTGGTGAGGAGTTAAGGCTCTCTGGAAAGAAACCAGGGATTGAGAGTTCTTCTGCGGAGGAAGAGGGGAGAGGAGGCCAGGAAGTAAAACCCTCTGGAGAGGGCAGAGAGTGAGGAGAGGAAGGTGAGGAGGGGAAGGTGTGGAGAGGAAGGGTGGAACAGCCTTTCCCGGTAGGCGGGATGTGTAGGGAGCAGATGTCCCCATCAAACTGCCTCCTCCTCCCCCAGACACCAGCAATCGCTTCCTCTCACTGTTCTTCTGTCCTTTCTGCAATGAGGCCTCCGGAGTTGTCTGGTTCTGTGTCTTATCTCTGGGATGGGGGTACGCAGTGTGCTCTGTCTGACGTCTACCTTCCGTACCTCCCCAGAGTCCTTAGCCAGGATGGAGGTCGTGGTGAACGTGTACCAGGAGATGATGAGGCATGCAGGTAAGGTGCCATCCACCAGCCCTTTCCTCCCTTCTTCCCTGGGATCCCTGGATCTAGGGCTGTCTCCTAATGGAGAGACCTCGTGAACCCCCTGACCCTTTTATGACCTGACCTCATGTCTGTAGAGCTGGTGAAGACCTTTGGGAACCCGTGGCCCTTTCTAACTCCTTTGACCTTTCTTCACAGATCCCCGGATCCAGGGCTACCCTCTGATGGGATCCCCCCTGCTAATGACCTCCATCCTCCTGACCTACGTGTACTTCGTCCTCTCTCTTGGGCCTCGCATCATGGCTAATCGGAAGCCCTTCCAGCTCCGTGGCTTCATGATTGTCTACAACTTCTCACTCGTGGCATTCTCCTTCTACATTGTCTATGAGGTGGGCCCCTGGGATGCCTGGGCTTTAATTCCTGCCGGCAGCGTAAGGGGCGGGCTGTAGGGCCAGAGCATGGCATCTCTCCTTTCCAGAGAGGCTCGGATCCATGTCTGCAGCTAGCAAAGGGGAGGGAAGTGCTGGGAGGGGAGAACTCTGGTGGTCTAATCCACACCCTTTCTTAGTTCCTGATGTCTGGCTGGCTGAGTACCTATACCTGGCGCTGTGACCCTGTGGACTATTCCAATAGCCCTGAGGCACTTAGGGTAAGTAGGGGCCAGGGCTACATCAGAGCAGCCTGGGGGATAGGAGCAGTTTGGGTTTGACCTGTGCCCATGGCCCAGTTTAGGGAGGCTCTTAGAGTAGCCTGTGGGATCCTAAGTTTGCCCTGAATTCTTGCAGATGGTTCGAGTGGCCTGGCTCTTCCTCTTCTCCAAGTTCATTGAGCTGATGGACACAGTGAGTAGTTATATGAGATGTGAGAACTTGGAGAGAGAAAGAAGGGTAGAGGCCCTGGGTCTGAACCCCCTTCCCCCACTCTTCTCTCAGGTGATCTTTATTCTCCGGAAGAAGGATGAGCAGGTGACCTTCCTTCATGTCTTCCATCACTCAGTGCTTCCCTGGAGCTGGTGGTGGGGGATAAAGATTGCCCCAGGTGAGTTGTGTAGGCCACTGGGGGAAGAAGGTATGTACTGGGGACCAGAAGCTTGACTCTGCTGACCCTGTTTTATTGTCTACTCACAGGAGGAATGGGCTCTTTCCATGCCATGATAAACTCCTGTGTGCATGTTGTCATGTACCTCTACTATGGGTTATCTGCCCTCGGCCCTGTGGCTCAGCCCTACCTTTGGTGGAAAAAGCACATGACAGCCATCCAACTGGTGAGGGGCTTGGGCCTGGCCTCTAACCATCCCCCCAACATACCTAGTCTGGATCCTCTCTTTCTCCAACCTATCTCACCTTTGACCCCTTCCCTCCCCACTCAGTGTTTACCTCTTTCCCTATTCCCTCTTCCCCTGTAGTCCTCCCACTGTCCCCTCTGACCCTTGCCTTTCTCTGTCCTAGATCCAGTTTGTGCTGGTCTCACTGCACATCTCCCAGTACTACTTCAT
>CM052444.1:79612368-79674606 GCA_028533085.1 Varecia variegata
AAGGCAAGCGGCTGCCCCGTGTACTTCAGCAAAATGGAGCTCCAGGTATTGCCAAGGTCAAGGCCAACTGAGAAACATGGCCTGGATAGGCGCCCACCTAAGTGCCTCAGGACTGCACCTTGGGCAGCATCAGTCAGTGCCCTCCCTGCCTACACCTGTGACCAGGGCTTGCGTGGTCAGGACTGAGCAGGGGACTGGCCCTCCCCTCCCCACAGCTGGTCTACAGGGACCACCACTTCCGTTCGTTCCTCACCCACTCCCCCCGGCCAGCTCCAGGGATGTGGCCTCATTGCCCTCTGCCACTCCAGAGCTGGGGGCTAAAAGGGCTGGACACTTACTTCCCCCTCTCTGCCTTAAACTTGGGAGAGGAGCACTCAGGGCTGGCCCCCACCAGGGTCTTGTGGCCTTTTTCCTCACACTGAAGAGGTCAGCAATAATCTGTCACTGTGGACCCAGTTTCCCTCCTCCACCCCACACTGAAGCAGTAGCTTCTGGGCCAAAGGTCAGGGTGGGTGGGGGCCTGGGAATACAGCCTGTGGAGGCTGCTTACTCACTTGTGTCTTAATTAAAAGTGACAGAGGAAACCACTGAGGTCATGTGTGTACATGTGTGAATAGAAGATGTAGGGTACCCAGCTTGCTTAGCCCTGTCTACGAACAGTAGTGATGGTCAAGGTTCCCAGAGGACATTTCTAGCTCTCTGATCCCAATAGAGAGGAGCCCCTGGGACACAGGTCACACAAGGAGAAGAAAGGGAGACATGACTTTATTAGAAAAATAAAAAACTGAGGCAATAGGTTTGTCCTCAACGGATGCCTTGGTGGATGAGACTGCTTTTGGCCGCACTAGCCTTCTCCCGCTCCCGCCGGCGTGCAGGGTCCAACTCAAAACAGCGCCATAGCCTCAGGGTCTCATCCGCTGCTGCTGATGCCACAGTGGCCCCATCTGGGCTCATGGTCAGACTCAAGACCCGGGACGTGTGACCTGGGGCAAATGAGAACAGTATATCTTAAGCAGACACAACCACAGCCGTCCCAATTTTGATGGTCACGTTGCCTTTTTCGTTTTTTGTAACCGCTTTGAGCTAAAATTCATACACCATAAAATTAATCCTTTTAAAGTTCACAATTGAGTGGTTTTTAGTATATTTGCAAAGTTGTGCAACCGATAAAACTATCTAATTCCAAAACATTATCATCACTCCCTATTACCCTCTTCCCCCAGCTCCTGGCAACCATGAATGTGTTTTATCTCTCTGGATTTCCCTATTCTGGACATTTCATGCAGAGTCATAACATGTGGCCTTTTCTGTTTGGCTTTTGACATAGCCACCTACCTTTGAGCTCAGCCACCTTGGCCATGGTTGGGTACTTCCAAATAACCAGCTGATTCTGGGCAAAGCCGTGGCCTGAGATGAGCTCCTTGTAGTGGGGAGACCAGAGGATGGAGCACACCTGTGGAGAGGGGACAGTGTGGGCATGACATACAAGCTACTCAAATCAGAACTGAGTCAGTTCCAGTGTGGGCACCCTGCCAGGTGCTACGGACTCAGACGAATGATCAGTCCTTACAAAAGCCCTTTGAGAGACAATTACAGATGGTCCCCAACTTAACAATTTTTTGACTTTATGATGGGTTTATTGGGATGTAAGTCAGGGAGGATCTGTATTATCCATTTTACAGATGAGGAATCAATCAGAAGGAAGTTCAACAAGTTGCTTAAGGTCACATGCAAGTTAAGTTAGTGACAAATCCAGAATTTGAATTTTGGCCATCTGGCTCTAGAGCCCATGTCGAGCGTGAAGTTGCATGTGGGGGGAGTGGAAAGAGAGGAAGCTGAAGTGGCTGCAGGGAGGCCCACCAGCAAAAGCCTCAAATGCCATTCTAATGGATTTGGATTATATGCCATAGGTGATGGGGAGCCATTACAGGCTTAAGGAGGACAGTAATAGACCACTCAGACCAGTGTAGAAGACAGATTGGAGGAAATAAATGCTTGAAGCCCAGTGAGGGAGCCATTGTAGTGGGCCTCCACTGGGAAGAATGGTGAGTCTGAGGGAAGGGGACAGATGTGAATCATATTCTGAGGAAAAACTGACAGACTGTGGTGAGGAAGATGAACGATTCTAAAAGGTTTTTCACATTTCTGAGCAGGTTCTTCCATTCTGAAGCAATTTAAGAAGAGAAGGAGGAACACATTTCAGGGAGGCAAGGGGAAATGACAAGTTTAATTTGGGACCTATTGAGGTGGTGGTGCCTATAGCACATAAAGGTGGAGACAGCCACAGACTGTTGGAAATGGAGCATGTAAGTGAGAGCTGAGTTTGAAGTCTGGGAATCATCAGGGTATAGAGTTGGTGAAGCCACGAGAGTGAATATAGTCGCCCAGGAAGACTACACAGAGTAAGAACGCGTCAGGGAGTGAGAGGCTGGAATAGGTAAAAGACTACCTGGGAATGGGCATCCACAGCACTCAGACAGGCCCCAGAACAGACGTTCCAGATGCGAATGTGTCGATCACTGGTACCCCCTCCTGTTGCTAGGACATTGGATTGCCAGGGACACCACGCTACAGCCTAGGTGGGATAAAGGTGGGGTCAGCAGGTACTAGAACTAGACAAAGAGCTATAGAGGTCACAGATTAACCCAGTCCAATCCCACCATCCCATCTCCCGTTAATAGTCCCCAGGTTATAGATGAGAGTCTACAGAGACCTTAGCCCAACCCCCCTCCCCTCACCTTGACAGCCCCTTGATGCTGGGTGAATGTTTGCAGGGGAACCCAGCCACCCTCTCCAGGAGCACTAGGCCACACATTGACCAAGTTATCGTTGCCACCACTGGCCAAATGTCGTCCATCTGGAGCCCAGCGCAGCCCACACACTTCCTGGCTGTGGCCACTCAGTGTGGCCACATGATGTTCTGCTACCCGAACATCATGGTGGTGGATGTGGCCGGAGCGTGAGCCACTAGAGGAGGGAGGGAGAAAGGGAATCAGGTTTTGTGGCAGCACCAAATGCAAACAAGTCAGGGCTGCTTCAGTTCATGGGTGTACAGTTAAGGGCAGAATGGGCAAAAATCAGGCTGATTTTGCCAAAGACTGGCAAAAACCACTGACCTGGACAGGATATAGCTGTTCCAACTTAGGGAGCCCACTCGGGCAGAGTGACTGGTCATATTTCGAAGCCGTTTCTGCTGTTGCACATCCCATAGCTAGAGAGAGAAGACCAATAGGATAAGAGACTGGGACTTGGCATTAACATCCGCCAGCTGGGCGGACAGAGTTGCAGTGCAGGGACACAAGTCTCACCTGCACCTCAGCACTGCTGGTGCCCACAGCCAAGTAGTTGCCCTCTTTGATCCAGGCCACAGAGGATACATATTCCCCAGGCTGTTCCATTTGCAATAGCTGCAGGATGTCACCAGAACTTGCATTCCACAAGTACACACTGTTATCCAGCGCCACAGCCAGTACATTCCCAGAGCTCCAATCCACAAGGTTCAGGTCTGCCAGATGTGGAAAGGGAGGAGCATGAGCTTCCTTGTTTGGTCCCCAGGCCCTCTTTCTCTATCCACAGGACAAGGATAAGGCTGCACTTACAGTAGTCGTTTCGGATTTCAGGGGCATCCAGGATACGGTCTGGCAAGGAAGGGATGTAACGGCAGGTCTTCCGGCTGGAGCCAGGTGTGGCCTTCTGGCTATAGAGTACTTTCAGTCTGTTCTGGTAACCTGTGGTAACAGAGTGGGTCTAGACGCTGGGAAAATTGACACTTCCCTTACCCTCTGTCTTAGGTAAGAAGAGCAGACAGGTTGCTCCTCTCGGCCCTAGAGATGGACTGACATCTCCCTCCCAAAACCAGGAACTTCAGGTCTTACCTTCTGGGGCATTTTGTGGTTTTCCACTGAGCCGAAGAATCTTGGCTTCCTCCACATCAAAACCGTTCAGGTTCAAAGCCCAGGCTTTCTGATGCTCCTGGGATGTAAAGGTGGTGGTGGAAGCATGATGTTGTTATCCAGTGGACATAGTCAGAGCCCGTGCCTTGAGACCCTTGTGACACATACCTTCTTGGTGGGCGTCTGGCTGTCTTCAGGCTGGTTCTCCTTGCTCAGGAGGAAGCTGGCCACCTCCATCTGGGAAGCACTGCGATGGGGGATGTACCGGTCACCGCCAGGTTTGCTAGGAGTGGTCTGAACCTTAGAACTGGATTTGCCTGGGGCGGAGAGAGAGAAGACAGTCTGACCAGGCTCCCGGGGAAGGAGGCATGAAGCCTACTCCCAGCCATTCTCTCTTGCTCCCGTGTCCCGTCGCACTCCACCGACCAGGAGTTCGGCCCGGAGTCCTGCCAGCGCTGTGGGATCGGTTGGCGGCCCGCATGGGTGAGGGGGCCGGCCCTGCGGCTTCCTTGGCTTTGCGCTGCCAGCGCGCGGGAGGTGCATTGGGGATGGGCGCGTCCAGCTGCAGCAGCGAGTGCAGATCACTCTCGAACACGAACTGCGCCATGGGAGCGCCTGTGGGGGAGGGGTCCTTCCAGTTGGTGCCCGCCGAGCCCTGGAGGAAAAGAGGCGACCGTGCTCAAGACACAGCGAGGGGCTCCTCCGTCCCCGACCGGCCACACAATCAGAGGCACCCTCGGCTGCAGCCCCCTCCGGCCTGGTACCCGCTGGCCGCGGCCCACCCCGGTTCAGCCCAGCCGCCTCTCACCGTAAGTTCCCGAGCAGGTTCCAATCCTAGACCGGCTTCGGCACGTCCGGCTTACGCCTCTTAAACTCTCCGCTCCGAGCACTCATTGGCTCCTTCAAAACCCAACCGTCGCAACCGTCACCCTCGCCCATTGGCCTCTACGGCACAAAGGGCGGGTCTTCCGGGCATATTACGGATCTCACGAGAGTCCATCGTGGAGCGTGCTTAGAAGGGTGGGAGAGGGGCTTTAAAGGCGGCGCCGGGGAATTGGTGTCTGAACGCGGGCGGGGTTGGGTGGGGTGGTGCCTGCGCTGCGTCGGCGTTCCCCTCTCGGTCCCATCTGCTCAGCGTCCCCTCAGCTGGCGCGAGTCCGGAGTGTCGGGCTCCGAGTGCTTGAGGTGTAAAGCGGCGCGTGGGTCATATTTATGATACACGCCTGCAGAACTCGGCGGAGAGACCCAAAGCGCTTGAGCCGTTCAGAGAAGGGAAAAGGGAGCCAGCGGGCGGCGGGCGGCGGGCGGGCAGGGTGGCGCGAGGGGATGGAGTTGAGCAGCTTAGGAGCAGGAAGTCCGGAGCTAGTTAGGGCGCATCCCGATATTTGCTTGGCGCCTGGCAGAACCCCCCTCCCCGCTTGTTGTTTTACAAACAGGGAAAATGAGGCTGGAAGAGGGGAACGGAATTACTTAAGGCCAGGTAAAAGGACCAGAATCTAAACTCGCCTATCTGGAAGATAAGGTTAGACTGCCCTATGGGAGTCACTTTGGCTTACCCCCAGGGGCTTTAGAGGTGTCAGGAATCCTAGAGACCCACTCTAACCTGTGCGTGGTGCACCCTTTCTCCATCCCCGCTCGGGGGGTGGGGGGTTTGGCCGAGGTCATACAAAGAAGTTGGTGGGAATACAAGGCTGACTCCGGTTCAATCCAGTGCTCTAATAATGACAGAAATGAATTGTGTGAATATGCTCAGAGGTGAAGCAGCAATAATAAAATAATAATGGATACCATTTATTGACCATCTGCTAACTACTGTGTTAAAAGTTTACATACATTATTGAGTTCAATCCTTAATCCCATAAGGCAGATATTGTATCTTCGTTTTATAGAAAAAGAAGCTGGGTCGGAATGAGGTTAGGAAGTTGCCCAAAGGTGCACAGCCAATAATAAGAGTGCAGCCAGGATTCAGTCTAACTCCTGCAATCCTAACAATAGTCTATACAGTCTCAGAAAGAGGCTGGAAAAATCAGGTTCTCAATCATTAGTCTAACATCAACCCTGATGATGACAGAGAAAAATCTGGGGCTCTTTGCCCAAACTGAATATTGTTATTATCTTTGAATTTGAAGCATTTATATTCTCTATTTCCAATTACCTTGGAAAACAAGGAGTTGGATGTCCTGGCATTAGAAGTGGGGAGTTGGCCATGGCCAGTCACGGTGGCTTACACCTGTAATCCTAGCACTCTGAGAGGCTGAGGTGGGAGGATTGCTTGAGCTCAGGAGTTCAAAACCAGACTTAGCAAGAGTGAGACCCCATCTCTATAAAAAATAGAAAAATTAGCCAGGCAAGTTGGCATATGTCTGTAGTCCCAGTTACTCACTAGGCTAATGCAGGAGGGTTACTTGAGTCCAAGAGTTTGAGGCTGCAGTGAGCTATGATGACACCACTGCACTCTACCCAGGGTAACAGAGTGAGACTCTGTCTCAAAAAAAAAAAAAAAAAAAAAAAATTTGGGGAGGGGGGAGTTCTTGAACCACAGAAAATAAAAGAGGTAGTCTAGTATCAGGCTGGTCAGGGCCTTAAATATTAAGCTATGGTATTTGAACTTTGGACTTTATCTGCTAGGCATTGTAGAACCAGTGAGGGTTTCTGTCTAGGGAAGGACCAAAGAAAACATATCTGAGGGGAGAACATGGCCAGCAATTTGTGACTTCGGGACTAAGGGTAACTGTAGAGAAGAAGGATAAGGGTACAACCCCAGGGAATTTGTACATTTAAACATAAAAGAATGAAGGAAGGCAATGGAGATTATACGGACATGGACCTTGAAGTGGGAGGTCCACTATGCTATAAAATGGTCAAGTAGTAAAGGAATGACAGAAAAGGTCAGATTTGGCCATGGGGAAACAAATCACCAGTGATCTTGGTGAGCAAGATCAGGAAAGTGGGTGCTTGAGATCCACTTGGAAGGGGCTGTAGAAAGGATGGGATAAGGAGAGTGTGCAGCCAGCAAGCATAGGCTGCTTGTGTAGCTCATCCTCTGATCTCCTCTGTATTAGTTCGCTGCAGCTGCTGTAACAAGCTACCACAAACTGAGTGGCTTAATTGACAAATATTATTGTATCACAGATTTGGAGGCTAGAAGTCCCAGATAAAGGTGTCAGTAGAGCTGGTTCCTTCTGAAGGCTGTGAGGAAGAATCTATTGCACACTTCTCCCCTAGCTTCTAGTGGGTTGCTTGCAATCTTTGGCATTTCTTGGCATGTAGAAGTATTACCATGATTTCTGCCTTCAGCTTCACTTGGCTTTCTCCCTCTGTGTATCTGTGCCCAAATCTCCCTTTTTATAAGAATACCAGTCATATTGGCTTAGGGGCATGACCTCATCTTAACTAATTATATCTGCAATGATCCTATTTCTCAATAAGGTCACATTTGAGATACTGGGAGTTAAGACTTTAACATCTGAATTTGTGTGTGTGTGGAACACAATTCAGCCCATAATATCTTCCCATTGGTGGAACCCAAACAGAAACCAGAGCCCAAGGGAATTCATTGATGCAGGCCATATGAATCAGCCTTGCAGAGCACAGAGTGAGGTGGAGAAAGATGAAGATAGGTCTGGATGGGGCAAATGGATGACATCCAGTATACCCACTCTCCATAATTCCTTCCCCAGCCATATGGAAGCCTCTGATTCTACTCCTAAGGACCCAAGACCAGGATGGGAGGAACATGAGCTTGAGCAATTTATTCCCCTGGCTCCCTCCCTGCCACACCCCTCTACCAAAGACCACAACTCCTGCCAGGCAGCCCTCTCTCTTAGCTACTCTCGGGGATCTGGGAACCACTCCCTCCCCTTACCTTTTGATGCCCGGCGGTGGTGCCAGCTCCTTGTTAGCCCCAGGGTACTGCACTATTCCTTGATGGCTTTCCCATATCTTGCTCTCCTCTTTGTAAATACCATATGCCCCTTATTAAACTCTCATCAAATTACTCAATTTGAGCATGTCATCTATTTCTGCCAACATCCCGACTGATACAGTGTATATTTGCAGCCAGCAAAAAACCTAAAAAACATCAACAACTAAAAAACCATTTGTTTGAGAATCTGAATGCATTAGGGAAAATCATAACTGGAATTGTCTATGTACATTTACTGCTGCATATGAATGTCCACCTGCACCCACAGCCGCCCCCCATCACTCTAATCACTGCCCAAACCACCCCCCCATCAGATCAGCATGGGCATCAGACCCTCATAGGAGTGTGAACCCCACTACAAACTGTGCATGCGAGGGATCCAAGTTGGGCACTTCCCATGAGAATCCAATGCCTGAGATCTGAGGTGGAGCGAGGTGATGACGCCCCCCCCATCCCTCCTACCCTCTCCCACCCCATGTCCATGGAAAAACTGTCTTCCAGGAAACTGGTCTCTGGTGTCAAAAAGGTTGGGGATTGCTGGCTAAGAGGATGATGGAAGTCTGCATGGGGCTAAGGTAACATTGCCCAGAAAGGTTTCATTCATTTAGGAAACTTTTATTGAAGGCCTACTATCATGCACCAAGCACTACTCTAGGTGCTGGGGGAAAAGGACAAATAAATCACGGCCCTTGCCCTCAAGGAGCTCACAATCTAGTAGCGGGAGACAGACGTGTAAATATGCAAACCTATGATTGCATAAAGCATCATAGGTGCTTTAGTAGAAGTCTGGGCTGGAGATAAGAACTTTGGAATAGTCAACATATAGTAAAGGCACTGAGAATAGATGGGATTAGAGACTGTGTTAAGAATGGAATCTTGAGGGTCTGCAATAATTAAGGAGTAGAAGAAACCAGAATAGGAGATTAAGAAAATCAACGCTGTGTGTGGAAATTTAACTTTAAAAAAGGAAAAAAAGAAGAAATAATTATAACAGGAGTTTCAGATATATTAAGCATTTACTATGTCCTAGGCACTGTGGTTTACTTAGATTATCTCACTTAATCCTCTTCCTGACCCTATGCGGTACTGTTATTATCCCTGTTTTACAGTTGAGAAAACTAAGGCTCAGACACTAAGTTGTTTGCCAAGGCTGCACAGCTAACAAGTGTGAAAGACAGGAATTGAATTTAGCTCTGACTCCAGAGTTTTTCCTCTTAACTGCTCGTGTACTCAGAGGGGCAGGAGCAGAGCCAGTAATGTTTAGAAGTCAAGGTAGCAGAGAATTCAAAGGAGAAATGAGTAGTCAACCATGAATAATGCCACAGACAGATGAAATAAATTGACGATTAACAAGATCCTACTGGATCTTGCAATTAGAAGATTTGAGGTGAACTTTGCCTGAGCACTTTCAATAGCAAAGTAGTAGTGGGGGGAGTAATTGAAACAGTCTGAGGAGTAAATAGGAAGTGGGGAAGTAGAGACTTGTTTGCAAGGAGTTTGGCATTAAACAGGAGAGAGAAAGAAGGTAAAAGTTAGAGCAGCTTAGTCAAATGAGCCTGCCTCTGCAGAAAACTCCTGGGTTTATGTCAGCAGCGGTATAGGAAGATCAGTGCTACGAAGCCCAACTGTGAGGGTAGCCAGAGGGGGATGGAGGTGAGGTTTGAGGTGCTTGTGTTGGGGGTAGGGAGGCTAGAGAGGTTCACAGCGAGATCTAGAGGGTTACGATCTGTCCAGGGTACTGGGGCGAGGAGCCTGTGCTCAGGGCTGCTGCCAACAACTTAGTGGTAGATAGGAATGGTTGGCGATGTGGGTGGTGCAGCAGGACCCTGACTCAGCCCTGGGTGGGCACACAGATAGCGGCATGGTCCCCAGGCAAGAAGGCTGCAATCCTCGGTAGTCCATCTGGACCTGGGAGGAATACAGGGGCAAGGGGCTCCTCTCTGAGGACTTAGGTAGGATTTCAAGGAGGCTGGGTTCCACTTCTTCACAGGTATCTGAGACTGTGGCCTTAGGCTGGGAGAGATGCAGGGAGAGGAGCTGGATTAGAGCAAATCCTGTGGGAGGAGGGGCTGGATTATGCAGGAAGGGGCATTGAGCTGGGGGCAGTGCCTGGGGATGGTGCACTGGTAGATAAGGATCTTGAACCAGCTGTGTTGTCCAGGCAAGGACCCAGCACCAGGCAGTGTTGGTGATGGGGACAGGGGAGGGAGCATACTCACCGGACTCAGGGCCGCAGTATCCCTAAGGTACTGGCCTAGGACCCGGTGTAGGTCTGGAAGTGAGGGCCACAGGGCATGCCTCAGTGTCCTGGGGAAGAAGGAAGAGGAGAATGAATCATGGAAGTGACTGGGAGGGATGAGGAGAGTACTGAGGTGGGGAAGTGGAGGAGGCAGTGAGGGCAGGGAGAGAGGCTTGGAGAGATAAGAGTGTGGTCAAGGCAATAAAGTAAGGTAGAGGAGTGTAGGTGAGAGAAAACCTCAGGTGGGTGAGGGAAGTCAGTGGCAGCAGCTACAACAAAGGGTGGCGGGGTTTCTTCAAACATTTCTGCTTCAGGGCCTTTGCACTTTCTGTTCTCTCTGCCTGGGACACTCCATTCATTCCCTCACTTCATTTAGATCTCTGCTCAAATGTCATCCTGACAAGAGGCCTTCCCTGATGACCCTACCTGAAACACACTGGTCCCCTCCATATCCACCAGGGATATGTTCCAAGACCCCTAGAGGATGCCTGAATCAGCAGACATATATCGTGTTTATTCCTATACATACATACCTATGATAAAGTATAAATCAGGCATATTAGTAGTAAGAGATTAACAATAACTAATAATAAAATAGACCAATTATAGCAATATGCCAGCACCACTGTTCTTGCACTTTGGAGCCATTATACCACGACAGCGGATCTGATAACAGAGATGGCTACTAAGCGACTAACGGGTGGGGAGCATACACAGCATGGATTCTCTGGACAAAGGGATGATTCACGTCCTGGGCAGGATGGGGCAGGGCAGCAAGAGATTTCATCACACTACTCAAAACAGTGCACAACTTAAAGCATATGAATTATTTATTTCTGGAATTTTCCATTTAATATTTTCAGACTATGGTTGACTAAGGGTAACTGAAACTACAAAAAGTAAAACCACGGATAAGGGGAGACTACTGCAGTACCACCTCTCTTCCCCATCACTCTATCTCCTGCTCTGCTTTGATTTTCTTTATAGCACTTGACTTATTGTATATTTATTATGTTATACATATTTGTTTTTGTCTGTCTCACCCCACTAGAACATAAGCTCCACAAGAGCACAAAGTATGCCTATGTGTTGACTCCTGTATCTCCAGGGTGTAGAATAGTGTCTGGCCCATAGTAGGTGCTCAAGAAATTAGTTGAATGAATGAATGAAGAGAACCAGCAGAGCTTATTACGTTCCTGGAGAGGGTGGGCCATCTGGGAAGAGTATGGATTAGGCATGTTGGGGGAACCTCCAATTTTTTATCCTCTTATTTCCACACGGAGGGACTTTAGCTGAACAACATTTCAAGCCTCTTCTGTGACCTCACTAATATATATCCAGGGGACTTACCTGATAAATTGGGGAAAAGGACCTGAGTATGCCAGGCTCAGCACCACCTCCCTCCTCTTGCCCAATTTTTTTGCTGAATCTGGCTACCTGCACAGAGGCTGCATACCAGTCTGCTTGTACATATGGGCAGATTAATTTTATTTATTTATTTTTTAGAGATAGGGTCTCACTCTGTCACCCAGGCTGGAGTGCAGTGGTCTGATTATAGCTCACTGCAACCTCAAACTTCTGGGCTGAAGCAATCCTCCCGCCTCAGCCTCCTGAGTAGCTGGGACTACAGGCATGTGCCACCAGGCCTGGCTAATTTTTAAATTTTTTTGTAGAGACGGGGGGTCTCACTATGTTGCCTGGGCTGGTCTCAAATTCCTGGGCTCAAGCGATCCTCCCACCTCGGCCTCCCAAAGTGCTGGGATTACAGGCATGAGTCACTGTGCCCAGCCCATATGGGCAGATTAAAAGTTCAAAGAGAGACATGTTCAAAGAGAGATGGGTGCCCATGAAAGTGGCACCTGACCCAGCCTAGTACCATTAAAAGCTGCTGCCTGGAGGAGCTGACTTCTGATCTAAGTCTTGAATCAGCTGATGTTACTAACTGCAGGACCGAAGTGGGACAGATTCTATCCTTCATGTTATAGCCTCCAATGACATTTCTCCTCGGCCTTAGTATTCCCATGTAAATAAGTCATTTATTAATAACATTTATTTAAGGGCCTGCTATTTGGCAGGCACTGTGCTAAGGATCTAATGATGTCCAAGTAAGGTATAATAAGGAAGATATATAAAGAAATAAATGCAGTAAAACGCTGCCAGTACTGTATTGGAGCACAAAAAAGTGGCCAAGAGGGAATGTCAGGAAAGGTTTCTTAAGAGTTGGTGAAGAAAGTTATTTAAAGATGAATGGGCTCAGTCACACATGGAGGCTATTTCAGGCAGAGGGGGGGATATTATGTGCAAAGGCACTGAAGTAAAACCACTTGGCTTGTGGAGGAAATCACGGACAGTTTGGTAAGGTGGAAGTGCTGGCAGGGGCCAGATTTTGCAGAGCCTTGCCTGTCATCCTAGGGAGCCTGGACTCTATCCTGGGAGCTATTAAAGGGATTTAAGGAGAAGAATGATAGATTCGTGTGTGCGTTTTAGGATGATTAATCTGGTGGCTGTCAGGCGAGTTTGGAGGGAGAAGAGGCTCTGTTTCAGTGAGGCTGGTAGTGTCTGAAGGGCTAGAGAAAGGGGGCCATTGTTTGAGCTCGGTTTAGGAGGTGGAATGATCAGACCTGATGGCCGATTGGATGCGGGCGGGGTGGGCAGGGAGGCGCCTGAGCGTTCTGGCTTGGGTGAAGGGTAGGTGGGTAGCCTTGGAATTGAGGTGAGCAGCACGAGGTGGGGCTGTTTGAGGTGTCCAATATAGTGGGCGTGTTAGAGTGTAAAAGCACAGTGCGACTCCCAGAGGACACACACAGGAAGCAGCTAAAGCCATAGGTGTGGATGTGCGGTGGTCACAGAGTGACCCTAGAATGCTTAGGTCTCCCGCAAGGTGGGGGCGGTACCTGTGGTGCGCAGGGAACTGCCACCTCAGCAGCAGCAGGCCCAGAAGGGCGCTGAGGCCCAGCACCAGGAGCAGGGCGGTCACCAACGAGATCCAGGCTAGGGGACAAAAACCGCCAGACCTCAGGGGAACCTGGCCGGAGCCCCGCCCCCAACCCCCCCCGCTCTGGCTCCGCCCCTTGCCTCCCCAGGGCACCGCAGAAATCAGCGCAGCCGCAGACCGGTGCGGCCAGAGCCCCGCCCCGCGCCCGGCGCCCCGCCCCCTACGCAGCCGCAATGCGGCTTTGGTCCCGCCCGGCCCTGGCCTCACCGGTTTCGGAGGCGGTCTCCACCTTTGCTGGGTCGGACCAGGCGCTCCAGGGCCCTTGGTAGGTGGGGCCGTTGAGCCTGGCGCGCAGCTGTAAACGGTAGCGAGATCGGGGGCGCAGCTCCAGGGTCCCTCTGCGGGCCCCGAGAGGCAGCTCCAGCACCTGTGCAGAGAAGCGTGCGGTGGCCCGGCATCGGGGCCTCGAGAACCCGGCCTAAGTGTGACCAAAATTCTACCGCTTTGAATCCCTGGGCGGTCGAGAATCCCCAAAAAGAGCCTTAGCTGCAGAAAACACATTTCCCGACAGAAACATGCAGGAGGATAGAGCACCCTGACCGAGAGCATCTCCCTAACCGGGCCACGCCCTGCCAGGGTACACACCCTGGCACGCAGACCGCACCTGCTCTGAGAACTCTGCATCCGACGCACATCCCCGTGGTACACCCTCGGCAGAGATCCCGGTACACGTGCACCCTGCCGGATGCTCTCACCACAACTCCAGGTCAACCCGAGACGTTCGGATACTCAGAGCCACACAGACCATGCCACAAATGATACCCGTGCCGCAGAGGATGCCAGATTGTGCTAGGTGCTGGGGTACGAGCATCATGTACGTGTAGCAGGAAGACTAGCGAACATTGTGAACTGTTTGTGATAAGGGCTAGACACTTGGGGAAAAGAAGTAAAACGCGGTCTTTCACGTGTCTAATGAGGGAGACATCCAAACAGGAAAGTAATCACAACAATTAATTAGTGCAAGGCACCATGGGAACACAAGCAGTTAGTGCTGCTCAGCTGCTTGGATGGGTGTTTTAGAGTAGTTTAGCATGCCGAAAGCATGGAAGGCCGGTTGGTCACAGATGAGGCTAAAACAGTCCTACTAGGGATTTGACGACTTTTGGCACATTGTACTCAGCTTACTTGCTAATAAATAAGGGGAAGAGATGAGAGGAAAGGGAGAAGAGTCAAAGGTGCTTCAAGGCTTGCTTACTGGGTGAGTGGTGGTGCCATTGTCAGATGAGGGACAGAGGAGAAGCAAGTTTGGGGAAGACATACTTTATGGTTCCATTTTATAAAGTTCAACAACAGTCAAGATAAATCAAAGGTAATGTCAGGGGTAGTGGTTACCTTTGGTGGTGGGGAGGCTGTAGAGGGCATAAGGAGCTTCTGGGGTGCTGGAAATAATTTATATCTTGATCTTGATAATGGTTATATGGGTGTATATGTACACATGTACAAACTAATTGTATATTTAATATTTGTATGCTTTAGTGTATGTAAGTTATATTGATGGAAAACTAAAGCTTGGGGAGGAAGATGAGTTCAGTTGTGGATACATTCAGTCTGAAATATCTGAGGGGGAGGGTGTTTTGGTAGAACTGTCTAGTAAGAAGTTGGATATATGTGTGGTAAATGAGAATAAAAATAGACAAACTAATATTTAATGCATATTGAGCACCTATGTGTCAGGCAATGTGCTAAGTATTTATATACAGTATTTAATTTTTACTATAACTCCATAAGGTAGATAGCTTTATCCTTTTTTTTTTTTTTTTTGAGACAGTGTCTCGCTCTTTTTGCCCTGGCTAGAATGCCGTGGCTTCAGCCTAGCTCACAGCAACCTCAAACTCCTGGGCTTAAGCGATCCTACTGCCTCAGCCTCCCGAGTAGCTGGGACTACAGGCATGCGCCACCATGCCCGGCTAATATTTTTCTATATATATTTTTAGATGTCCATATAATTTCTTTCTATTTTTAGTAGAGACGGGGTCTTGCTCTTGCTCAGGCTGGTCTCAAACTCCTGAGCTCAAACAATCCGCCCGCCTTGGCCTCCCAGAGTGCTAGGATTACAGGCGTGAGCCACCACGTCCGGCCGATAGCTTTATCCTTATTTCAGCAATGAGGAAACTGAGACTTAAAAAGTTTAGGTAATATGCCTATGGTTTGTAAGTTCCTTTCCATATCGGGGCTGGAATGATAAAATTAGGATTATTAATGTGTAGTCATTCAAACCATGGAGTTGAAGCACTCATCTAGGGAGAACATGTTTATTTATCAAGAGGAGAAAAGAGCCTAGGATGGGACTCTAGGATGCACAGTATTTCATGAAATGGTGGAAAGGAAGGAGCCAGGAGAGGAGAGTGAGAAAGTTTAGTCAGAGAGGTAGGAAGAAAATCAGGGGAGACATATCCCAGAGGCAAAGTAAAGAGAAAATTTGAAGTGAAAGTAACCAGCAGTGTCAGGTGCCCAAGAGCGATTAAGATACCAGTTAGACCAGATAAACATCGATACACTAGCCCAGACATGGATCCACAGACACTTTCACTCCTGATAACAGACGTGACAAGCCTCAGGAATGCCCCGTGCAGAGAGGCCTGTGGGCCTTCACTGTGTGACTGTACCTTCCAGTGCTGATGGCCTTCTCCCGTGTATCGGAGCTGATAGCAGATCTCTTGGGCTGCCCAGGATGATGGGTGCTGCCACTCCAATTCCAGCTGCCCGCTGGAGACCTCCCTCCAGTGTAAGCTTGGGGTGGGGATGAGCACTGTAGGGATGTCAGCAGGGACTAGTTTAAGCCCTTTTGTGCATGGCGTCATGCCACCAGGGCCACGGGTCAGAAGTGTAGGAGTTGGGGATCCTGGGCAGAGGGTCAGATTCGGTGGGGGTGGGAACTGTGTGGGAAGAAAGTCCTTACCAGCCTGGTGGATCCAGAAAGGGGAGCCCAGGTAGCTGTGAACAGCACCCTGGGCTGTGGTCACCTCCACAAGAATGTGAGTAACACTGTCATTTCGTGACTGGAAGTGGCAACGGGAGAACTGGGGGGTCTGTGATCCTGGATTTGTTTTCTCCTCCTCTTCACACTTCTCCCAGATGGGGTACCTAAGAGCCAGCCCCGTAGAGTCATTAAATGAGGCCTTCCCCAGAGACCAATCTTGATACTCCCCACCCCATAGGAATTATGGCCTTCATGGATTATAGTCTAATGCCTCCCCGGGTGGGCCTCCAGGGCTTTCCCTCTGTCTTCATATCATGACGTTTTATTTTCTGAAGTCTGCTTTGTTGTCTAGCCTCTTCTCTTTGAGAAAAGAGCTAGCATGATAAGTGAAAATAGCATGGGCTGTATAGAGTTCAGGTCTTGGCTTACCGGTATATAACTTTGAGCAAATTACTTGTTTTATCTCTGCCCCGATTTCCTTCCATTTGTAAAAGGGGTTGGTGATACTTACCTCACAGGATTGTTTCAAAGATTAAAGAGGCTCATCTTTCTGGAGGAAAACGTCCTATATTTTTAATTTGTTCTGATATAGCAGCCCTCTTACTCACCCCTATGTGTTATTTTGCTATTAGATCATTGCAGCAGCCTCCTAACTGGCTTTTCTGTCTCCATTTTTGCCACTGCCTTCAATTTGTTTTCCATGCGGCTACCAGAATTTGCTTCCAAAAATGTTGGTATGATAATGTCCAGAATATATCACAAATCTGTTTATTTTGATCTTCACCTCAGCCACATGAGATGAAACCACTATTATCTCATGCCTGGATTATGGCAAATGTCTAACCGACCTGCTTGTACTCTTATTTATAATTTCACAGAGAAACATATCTTTTAAAAATGTAAATCATATCATGTCACTTTTCTGCTTAAAATCCTTCAGTGGCTCCTCATCCCACTTGGAATAAAATCCATACTCCACTCCAGGGCCTACAGGTCTCTATATGATTTGGTTCCTCCTTACCTTGCCATTCTTATCTCCTATGATTCTCGTGCCAGTTTGTCATCCTTCATCCACATGGGCCTTCTTTCTGTGCCACAAATATGTCAAATGCACTGTCTTTGCACTTCGCCTTTGCCCTGGGTTGCTATGACTGTAGGTCTTCACGTGACTCACTCCTTCTCGCCACTTGGATCTCGGCTCACCTGTCACCTCCCTGGTGAGGCTTTTCCTGACCACTCAGTCTAAATTAGCATCCCCCTTCCTTAACCTCTATCATATAACCTCGTTCCTTTATTTCTTTACTTGTTTGTCTGCTTGTATTTTTTCCTTCCCCACCACTGAAATGTAAGCCCCAACAATGCTGGAACCTCTTCTGTTTTATTTGTCACTCTGTCTATCCCCAGTGTTTGGCACATAGTCACTCTCAATAATTGTTTATCGAACAGGTGAATCATGTCTCTCTCTTGATTATAACCTCTAAGTGGCCTGCCATCACTAAAATTATTTATCACTTATGTTTGCCCATTTATGTGCCAGGCACTGTGCTAGGCTCTGTGGGTACACAGAGGAATCGAATCATCTTCAAGAAGCTCTTATTTTAGTGGGAGAGACAGAGAACAGATAATATTTTTCTGTGATGTGCATAGGCTGGCTTGGGAGCATCAGAGAGAAGCATCTAACCCAGACTGGGAGGGTCAGGGAATGCTTCCTGGATAAGGCAGTGTTTAGACTGACTGTCGTACTAAAAATAGGATAGGCAAAGGGGACAGACAGGCACATGCTTATGCACAGATAAGAGTGTGGTGCTTTGGGGGAAATTCTAAGTGGTTCAGATGGTTTTAGCAGAGGGGGCCTGGTGGTAAGTGGTAAAAATGAGACTGCAGATCACATCACAGATGTCCTGTGGCCTCTCTGTGGAGCTTGAACTTAATCTTGTGGCAATTATCGAGACTTTTAAGGATTTTTAAGCAGGGAAGTATCATAATTAGCTTTGTTCTTTAGGATGCTCACTCCACAGTTTTTAGATAGGATTTGTGAGGGGAGACTAGAAGCAGAGAAATCCATTAGGACACTGGTGTGGTTTTTCATGTGCAAAGCAATGATGGTGTGAAAATACGGTAGTGGCAGTGGGATAGAAGGAAAGAGACGAGTGAAGAGATATTGAAGAGGTAGAAATGACAAGACTTTCTGATTGGACCTGGAAGATGTGGGAATGCGAGAAGTCCAGAATGATTTCTATTTTTCAGGCCTGGAAAACTGAGTTGATGGTAGGGTGGAGGACAATAGAGGAACAGCAGGTTTTGGTAGAGGAAATGATAACTTCCGTTTGCCACCCTTTAATCCATTCACAGCACCCCTGTACAATGGGTATCTGTGCAGTTATTAAAAAGAATGAGTTACATCTTTTTGTAATGATCTCTAAGGCATATTTTTAAGTAAAAAGGTGAGTTAACAAGCCATATATTAATATATAACACGATCCAATTTATACTAAAAAATCAAATACTGTACATAGTCATATGTAAATGCAGAGAAAAAACTGGAAGAATACATTAAAACTGTTAATAGTGATTTTTCATTATTCATTAAAGCAACAGTTTTTTGCTGAGCACCTACTATGTTCCAGGCACTTTGGTAGGTAAGGATATATTGGTGAGTAAAAACAGACATTGACTTTGCCTTCATGGATCATATACAGTCAAGGTCAGCCTTTCTCAACTGGAGTTCCGAGAGAGACTTTTATGATCAAACACATAATCACACAAAGTGTAAATGTAAAACTGTACCTATGACAAGTACTTAGGAAGGAGAGATACATGGTACAACAAGAATGTATAATGGTACCATTGGATCTAGTAAGGAAGGTCAGGGAAGGGTTCCCCCAGTGAGACTTGAGTTGCGATTTGAAGGATTACAGAAGTTAAGTAAAGACAGGAGGGCTCGGTAAATGGCACGTGCAAAGACCTAGAGGCAAGAGAGAATATGCCAGATATGAGGGAACCCACGCAGGCCAGTGCAGGAATATATGGGGGCACGGACAACATAGGATAAGATGAAGCTGAAGGCATGAGTATTGGCCAAGTCTCTTAGAACTTTTAAATCATTGATAGAGCTCTTTTCTTTATCCTAAGGTCAGTGGGAAGCTATTGAAGATTTTTAAATGGGGAGCGTTATGTTCATTTTTGCACTTTTAAAGATTCCTCCAGCTCTTAAGTGGGGAATGATTTGAAGGATTCAAGGTGATCATTGACTAGGTCTTTTCAGTAGTTCAAGCAGAGATGATGATGGGTTGTACTAGGGTAATGGTAGTGATAGACAAAAGTGGATGGATTCTAGAGATATCTGGTAGGTAGAATCAACAAAACTTGGTTATGGATTGGATATGGAGAGGGTGAAGGACTATTGAAGTGTTTGGTGGCAGTCCTTCAAGGCCAACCTAAATTTTGTATGGATTTAATAGATAATGGGAAATTGCAGTACACATTTGAGTACGGGAAGACCATGCAAAGTTAGAGTTTTACAAAGATCATGCAAAGTTTGAGCTTAACAAAGGTCACTCTCTTCAGCAGCATGGGGGATAAATTAGAGGTGAATGAGACTGTGGGCTGTTGCAGCGGTCCAGGTGACATGATTAAGGCTGAACTAAACCAAGCCACTCCCAGAAGGAAAAGAGAGGTTGAGGAGATAAAATACCCTTTAGAGGATGAGAGAATAAATAGGAGAGCTCGGAGGCTGTTTGATTTGGGATGAGGGAGGGGAGTGAGGAGGACAAAGAACAGTCTCTTCCTTCTTTCTGTAAGATTGTGCCTCTCAATCAGACAATTGTGACATCAGATTCAATCAGCAGTTCAACCCTCACCTGTCTCTGGGGCAGCACCGTACCCTGCTGTGGTAGAAGAAGCCTTGGGAGCTAGCATTGTCCTGTTGCTGCCACTGACAGGTGACATTCTTTAGGTCCAAGGTAAAGCATTGCAGTCCAATTGCCACTGAGGTCAAGAATAAGTCCCATCAGGTCCCATGTCCCAGTACTGTATAGGGTATTCAGATCATTTTCACACATAGAACTTAGAATGTTTGCTCCTGCTCTCTCTTCTCTCCCCAAACATAGTTCATCCCGTCCAATGGCAAGTTTGAGGTTGTTGGGGGACCATGGTCCTCAGAACCCTCATATCAATCCCAAGCCTCCCTGGAGATTTTTTTTTTTTAAATCACCTCCCTATTCTTTTGTTGACTCACCTGCATCTGCAGGCAGGTCCACGGTGACAGGGAAGGACCAGGATCCCCAGGAGCCACCGAGGGAGACCCCATCAGGTTGGCTGCGCAGCTGCAGCCAGTAGGAGTGGCCAGGCTGGAGCCCTGAGATGAGGCAGCTTCCCCGTGTCACTGTCAGAGATGGAGCCTTGGGAGACAAATCCCAGCCTCAACATCTAGGCCTGCCTGCCAGCCAAGACAGCCTCCAGCCCATACATTTGAAGGCCCACAGCACCCCTGTGGAGAGGAGCTCAGCTCCTTACTGGATAGATAAGCAACCAGACTAGGGGCCAGGTCAGTAGGTTGCAGGTGCCATTCAGGGTTTTTTAGAGAAATCTCCAGTAATTTGGAGGCACGAAAGCCCTCAATTTTGCCAGTGTGAATGACCCAAAGTGGGAAACTTCTACCTAGACATGGCTCCTGAGGGCTAATCAGAGCCTATAACTGGCTGGGCACGGTGGCTCACGCCTGTAATCCTAGCACTCTGGGAAGCTGAGGCAGGAGGATCACTTGAGGTCAATAGTTTGAGACCAGCCTGAGCAATAGTGAGACCCATCTCTACTAAAAATAGAAAGAAATTAGCCAAACAACTGAAAATAGAAAAAATTAGCTGGGCATGGTGGCGCGTGCCTGTAGTCCCAGCTACCCGGGAGGCTGAGGCAGGAGGATCACTTGAGCCCAGGAGTTTGAGGTTGCTGTGAGCTAGGCTGATGCCACAGTACTCTAGCCCGGGTGACAGGGCGAGATTCTGTCTCAAAAAAAAAAAAAACCTATAACTTCCCAAAGACCAGCCCAATAGCCTGGAATCCCTAAAGTTTTTTTTTTTTTTCTTTTATGTGGAGAAAGGGGCAGAGGGATTTGCGGGAAGGGGGACCCTGCCCGGAGGTGCCCCGCCCCTGCTGAGCCCACTGGAATCCCCAAAGTATGGCCTGTCCTTTCCTGGGGCACAATTGGGGGTAGGGGTAGGAGGTGGAGAAGAAGAGGGCTGGAATACTTCTCTAGTTGGGGAGGTCTGCGTGGGTCCATCCTGTCGGGGCATCGTGGGCGGAGCACACGAAGGCTGGTCCAGAGCGGGGACTGAGTTTGGCCCCCACAGAGTGGGGCAGCAGGTTTCTGTGGTGATCAGCTGCACGACTGTGGGACCAGTGGAGTTCTCGGAATCCTTGGGGCCATAGCGGAGTTCGTGCCTCAGGAAATCACTGATTTCAGGAGCTGGGGACTCCCAGCTGACCTGAAGTTCTCCTGGCTGGCTCCCACCCTTGGCCTCGATGATACTGGGGGGAGCTGGCAGGCCTGAGGGCAAACAGGGCACACAACTCTCTGAGCGCCACAGTCTATGGCTCAACCCGTGAATGGTAAGGAGGGGTGCTGGCAGCTGAATTGGGGGCAGCCTCGGAGTTCAAAAAGATCACAGACCATCATTCTCCTGGAGGGCAGGCCAGGAAGGCTTCTTATTTTGTTCTTCCCTCATGAGAACAGTGACCTTGGCGCAGTATAATGGTTTGTTAGACTCAGGGCTCCTTGAAAGCAGGGATCTCTTTTTATCTCTGTATCCTCGTCACCTAGCACAGTGTCTGGCACACAGTAGGTATTCTGTAACTGTTGAATGGGTGAATAAATGAATATGTGGATGATAGGAGCACCAGCGTGTCCCTGGTGTGAAATGATGTGTGGGATAAATCTAGCTCTGGGTGCCTAGGCTGGGAGGAATGACAGGGAGTCTCGAGGTAACTCTAGGGTCTGGTAATGGGGGGTATCCCTGCTGTCCTGAAAGAGTACAGACAAGTCTGATTTTAGGAGCCAGACTGGGGGCTGCAAATGGAGGGGGCAGGGTGATGGGAAGATGGCCCTTACCCACGCTATCCACAAAGAGCACTTGCTTAGTCGTAGTCTGGTTCAGGAACACATTCTTCACCCAGAGGTACAGCGGAAAGAAGAGGCGTATGTCATCCTGGGCGGGAAACTGACACACATATCGGGTTCCAAAGGGCACACTCTGGGAACTCAGGGGGCAGGCACGAGGCGTCTCCCTGTTGGCATAGGAGAGGTCCTACCTACACGGCCACCATGCTCAGACCTGAGGACCCAGACCTGGACCCATGCCCAACTTCTGTTTCCATTACTGCTGTTTTTCTTCTCACTGCTTGGGATAGGTGGGATTAGGGGTTACCTAGGGGCATGAGCTGGGGCCCACGTACATCCAAATCACATCTGTTCATAAAGTGGCTACCTAGGGCATGCACTTGGAGTAGTCCTTGGATAGGACCAAAGACAGGGAAGCCATTGGAGTGGGACTCAGTTGAGCTAAGTGCAGGGGCAGATACATGGGGAGTGGGGCACAGCCCAGCACCTACCCTGGGTAGGCATACAGCAGCTGGTATGTCCCACTGGGCGCTGCCTCTTCCTCATCCCAGAAGCAAGTGAGGTCCTCAAATGTTCGGGAGAAACAGTTCAGGGGCTTTGAGTCCAAGGCCAGCAAGGAGACATCTGAGGAACAGCTGGTGGGTTGGGCTCTGGGTCCTCCCAGGCACGTTTATGGGCAGTATTAAGGGACCAGTGGGAGCCTCTTCCTCTACATCCCCTCCCAGGGCTCTGCATCCCCTCCCAGGGCTCCCTCTTCCTGGGCATAGGTGATCTCCACCCTCTGCACACCTCACCTTGGCTGGTGACTTGTGCCAGGTTTTGGGGGGCCAGGAGGAGGCAGGAGGTGACCATGAAGAGGGCCCAGGAGGGCATCTTCTCCGGCACTATGTGCCTGCCTCAGCCCATCCTCCCTTCAGGAAGCCAGGCCCCAATCCCCTCCCAGGCCAGCCCCTCAGGTTCCTGTCAGATACAGCCCCACGTCCTGTCCCTGTCCCTGCCCCTCTGGGGCCCATCCAGACCACACTGGGGCCAGGGGCCAGGGGAGGGGAAGTGGGAAGGAGGGGAGGTGGAATTAGAAAGAGCGGACATAGGCCTTTGGGTGGCAGGTGGCGGGGAGATGGGGGTTGTATATTTGTGCACCAAAAGGAGAATAAGCCTCGGGTGTCTGTGTCAACTATTACAGAAGGACATAATAGCGTCAGTATAGCAACATTCACTGAGCACTTACTATCCTGCCATGCATTAAGCACTTTGCATCTATTTACTGAAACAGTCCTCACAGTGGTCTTACTATTTCCATTGCAGAGATGAGGAAACAGGTGCACAGAAGTTAAAGATCTGCCCAAGATCGCTTACATACTAAGAGGCAGAGTTCAGGAGGCCAGCCTTTAGAACCCAAGTGCTTAATAACCACGCTGTGTTCTTGAGAGGTATAATCTGCTGAGAAATGACTGCCTGCCTCACTCACAGCCATGGCCTAATGGTGGATATTTCCACTTTAATAGAGTCCGTGACTTTGTGCAAATAAACACAATCTCCCCAGAACTGGACATGTGCCCCCAATTTTGGGCGGCCTCCACAACTGCCTCTAGCCCATTGCTGTTGGAAATGTGGTCTGTAGACCAGTAGCAATAGCATTACCTGGGAGCTTCTTAGAAATGCAGTCTTAGGCTCCCCCTGGACCTACTAAAGCAGAATCTGCATTTTACCCAAATTCCCAGGTGATGTGAACACACATTAAAGTTTGAGAGACGATGGTCTTCAGTACTTTTATCTTTCTCAGAATCAGGGGACTGTTGGTCTCAGCTCTTCAGCTTGTGCTCATGTTCTTCACCTTCAGAGCAGAGTGGTCGGTGTGACCCCATTGTTGGACCCTAGGCCTCCTCCTTGGGGTGCTGTAACTGGTGGACCATATGCCCATTCTAGGAGCTTTGACCCTTGCGTGGATAGAGGCAGGACTGGGGGCCGGGGGCAGGGTGCATGGCCACATTAACTCCCACATTTAGCCTCTCCAGCCTCCGCTGGGGCTCCTGTTCCTGGCTTTCCCGACTAAGTGTCCTCAATATCACCTCCTTTCTTCTCCCTTCTGAATTAATTTTACTAACAGAATTGTGGGGAGTGGGGTGTGATAAATGGAAATTCTTCAGCCCTCCTGTGAAGTTCTGGCTTCTCTGGCACCATTTGTCTGCAAGCAGTCCCTGAGCTGGGTTTGTACTTAGCTGTATCTGGCTCTCAGTTTACAAGGACCAATGGACTTGCCTCCCCAGTCCCTGTCAAGGGCTGCCCAAACTTCTGTCAGATCAAGTGAGAGAGGAAACACAACATTCATGGCTTTGGATGCCATATATACACTGATGACTTCAAAATTAACCTGTGACTTCTTCCCTGGGCTCCAGATTTGGGCAAATGACTGCCTTACTAACTTTTCTGCTTACATGTCTAATAAGCATCTTCTACTTAAGACGACCAAAATAAAACTCTTGATTTTTTTTTTTTTTTTTTTTTGGAGACAGAGTCTCACTCTGTCGTTCCAGGTAGAGTGCAGTGGCGTCATCATAGCTCACTGCAACCTCAAACTCCTGGGCTCAAGGGATCCTCCTGCCTCAGCCTTCCAAGGAGCCTGGGACTACAGGCGCACACCACTATCCCTGGCTGATTTTTTCTATTTTTGATGGAGACGGGGTCTTGCTCTTGCTCAGGCTGGTCTTGAACTCCTGATCTCAAGTGATCCTCCCACCTCCCAGAGTGCTAGGATTATAGGCATGAGCCACCATGACCCCGCCTAACCCTTGGTTCTTGTTCCCACCCCTAACCTGTTTATTTTTTTTCTCCAGTCTTGCCACCCTCTGTAAACAGCACCATCATTTACTCAGTCGCTCAAACTAAAACCTTCAGTACTCCTCCATTCTTTCTCTGATTCTCCATACCGGTAATGAGCAAGTGCTGTCGGATCTTCCTTCAGAATGTGCCCGAATCTGAACCCTTGCTCTTACCACCCTAGTCCAAGTCTGGGCTACTGCAACAGCTTCCTGACTGGTGTCCCTGCCTCCACTCCCGCCCCTGCAGGCCATCCTCCACACGACAGAGTGATTATGTCTAAAATGCATGTCAGATTTCTTCACTCCTCTCTTAAAATCCTCCAAAGATGTCCCATTGCACTTAGAATACAGTTCTCCCGCCACCCGATGGCACGCCAGGCCCCGCCCGACCTGGCCCCGGCCTGCTTGAATCTCATCTCCTACCACTTTCTTCTTCACTCTCAACCAGGCATGACAACCTCATTGTGTCTCTCATCTTGATCCTCACCGTACTCAACCGCGACACTTGATCTTCTTCTTGGGTTCCACAGTGTCACATCCTTCTGGTTTCTTCTACCTCCTACCTCCCTCTCAGTTTCCTTCTGTGGTTGCTCTTCCTCTTGCTCTTGCTGTTCCCAAGGTGTCCTTCCTTAGCCTTTTATATTGCCCGAGTGATCATGTGGCTTCAATTCTATCTATCTACCGGTACCTCCCAAGACCTCATCACTCTCTTGAACTTCAAATTCTCAGTTACTTATTGGTCATCTCTATTGTTGTTCACAGACACTTCGAACTCACCAAATTCCAAATAGAATTATTACTAACTCCCCCACACCCTTTTTAGATCTTCTCTTCCTCTATTTTGCATCTCGCAGAGGCTGCCTAGGCATCTAAAGCTGAAACCTGAAACCTCATATTTTCATTCTCCCCCACCTCCTACACCCAAGTCCTTACCAAGTGGGAGGCAGTATAATAGTGGTTCAGGGTGCAGAGCCCACGAGGGGCTTGTCCAAGACTGCCAGAGAGTTGAGATGGGGGCTTTCTGCTCCTGAGTGGGAGGAGATCCAGCTACGTGTCCCTGTCATTTTCCCATTTTCCTCTGCATCCGCACAGCTGGAAAGAGCTGCCTTCCCCAGTCCTTGACTTCTTTAGAAAACCAAGCAGAAACTGGGATAGGCCTAGGGGAAAAGTGGGTCTGCTTGCTTTGGTTAAGGACTCCTGCAGGCTCTTTAAGGTCCAGCCCCACTTAGCAGGCCTAGGTTTTTCTGTTGGGATATAAAGCCAAAGTCCTGGCTTATAAGAGCTGGTACTTGACCTCTGGGTAGCCATTGCTCAGAGAACTCAAGAGGTTGCTGGTGAGGACTGGCTTAGGCAGCAGTGTGTGTTAAACTGGCTCCCGGGCAAGGAGTGGAGGCGGGGAGAGTCTTCATTTGTAGCATTTGCTGCTTTTCGCAGTGTTAAGTACTTCCATCAGGCAGTCTCAGGCTACTAACGTGACGTCATTGACAGCGGGTTGGAAGAGAACTGGCTCTTGGCTCTCGTGAGCCCATCCCTGTGCACTTGCCCCCATACCCCCCACCCCCCAGATCTCCCAACACCTGCTGGTTTTATCCAGTCAGAAAGTCTGGGACAGGTAGCCCTGGGCACCAGGATTCTCTGTCTCTCCGTCTTTCCCCAACATTGCCAGCTTTCTCTCTGAAATGAGTGTTCCGTTTGTGCCCCAGCAGTGTGTTAGGACACGGTATTTCCCCCACACCTTTGTTGCTGTTGTTTTGAGTTTGCCATTCTGAGAGTTGCCAAATGGTATCTCCTTACTTGTTTTTTTTTCCGAGGTTCAAATTTACTTTTATTTTTTCCTTGCTTAAGATCCTTCTGTGGTTCCACGTGATCCTCTGGACTAACACTTGTCTCTTGATGCTGGAACCCAGGGCCCTCACCACCTCGGCCTCTTCCCCTCTCTGTTCTCTCGGTGAAGCTCGGTTTTCTAGTCTCCAAACTCAGTCCCCTTTCCTGCCACAGGGCCTGCTTCCCTTCGCTTCCCCAGGCACAGACCCCGCCAGCCTATCAGCCTGGGGAACTTTCTTTGCGATTCAAGACTCCTTCTTGGGAGTCTTTTCTTATCCTGCCAACTGTATGTAAGGAGGGGAAAAGGCTAATTAAAAAGGAGAAATGCAATTTCACACTCCTTTCAGGGGCCCCGTAGCTGTTTTGTGATCAGAAAAAACTTGATGGGCCTTTTTGTTTTAAAAAGACAGGGCCTTTGGGCGTGGCCTCCATCAGAAGCATTAGAGAGCTAAATTTGCTGAATATGAAGGTGATGGGAATTTTGGAGTATCCTGTGGTAACTGCAGAGAGAAAGGTGGACGAGTACATGAAAGACAGCAACCTGAGCGGAAGAAAGGCCGACCAGTGAGAAATCCCTGGTAGGACTGTCTGAGAAAAATCTCAGAGCGGTGATGCTTCATACTCAGTTTTAACTTTGCTTCCCGGTCTGTGAATGCTTAGCTTCCCCGGAGCGTGTTCCGACATTCAGTAAAAGTGTCCTGCACACTAAACCTTATAGTCCGCGAGCTTTAGAAACGAAGGGAAAGAGGCAGTGCTACTTGTGGAGCTGCGAGAGGAAGTGAGCAGCCCAGTGACGGAGAATTTAGCAAGAGCAGCAGTTCAGACTGAGAGGCAATGACAGGACATGAAGGTTTGGAAGTCCTGGTAAAAACAGGCAGGCATGAGCTTCCCAGAGGATGCAGAACAGGGGCAGAGCCATTCCGATTAATGTAACTGGAAAAGGTGACCCCAGAGGCCTGTAAGCCTGGAGGACATTTGGGTGGCATACACATAATCCTTCCTTCCTCTGAGACCGGCAGAAATTTGTGCCTCTTTTGGGGGGTTCTTTTATGTAAACAGCCATGCTATGGCTCCATGCCAGCCAGACGAGATACGAGCCCCGGGGTAGGCACTGTCGTCTTCACTCCTCTGAGTGGGAGTGGGCCTGCCTCTCCTCCATGACTCTGTCTCACCGATTCCCACCAGCTACCAGTAATGAACACTTCCTATCTGCCAGCACTAATGTGAACGCATTGTCTCATTTCGTCATACAACAACTGTTAAGTGCCCTTGTCTCCACTTTATGGAAGAGAAAGCAGGTTTAGCAGAGTAAATGAGTTGTCCAAAGTCACTGTTAAAGGTGGAGCTGAGATTTTGAATTCAGGTCTGTTTGACTCCAAAACCTGTTCTTTTAACCACTACAGAGACACCTCTCACTACGACCACATTATAGCTATTTCGTCCGTTTTATTCAGTTATTTAACGCTGTGTGCCTGGCACAGGGCCTCGTGTGAGTCTGTCCAGCGGTATGAGGCTGAATTCAAAACAGGCATCCAGAAAGGTTTAATTCAAGTAAATGGGGAAAGGACCAGTAGTTGCCCAGCAGGAACCTCGAGGGAGAGAGCTGCAGGGGACCCTGTTTGGTCAGCCGTCTGTCCTCTGTCCTCCACAAGACATCCTGGCTCCTGAGCTGTCCTCACGTGGGCTGCTGGGCTCTCTCTGACCCCTTGCAAGGTCCCCTGAGGAAGCGGGAGGACCAGCTCCAGGACAGCCAGCTTCTGGTTTGCCAGCCCTGCCCCGAGAGGGCCTGGGGTGAGATAGGAGGACCCACAGCCGAAGGGAGGAGCCTGAGATGCCCAGGGGGCCATGCAGGAAATCGCCCCTTCCTTGGGGCTGAGCAGAATGAATGACTCAGGGCTGACGGGGGAAGTTGCTTTTCTGCGGCTAGGATGGGCTGCAGCGAGGCCCCTCAGATAAAGTGCTCACCACGGTCGCCTTCCCCAGTGAGGCTTTTCCTCTGCTTTTCTACAGCTTCTCTGGGAACAAGTTTGTGCTGCTGGGCTGGCCTCTTGCTCCGTAGAGGGAGGCAGTGAGAACCGAAGCTGGAATGGGCGGGGGCGGCCAGGCTGAGCATCCAGGACTGTGCTCTGTACCTGCAGGGTGCTGACTTGTTTGTAGTGGGGCTCTGGGTCCTTGTGGTGCCCCAGCAGACGTGTGGGGGTCTTCTGTTGGGGAGGGTGCTTTTGGAGCCCACCACCTGGCACATGCACCAGATCGATGTATTTGTGTTGAATGTGGAAGTGTACTATACCCAAATCTGGCCCTTTCCCACTGTGCTAGACAAGCAGCAAGAGTACTGTGGCCAAGTGAGGGACTCTGGAGCCAGAATATCTGGGTTTGAATACCATCTCTGCCACTTACTGGCTGTCAGGCTTTGGCCAAGTTACCTAACCTCTCTGAGCCTGTTTTCTGTAAAATGAGGGTAATAATAGTAGCACTCACCTAACAGGGTTGTTGAAGATTGAATGAATTAATATGTGCAAAGTGCTTGGAACAGTGCCTGGCAATTAAGTGCACGTAAGTATTAGCTGTTTTTATTCTTGTAGTGACTGGCATCTCCATCCAGCTGTCATATAAACAGAAGCTTGGCAGTAACCCTAGACTCTTCCCTCTCCTTCCACTCCCACATCCAACCCCTTTCCATTCTTTCTCTGCAGCTTTTCTTCCAGTTCACCACGACCACACTGTCATTTCAACCTGCAGCACTGTGGTAGTCTATCACTGATCTCCTGGCCTTCACCTTTTTAAAAAAACAGCTTTGTTGAGTTATAATTCACATACCACACAATTCACCCATATGAAGGACACAGTTCAATGGCTTTTAGTATAATCACAGACATGTGCAGGCACACTCAAGTTTAGATCATTTTTATCATCTCAAAAAGAAATCTTGTACTTTTTACTCTCAGCCTCTTATCCCCCCAACTTCCTCCTGGCCCTAAGCAACCACTAATCTACCTTCTATCTCTATAGATTTGCTATTATGGAAATTTCATGTAAATGGAATATAACTACCATATGTGGTCTTCTGTGACGGGCTTCTTTGACTTAGCATGGTATGTTCAATGTTCATCCATGTTGTAGTGCATATTAATACTTCATTGCCTTTTAATGGCTGAATAATATTCCATTATGTGGATATACCATATTTTGTTCATTCATTCATCAGGTGATGGACATTTGGGTTGTTTCCACATTTTGGCTATTACGAATAATGCTGCTATAAACATAATGTGCACGTTTTTGTGTGGACATATATTTCCATTTCTCTTGGGTATATACCTAGGAATGGAATTTCTGGGTCTTATGGAAACTCTATGTTTAATTGTTTAAGGAACTGCCAAATTGTTTTCCAAAGAGGCTGCACAATTTTACATTCCCACCAGCCGTGTATGAGAGTTCTGTTTTCTCCTTGCCAACACTTATCTTTTTGATTATAGCTATCTTATTGGATGTGAAGTGGTATCTTATTTTGGTTTTGATTTGCACTTCCTGATGACTAATCTTATTGAACATCTTTTCATGTGCTTATTGGCCATTTGTATATCTATTCAGATCTTTTGTCTATTTAAAAAAAAATGGGTTATCTGTCCCTTTACTATTGAGTTGTAAGACTTCTTAATATATTCTAGATACAAGTCTCTTGTAAGATATATGACTTGTAAAATTTTTCTTCCATTCTGTGGTTGTCTTTTTGCCTTCTTGATAGTGTCCTTTGATGCACAGAAGTTTTCACTTTTGATGAAGTCTAATTTATCTAATTTTAATTTTGTTACTTGTACCTTTGCTGTCACATCTAAGAATCCACTGCCAAGTCTGAGGTAATGATGATTTACTCTTATGCTTTCTTCTAAGGGTTTTATAGTTTTGCCTCCTATATTTAGGTCTCTGATCCACTCTGAGTTAATTTTCGTATATGGTGGTTGGGTAGAGGTCCAACTTCATTCTTTTGCATGTGGCTATCCAGTTGTCCCAGCACCATTGTTGAAGACCATTCTTTCTCCACTGAATGGTTTTGGCACCTTTGTTGAAAATCAGTTGACCATAGATGCATAGGTTTAGTTCTAGACTCTCACTTCTGTTCCATTGATCTGTATGTCTGTTCTTATGCCAGTCCCACACTGTCTTGATTTTTGTTGCTTTGTAGTAAGTTTTGAAATCTGGAAATATGAGTCCTCCAACTTTTCCCCTCTTTTTCAAGATTGTTTTGACTCTTCTGGCTGGGTCCCTTGCAATTCCATATGAACTAAAAATCAGTTTATCAATGGCTACAAAGAAGCTGGTTGGAATTTTGATAGGGATTGCATTGAATCTGTAGGTCAACGTGGGAAGTATTATCATCTTGCCAACATTAAGTCTTCCAATTCATGAACATGAGAAGCTTTTCCATTAATTTAGGTCTTCTTTAACTTCTTTCTATGATTTTTTTATAATTTTCAGAGTATAAGTTTTACACTTTTTGTTAAATTTATTTCTAAGTATTTTATTCTTTTTAATGCTAATATAAATGGAGCAGTTTTCTTATTTTCATTTTCAGATTATTGATTGTAAGTGTACAGAAGAAAATGACTTTTTGTATATTGAACTTGTATCCTGCAGTTGTTCTGAACTCATTTATTAGTTCTAATAGTTTTTTAGTGGAATTCTTAAGATTTTGTATGTACACTATCATGTTATCTGCAAATGGAGATAGTTTTACTTCTTTCTTTCTAGTCTGGATGCTGTTTATTTCTTTTTCTTGCCCAACTTCTCTGGCTAAAACCCCAGAACAGTGTTGAATAGAAGTGGGGAAAGCAGACCTCCTTGGCTTGTTCCTGATCTTAATAGTGAAAGCATTCAGTCTTTCACTATTAAGTCAGTATGATGTTAGCTGTGGGGTTTTTTTGTAAACACCCTCCCTTTATCAGGCTGACAAAGCTTCCTTCTATTTGTAATATTTTTAGTTTTTTTTTTTTAATCATGAAAGGGTGTCAGCTTTTGTCAAATGTTTTTTCTTCATCTATTGAGATGATAATGTAGTTTTGTTTTTTATTCTATTGATATGTATTACATTAATTGATTTTTAGTGTTAAATCAACCTTGCATTTTTGGGATAAATCCCACTTTATCTTGGTGTGTAATCTTTTTTATATGTTGCTGGATTCTTTTTTCTTTTTTTGAGATAGGGTCTTGCTCTGTTGCCCAGGCTGGAGTGCAGTGGCATCATCATAGCTCACTGCAACCTCAAACTCCTGGGTTCAAGCAATCCTCCTGACTCAGTCTCCCGAGTACCTGAGACTAAAGGCACATGCCACGACGCCCAGCTAATTATATGATGCTGAGTTTTGTCTGCTAGTATTTTGTTGAGAATTTTTGCCTCCATATTTATAAGAGATATTGATCTGTAGTTTTCTGTTCTTGTGATGCCTTTGTCTGGTCTGGGTGTCGGGGTAATATTGGCCTCACAGAATAAATTGGGAAACATTCTTTCCTTTCCTGTTTTTTTGAAATTTGTGAAGATTTTGTATTTATTCCTTAAATGTATGGTAGAATTCACCAGTGAAGCCTTCTGGGCCTGGACTTTTTCATTGTGGGTAGTTTTTTTTTAATTACTAATTCATTTTCTTTACTTGTTATAAGTCTATTTAGATTATCTCTTCCTTCTTGAGTCAGTTTTGTTAGCTGATATCTTTCTAGGAATTTATCTATTTCATCTAAGGTATCTATAAGCACACGCCTCACCTTCACTCTTTTTTCTATATGATCTATTCTCCAGAGGGTACCCAGAGTGACTTTTTAAAAAATGCAAATCTGATCATGACACATCCCTGCTTATAGCTCTTGCATGGCCTCCCTGCCCTTAGGATACAGACCCATGTCCTCAGTGCTGCCTGTGAGGCCCGGCACAGCCTGGCCTTCCTCTCCTCTCTGGGCTTGTTAACCTCACAGAACTATGTTCTCTGTAGGTCTCTCCTTGAGTTAAAAAAAAAAAAAAGAAATTAAGAAAATGAACAAACAAAAAACAAAACAAAACAAAACAAAACAAACAAAACTATGTTCTCCCTTTGTTCCAGCCACACGGAACTATCTGCAGCTCCTGAACATGCCATGTGTTACAGGTGCCATTTCCTGTACCAGGATCAATTCCTCTGATGAACTTCTGCTTTCTCTTCATGGCCCAGATGAAAATGTCACTTCCTCTGGAAAACTTTCCTGCCCCAACTCCTGTTCAAGTGTTCCCTGGGTCTCCTTGGGGCACACCCATTGTTATTTTGTTGTTTACATATCTGTCACCCCACAGGTGCATCCTTGTTTACATACCCATCTCCATCAGGGACAAATTTTTAATCCCCACACCCTGGACCTGGCAATATCCCTGCAGTGAATGTGGCTCTGAAATGAAGTTTTATTCTAGCAAATCCCATCTCCTCCGTCCTACATAGCCTCCCATTTATTCCAGTTAATTTCTTCCTTTTAAATTCGTACTCCAATCATTCAAGTCTTTTGGGAATGCGGGCTCTGATCATCACCCCTCCCCTTCCTGCATTTGAGCACAGTGATGTCAGCGACATGTGCTGAGCACTGACTGTGGCCCAGGCCCAGCAGTGAAAGACGGGCCTGTGTGATCTCATCTAACATCAACAGCAATGAGGTAATTATTACTAACCTCACTTTTCAGAGGAGAGAACGGAAGCTCCAAGAGCTTAAGTGACTTGACCAAGGCCACTCAGGTCGTGAGTGATATAGCAAAGACTTGGACACATGTCTGTGTGATCCCAGAATCCGTGCGTGCTCTGGCCATACAGTATTAGACCTTCTTTGATTTCATTTGGTTCATTGAAAAAATGTGTGAGACACAACCAGTCTTGTTTCTAAAGGACCAGGGGGAGAGTAATCTGAGGCCAGCCATGAGCCACCCCAAGGGTAGGAATCCTGGAGGCCACACAGCATGGGGCAGTGTGGGATTAACTCTCAGGACAGGGAGCAGGAGCCCAGGAGAGGAGCACCTCCCGGAGCACTGTGACAGCCTGAGCAAGGCAAAGGAGTCCCAGCATGGTTGGCGGCAGTTGGGAGTGGCCTCTGCCTTCCTCCCCATTTGGGCTCACAAGCTGGGCAGTCAGGTGGCTGTCTGGAACATAAGGAAAAGAACAGGAGCACGAGAAGTTCAAGACGGGCCAGACTTTCTCTGGTGCTGAGGTGCCAGTCTGAGCGAGGCTGGGCTGCAGCCAGTCCTGGCACGGACCGCTCGGACAGAGCAAGGAACCTGAGGCTGGCAGCCACCTAGAGATTCGGGGAGACACGTTGGTGAGGGAGGCTGGAGAGCAGAGTGAGACCAGGGGAAATCGGGCTTCTGATTACGACAGAGGTGAGGGCTAGCAGTGCATGTGTAAAATGGGTCTTCCAGAACATCTCCCATCCTGAAGAGGGAACCTCAACAGAGGGCTTGGGCCTCAGAGAGCCGTAACTAGTGACAGTGTTTCTTTTCCTGGAAAGACCAGTTTCTCTCTCTTGGGCTTAATTTCCACCGCCACCCCCAGGCCCCATCCCCTTCACTGACTAAAGGAAAAGATAGACATTGGATGGAGCTTCTCAGAGCATTTATTTTTTTCTGAATACCAGGCAGGGAGTGGGGAGTAGCTGAACAGGGTGGGCTGGCGGTGTGTCTGCTGGCGTGGACGGAGGGGCTGGGGCAGGGGCTTGCATGTGGGGCACAGCGGGGTGGGGAGCACACCTGAAGGACAGCTGAACTAGAAGGAAAGGTGCCCAGAGTAGCTACGAGGGCAGCTGCAGGGGGCGAGGGAGCAACTGCAAAGCATGGGACCCAATTCCCCTAAACCCACCCATCCCTGGATCCCCTCTTTTCACCCTTAAGTTAAAAAAAAGTCCTTGAGGCAGCTTAGGTCAGAGGCTGTCAGGGTCAGAAGTCACAGGGTGGAGTGCAGAGTGCTCTGGCCAGCAGAGCCAAGTTCTAGCTGGATGGCGGCTCAGGCCTCTTCAGCTGTGGCATCAATGCCCGCGTAAGTGAAGTTCTCGAACAGCGACATGTTCACATAGG
Source organism: Varecia variegata (assembly GCA_028533085.1). Taxonomy (NCBI): domain Eukaryota; kingdom Metazoa; phylum Chordata; class Mammalia; order Primates; family Lemuridae; genus Varecia; species Varecia variegata. The sequence continues at coordinate 79,647,173 of CM052444.1, forward strand.
CCTGGGGGCAGAGCAAGCTTTAGTGGGGGCCGTGGATGAAGGTGCATCTGGTCTCAAGCTCCTTGACTTTAATGCGGTTGGGGCATTTGGACTGACACTGATTTGTTCCAGAGACTCAAGATGGCCCCATGGCCAAGGGTGGCTCTTACCAGCTCAGGGCATTGTGGGCATCAGACACTGTTGGGCGTCTCGGGTGAGAGGCCCTTGACGCCATTGTTAGAGCAGGGTTTTCACGCATTCATCGAATGAACTGTTTGCTTATACATTCATTCATTCATTTACTTATTCATCTAGTCAAAGGTTATTTTTGATGATTCACTCATTTATATGGTTATTTGATTGTTCCTTCATTCTTAAGATAGTCATATAGTCATCGATTAATTCATATGAAGAACTCTTCATATTTACTAATTTTGATATATTTTTCATTTCTATTTATTTGATAGTTCATTTATTCACGATTCAGTTACTGAATTATGTATTTACTGATGTAATTATTGTATAATCCATCCACTAATTCCATCCATTCACTCATAGTTACTATATCATCCATCTACTAATTCCACTCATTCATTCACACAGTTACTGTATCATCCATCCACTAATTCCACTCATTCATTCACACAGTTACTATATCATCCATCCACTAATTCCACTCATTAATTCACACAGTTACTGTATCATCCATCCACTAATTCCACTCATTCATTCATATAGTTAGTATATAATCCATCTACTAATTCCACTCATTCATTCACACAGTTACTGTATCATCCATCCACTAATTCCACTCATTCATTCATACAGTTATTGTATCATCCGTTTCCCCAGCCATCCATTTAGTTAGTTGACCATTCATACATTCTGCTCTGGCTCTGTGCCAGGTGAAGAGAGGTGTCCCAAGTGAGCATGGGCCAATGGCCTCAACAGAGGTGGACAGGTAGGCAGGCTGGGACCTGGCGTTTGGGGAGGGATTTGCAGTTGGGGCTAAGCAGCAGCCTTGGAAGAGTTTTGGCCTAGTGTCTAACCCAGCAAAGGCTGGAGAGGTGGGCTGCATCCTGGGGCCCAGCCCAGCATGGTGACAGCCCCGGCTGAGGCAGTCTGGGCAGGCAGTGTGGCTGGCACCTATGAGAGGGCACTTGGGGGAGCCTCAGCCCCCACCCCAGCCTCCTCACCTTCCTGGCTTCCAGCATGCGGCCCAACTGCAGTGCAATCTGGGCAAAGGGGGGTCGCTCATACGGACGGTCCCGCCAGCACTGACGCATCAGCTCATACCTGCAGAGAGCATTGCTGAGATGAGGGGTCAGGGCCAACTGGGGTGATGGGGTCACAGGACTCAAAGTTGAAGTCACTCATCACAGAGATGGGGTTACAGAGCTCCAGGCTGAGGTGACTTACACTTCATCGTCACAGTTTCGAGGCTGCTCCATGCGGTAGCCCTGAGGCAGCTTTTCATAGAGCTCAGCACAGGTCATACCACAGTAGGGCGTGCCTCCTGCAGGAGGGGACAGGGCTCTGTCAGTGCAGGGCCCCATGTGGGTAAGGTGGGGGCACTCTGGGGAACGGGGGTTGGGGACTCACCAAGGCTCACTATCTCCCAGAGAAGGACCCCAAACGACCAGCTGAAATGAGAAGGACGCCCTCAGTTACCTTCCAGGCCCCGGAAGTTTAGTCTCCGCCCACCTGAGCTGTGCAGCCCCTCCCAGGCCCTGCATGTGGCTACTCTGCAAGTGCCTGGCCTCGGCCAGCCAGCTGTTGTCTCTGCTCCACTGAGCTCCGGCACAGTCTCCCACGCCCAGGCTCCACATAATTATAGCCAGCATTTTCCTGAGCACTTACTATGGTCCAGGTACTGATCACTTAATATATATGTTCGTTCATTTAACCCTCACACCAACCCTGTGATATAGGTTCTATTATTATCCCCATTTTACAGATGGAGACACTGAGGCACTGAGAGGTTAGCTAGCTGGCCCAAGATCACATAGCTAGTCAGTGGCAGAGCGGGGATTCAAACCCAGGCAGTCTGGCTCAAACCCAGTTAAATCTGCTCTTAACTGCCTCTCACATTGTAATCCCCTTTGGGTAGGTGTGCATTAGACCTGAGACCAGGGCGAGAGTTCAAGTGGGTGGAGAGGATCTAGGGAGTCCTGGGGCAGAAGCAGGAAGTAGGTGTGTGATGGTCAGAGGGGCAGTCAGTGTGGGGGACAGTGAGCTGGGCAGACCAGGACAAAGGGCTTGGGGCAAGGGGCAGAGTGGCTCAGAGTCAGGGCTGAAAGGTTGGGCAGGTTCAGACAGAGATGGACATCCCTTGGGGGGTGGGTAGTGTGCCAAGATGACCACCTGAGGGTGGGGAGCCTTGGGGATCATACTCTGGTAAGACCCTCAGGTGGGCATGACCTTGCCCTTCAGAGGGGAAGGTGAGAGCACTTCTTTAGTGGTCTCTCCATCTACGCCCAGAATTATCCACAAGTGTTCTCAAATCTCTCCAAGGCACCCCACCGTCTCTTACACAAACACAATCCTAACCTACTCCTACCCCAATCCTACCCCTGAAACACCTTCCAAGATAAAAGCTCCTTCCAGCTAGCCCCGCCACCTTCCCACTAAGATGCTGGGCACTGCCGAGGTATACTCCAGATACACCTGTGTGACACCTGGAACACACTCTAGGGATGCCATGTCACGCCTTAGACTACCTGAGCCATTTCTGAGATGTGTCTGGGTTATGCCTGTGTGACCCTTGGGGGCCAGGCCCCCCGATCCCGCCCCATTCCACACTCACACATCACTCTTCGTAGTATAGACGCTGTAGTTCAGAGACTCAATGGCCATCCAGCGCACAGGGAGACGCCCCTGGCAGAGAGTGGGTTTGAGGGGTCGGGCGTGGAGGAAGGGCCTGTTTAGGGGTTCTGGGGGGCAGGGCTAGATGCAGGCCCTGAGGGGGAGGGTTGAATGATACTTACCATCGTCTTCTTCACATAAACCTCCTCCCCCCGAGAAAGGCCAAAGTCTGCAATCTTGGAGGCCAGGTTCTCTCCAACCAGCACATTTCGGGCAGCCAGGTCCCTGTGGATGAACTGCAGGAGAGGTCAGAAGTCAGAGAAGACTGGGGGATGAGGAAGCCCATGACAGTGGGGCCAGTCAGGGGTCTGGTCCCACCGTCAAGTCTTCATGGGCACCCTGATGCCTGTAGTGCCCCTTCCTCTTCTCCCACCCACCTGGGCCTCAATCCTGGATCAGCCGACTCCTGTCTGAGAAAAATCAGTGCTGGCTCTCATGCCCTCCTTCCAGGGCCATGGCCAAGTTCGGGCTGTATCCCTCTTCCTGGGCTGGCTGCGGCCCCATGGCACCTTCCCCTCTTGCCATGCCCCCTACCCCCTTTCTCCCATCCTCTCGCCCCCCTTGGTCCTGCATCCTCCTCAGAGGCCTCTCTCCATCAACTCCGCCCTTGGCACTGGCCCTGCCCCTCTGCTTTCAAAGATACTCAAAGCCTTACTGTCCTTAAAATGCCTTGTGTCCCCCTGGGCAGTCGTCCCTTTCTTGCACTCAGTCAGAGTGTCCTTAGCCCCCTGCCTGGTGGATCTCACCATCCCTTCGCCATCGGGCACCATCTGCAGGGTGACAGCCTGCAGACTGCTGCTACAGCCTGGGCCTCTCTCCTGGGTGCTGGGCTGGCACCTGCAACTGCTCACCCCACACCCCTCCGGACCTGCCTCTTGCCCTGGCTCCCTCCTCGCTGCACTTGCACTTGCCCTCTCACCAGGGCCAGGAACGGGGGCCACATCCTTCCTTCTCACTGTTCCTCAATCCCCACATCCAACCCCAGCCGGCTGACCGTCTCCTGAAGCCGCCCGGCAGCCTTCCTGGCGCCTCCCCCACCGCCCCCCTCACACACCTGCTTCTCACTCAGGTACTGCATGCCGTTGGCAGCGTCGCTGGCAAAACGCAGCAGCTGCCGGGAGCTGAGGGTGGAGGCCGTGCCGTGCTCTCGAGCAAAAGCTGGGTCCGTCTCCAGGACCCGGCTCTTGCGCAGGAAATCTAGCAGGTTCCCGTAGGGGGCATACTCAATAGCGATGTATAGGTAACCTGGGAGGGGAGGAGACAGACAAGATGATTTAGATACAGGCAGCCTGGGCTGGGAGCAGGTGCCCAACGGTAATAGGAAGCCTGACGCATGAGGGAGAACCGAGGTGGACGTGCAGGTCACCTGCAGTGCCCAGCAAGCTGCCGATGTGGTGGAGGAGATGGCCGAAGGTAGGGCTTTGGAAGGAGTAGGTGATGAGTTGGGAGCTCACCTCGGTTCTCACAGGCCCCCAAGAGGTTGATGATGTTGGGGTGATGCCCCAATTTGCACAGAACTTCCAGTTCTCCCGCAAAGTCACGATGGTCATTTTCAGAGGCATATTCTGTGTAAAAAATCCAATATCACCTTTGCCAAAAATAACTGTGGAGAAAGGGCATGGGCTGGTGAGGGTGGGGGGCCAATTGCTGGAGGGAGCCGGGGGGACCTGGGATCTGTGGGACAAAGGAGAGGGCCAGGGTTGGGTCAGGGGACCACTGGGGGACCTTTCAGCATCTTGATGGCTGCGTTCATCTTGAGCCCATCCTTCTTGATCATAGCCCGGATGACCTGGCCGAAGTTCCCCTCCCCAATGAGGTCCTCGAAGGTGATGTCCTCCCACTCCAGCACTGGGTAGCTCAGGGGCTCGGACTGCGGTTTTGGCCGCCGGGTCAGCGTCAAGGTCCCTGAGCTGAACTGCAGGATGGTCTCCTCGCCCTTCACAGGAGGGGATAAGTGGGTAGACAGTCCACGCAAGAGAGGTGGGGGCAGGAGAGGGCACAGACGGGGGCACAAAGTGGTTCCGACGGTTAGACAAATGGACAGAGGGCGCCCTGGGGGTCAGCCAGGGACAGACACTGGCACAGAATCTCAGGTGGCAGAGCCACAGGTGGGCTGCTGGGTGCAGCCTGGGGATCTGGTGTGTGGGGCTCTGGGAGGCAGAAGGAGGGCTCATAGGTACTATTGCTAGGAGCCACGAGGGAAGGATGATATTTCTAATATTTAAAACAGAAAAGGATTGGGTGAGCTGTACAGCAGGGAGCACCCCACCACTGTACTAATCCCACACCTAGGCTTCTTTGTCACCAGGGAGGCTCTGGAGAGGATCCCAGTAATGGACTGGCTGTAGGTGAGGTACGTTTACTGAGCACCTAACACGTGCTAAGCCCTGAGCAGCTGGGAGCCAGTGGAGGGCTTTTCTTCGCTACAGTAGCAGAATTAGAGATTACTCTTGTGCACACACTTGGCGTCTATCCACAGCTCTAAAGCCAGGCCAGGACAAGGACACAGCAAGACCACAACAAAGAAGAATGTCCAGTTCCCTCATCTGAGTAGGAGGTGGGCTACCTGGGCAGGGCTGAGGGCAGGAAAAGGAAAAAAAGAGCTGGAAGGGGGTGGAGGCGGGCCTTGTGGTGGGGCTCCCTAAGTGCACCGAAGCCCAGTCTGACGGCCAGGGGCCGAGGACATGGCGCACACAGATTTGCATGAAGCATGGACAGCTGAATGCACACACCAGAGTGCACGTACGTGTTCTTACGGCAGCACTGTATGTAGGTGCATCCATGCGTAGGTACATGTACACGCGTGAGCAGGGAGGTGCACAGAGACATACTGCATCCAGGACACAGGAATATACACAGGGGGTCCCCACAAGGGGACACACATGTGCCTGAGTTATGATGGTATGTGGCTGCCTTCCCACCTCCTCCTGCCCTCGACATTGGTCCCCCTTCCCCGCCCCCAGCACAGCAGTGATGGCTTTCTGTGTGCACTGACCTCAGAGGAAGGGCCGACACAGCCTGGAACAAAGAAGGCAATTGAATCTCTGAGTGGATTTTTTTAAAGGCACAGCAGAGACACCAGCCCTGGACACTAGGCTTTCTATCACAAGGGTCAGCCCTTGAGAAAGAAGAGGGCTTTATTTTTTTTTAAATGCCAAAGCTTGCCTCTAAATATCAAGAGTCCAGGCCTGGAGGATCAAGGGTAGAGTTCAGGTCATGAGTGACAACAGTGAGGGAGATCCCAGAGGAGACAGGACCTGAGGTGGGAGGGTGTGACAAGATGAGGGGACATTGGGTCCCCTCCCCCACCTCTGAGTGTTGGCCTGAGGGCTGGCTGGGCGTGGGCTGCAGGAGGATGGAAAACTCTAGCAGGTTTACAGAGCAGCCAGGAAGAGTGGAGGCTGGTGACCTTTTCTCAGGGTGGTGGCAAGGCCGCAGGGGTTGTGGTGATGGGTCTGAGGGTCACAGAACGTGCTGCCCTCCGCAGGGTCTGCGGAAGCCCCCAGAGTTCTTACGTTTCCCAAAGGAGGCCCTGGGATTGGCAAGGATAGGGGTTGGGATGAGGAGCTCACGGCACGAGTGGCCTATTGGCAGGAGGTCACAGCAGGGCTGAGGACATCCGCCAAGGACGTGTGTGGACAGAGGCTGGCTCCCAGGTTTGCGAGGGCCTGCAGGGACAAAGGCCAGCATGGACCCAGGTGCCCCTCCGTGGTATTCCCGTGCTACCTGGGCTTAGATCACCCCTGGGGAGAAGGAAGGGGGCAAGGAAAACCCAAGTCCAGGAGTCCAAGCCTCGAACTGGCCCTGGTGAAATATGGACATAACTGAGTTATTTTGAACGAGGAATATTAAATATTTCACCACCAACATAAATGGGCTCATGAGCTGAGTGCAGTTCTAGAGAAATAATTTTGCACCCTTGAGTGTTGTGAGTGTAGCTTGATACCTGGGACATAAACACACGTGCAGGCACACACACACGGTACACAAGCACTTGGGTGTACATAGGTAGAAACACACATGCACCGGGGCAGGCGTGGGTCACTGACCGAGCCTGACTGGTAGGTGAAGGTGCGTCTCCGTTGCAGGCAGCTTCTGCGGATGCACACCAGGGTCAGGAGTGCGGCCAGGATGGTGAGGCAGGTGGCAGACACGGAGCCCACCACGGCCAGGATCAGCTGCTGATCCAGGCCCTCTTCCGCTGCCCGGCTCTCTTGGACTGGGCCCTCACCCTGCAGCCCTGGACACAGTAAGAGGGGCAGCTCGTGGGGACGCCTGGGTCAGGGAAGCCAGAGGCCACACATGGGGTCACACTGAGGGAGAGGTCAAAGATCCCAGTACAGGACACAGGGAGGTCACTTAGGCTACATGGAGGAAGGGCCCAGGGGTGCCACAGGAGCAACATGATTTTCCCAGCCGTAGGACAGTGGGTCATAAGAAGGGAAAGGTCAGAGTTCCCAGGACAAGGGCTGTGTCACTTGTTGGGAGGGGCCTGGGGTGCCCGGGCTGCACGGCAGGGTCATGTGGAGAGAGAGCGCACTGAGGCACCCGGGCCCTGGGGTCCCGTGGGCCTTGCCCTCTCACCGTTGCCCAGGGTGGCCTCTTCTACCGTGTTGCTCCAGTCACCAAGACCCTGAACGCTGGCCCGCACACGGAAGAGGTAGCGCGTGCTGGCATTGAGGCCTCGGACGACGGTGCTTGTCTCCTCGGGCCTGTCCACATCCATCCACAGCGGGTCTCCTGCGCCCCCAACCACCTGCACCTCCACAATGTACTTGGATATAGGCCCAGCCGGAGCCTCAGGGCGCTGCCACGTCAGCTGGATCTCGGAGTCTGAGAGAGCCTGGGCCTGGAGTTGTCGGGGGGCTGGAGGCCCTGGGGCGATGGGGGCAGGAAGACAGGGCTCAGGCTATGTAGCTGGGGGTCAGACACATCTGCTCCATGTCCCCTGCTCTGTGGACCCCAGAAAGGGAGCCACCCTGCCGAGCTCCTGCTTCCCCTCCCAGGCTGAGTTCCTCTCTGCCCCAGGCCACCCTCTCCCCCCTGCTTCTGCTTCCCTTGTTCCCTTTGCATCCCAAGTCCTCCCCACATCCCCCATGCTGTGTCCCTGTCCCACATGCTCCTGGTGGCCTATGTCCTCCTGGTATCCTGTATCTTCCCCATGTCTCCCGGTCATGTCTGCCTGATCGCCCTAGGTGTGTCCTGTGTCTGCTCCACGCCCACCCAACCTCCTCCCACGTCTCCTGGTCTCATATGTGCCTGCGTCCCATGTGCTCCCCATCCCCAGCCCGGGCATACCGCTGGGGGGCAGATGCACGTGTGCGGGGGGTGAAGCGGGGCCCAGCAGAGTGCAGTGGTAGAGCCGCACATCCAGCTGGTAGTGGGTGCCGGGCGTGAGTCCGGTCAGGAGGGCGGTGCGGGCCTGGGGGGACGAGACATTCTCCCGCCGCTCCTGCCCCCGTGCCCCGTCCCACAGGCGCAGCAGGAAACCGTCACCCACCAGTGGCGCGGACACCGAGGGCAAGGACCAGCTCACTCGCAGCCGGTCGGGACCCTCCACGTGCCAGCCCTCCAGCCATGGCTGCAACACGGGCTCTGGGGCCAGAGGTCAGAGGTCAGAATTGTCCAATGGGTCCTCAGGGCTGGACAGGACAGCGATCCCCAGTGGGCAGCCTCCAAGGGGAAGGGCAGGGGCCCCTTGGGGGACAGGACAGGAAGCCCTGTGGGGACAGGAAGGGATGACTCTTGTCCACTCACCGGGACAGTCTGTGGTCATGAGGGTGGGGGGCCCCCAGGCTCCTTCTCCACCTTCCCCTGGCCGGCTCAGCTGCACACGGACACTGTATCCTGTCTTCGGCCTCAGGTTCATTAATGTCACGTTCTCACTGGGGTCCACTGGGGATGTGGTGTGCAGTACACATCATTCAGTTTCAGCCTCTTCTAGAAGCTGCCATGCCCCCTTCAGCCCTGCTCTTCTCCTTGCACCACCCACCCTCCCTTTCCCGCTCCCCCACACCCAGCCCCCCTGGCCTGCCCTTGCTCCCTCCCACTCACCCACAATGGCCGACCAAGCCATGGTGCTGTCCTGGGGCCGGTAGTGCAGGCGGACAGAGGAGATCGGTCCATCCCCGGAGAACGAGACCAGCGGGGAGACCACAAGCTGGCGGCTCTGCTTGGCCAGGAGCCGAGGTGCAGCCAGGGGCACCGGGGGCACTGCCGGGAGACTCAGGGTGAGGCATGGCCACATTGCCTGTCCAGGCCTCAGGGAAAGGAGGGGCTCTGCAGTGGGCATCAAAGACACCTCTGGGCTTTGTCTGGAGCTTTGAGGAGACCAAGAGTGTCCAGAGTGGCCAGGGCCTAGCGAGGACAGAGCTATGGTCAGGGATTTGGCAATAAGGACATGAGTGTGTCCCAAAAGTTGGTAGGTGAGGGAGTGATGTGGCCAGACACGGTTTGGGGTGAATACTCTGCCCTTATAGCGTGGGGGTAGACTGAGGGGCTGGAACCCAGGGTCGGGGGACAACCTGGGTGTCACCCTGCTCTCTGCCCCTCCCCTCAGTATTCACCACTCTCTTAATTAAAAAAAAAAGGTGCCAGTGATGAAGCACCTGCTGTAGCCGAGGCCTCATTGCACAGCCTCTGATTCTCACAGCTACCCTTCAGACAGGGCTCATTACCCCGCATGAAAACACTGGGGCTCAGAGACATTGGATAGCTGGCCTAAGGTCACACAGCCAGGGTTTGCATTGGTCTGTCTGACCAGGCAACCCCAAATCAACTGGTTCTACTCCAAAGCAGCTTTCAAGTTCCTATCTGGCTTTCCCACTCCATGGCCACTGTTCCTCTCCTGGCCTCAGTTTCTCTCTCCAGATTATTGCACTGATGCCCTGACAGGTTCCCTTGCCTCTTCCAAATAATTACCAGACTGACTTTCTTTCTTTCTTTCTTTTTTTTTTAGAACCAGAGTCTTACTCTGTTGTCCAGGCTGGAGTGCAGTGGTGTCATCATAGTTCACTGCAGCCTTGAACTCCTGGGCTTGAGGGATCCTCCTGCCTCAGGTTCTTGAGTACCTGGGACTACAGATGCATACTACCATGCCAGGCTACTTTTTATAAATTTTTTGTAGAAATGGGGTCTCACTATGTTGCCCAGACTGGTCTCGAACTCCTGGCCTCAAGCGATCCTCCAGCCTCAGCCTCCAAAGTGTGGGGATTACAGGTGTGAACTATCACGCCTGCCGGCCCAGACTGACTTTCTAAGAAGGAAGAAAGGAAGGGAGGGAGGGAGGGAAGAGGGACAAGCGTGATGCGGAGCTGTGAGCTGAGGGGGTGTCAGGCAGCAATGAGCATGTCATGAGGAGGTGCTCATTTGGGGGGAGACAAAGGCCCAGTTTGGGTCCTGAGGAGCCCCTGGTGCCTACGGTTCATGTGGGAGTTGCCAGAGAACAATCAAAATCTTGGGACTAGATGACATTTAAAATACCAGTAATTGTCAACATATATCGAGCACGTACCTGTGTCAGGCACTGTGCTAAATGCTTAAATGCATCCTCTAATTTCATCTTCATAGCAACCTTATCCCCATTTTACAGAGAGGGAAACAAACTTAAAAGAGGTTAAGCACCTCGCTGAAGGTGATGGAGCAAGGAACTTGAGGAGTGAGGATTCAAGCCCAGGTGTTCTGAGCCCAAAGCCCGGGGAGGGTGAGCAGTGAAAGGTGGAGGGGGAGCCAGGTGGTGGGGCTGGGGGAAGGCGAGGCGCTGGGGGGCAGAGTGGACAGTGGGAAAGAGCAATGCAAGGGGGGCCTATGTGGAGGAGAAGGGGTCAGGAGCGGGGATGGGTTAGGGGTGGCAGGTGTGTGAGTGGCCGAGGCTCATGGTGCTGGAGAGGGTGAAGGGGCACCTGACCTGGGTGGGGTGCTCTGCTCTGGGCAACCCCAGGACTGGCAGTTCCCTCCTATTCGCCTGGCAGACTCCTAGGCATGCACCGCCCCTGGGAAGCAAAGCCAGTCACCCTCTGAGCTCCACAGCCCCATGCACTCCCCTGGGGGGACTCGGACTTGTGTGTGTGCGGTGGTTGAGGGGCAGCATGGCTAGGCAGGAGGAAGGGTGAGGCTGGAGGGTGTACCCAGTTTCTGTGGCAGGAGATGTCCTTTCCAGATGGGCCTAAGCTATGCTCCAGCCTTGACACTGGCCAGCCTGGACCTCTGGTTGACCACAGCCCTCTTCTTTGCCTGGTGTTAGGCTGTGACCTTAGATGCCCTTGCCTTCCTGCTAGGATCCCCAGTCTGAGCGGCATCAGGGAGTGCCGACTCTGCTCACTGTTCCTTCTCCATGGAGCTAGGATGTTACTGACCTTTGACATTGACCTTGAAGCGCCGGCTGTCTTGGCCACCAGATGTGGACACACGGCACTCCCAGAACCCACTGTCCCCAAGAGCCAAGCGGGGCACCTCGAACTCAGCTGTGGTCCTATCTGGCTCCACGATGGCCTTGGCGGACTGAGGGATGGGGGAAGGGGACAGACCACCGAGAGTGAGCACTCCTGTAGCAGACACGTGTTCGTCTGGACTGTCCCGTGGCAGCCCCTCACCAACCAGCCGGACCTCATTTGAGCATGGTCTGGCCAATGGGTAGAGCATACAGAAAGTTCTGAGGGGTTAGGGGTCTTAAGGATCGACCATACATCTTGCAGGATGGGGGCCCGTGGGCTTGGGGGGTCGGGGCTGACCAGGAGCACGGTGCCATCCGGCTTGCGCAGCTCCATGCTCCCCCGCACAGGGAAGGGGTTCCCGGCGGCTGCACAGTTGATCCGGGGCATCGTCTCTAAGTTGAACTCCAGTTCCGAGGCCACGTTGAGGATCTGGGGGATCCGGTCTGGGGAGAGACAAAGAGGACACTCATCCTGGAGCTCCCATGGGGCAGACACGTGACCACCAAAGTGCCCCTCATCTGGTGTTCTGCTTCCCAGTGGGGGCACTGCTATCTACCTCGTCACTCAAGCCTGAAAGCCATCAAAGTCCTCCTCTAGCACCCTCAGCCCCACGCCCCGTCAGTGCAGAGTCTGCCTCACCCCCTCCCACTTCCTAATACCCTCTGATGCCCGCTGCCAGGCCCCTCGCCATCCTCGCGGCCAGCACACTAGCTCAGGCCTCATGGTTTCTGGTCCCTGGCTACGGACTCCTCCAGGGTCTCCCACTTCTGCTCCCCAGCCAGTAGCTAGGGGTCCTTTCTCAAACTCAAATCTCACCACCTTGTGCTTCTTTAACAATTCTCTCTTGTCCCTATCCTATTAAGTGCAAACCCTCTGGCTGGTCGTTCAAAAGCCCCACGGTCATTCAAAGTCCCACCATCTGACCTCTTCTGAGCACTCCCCATCCCCCCACTCCACTGCCCGGCATGTACGGCTGAGTCCTCAAGCCCTGGGCCTCCACCCATGTTCTTTCCCTGGCCATCCGTCTCCTGTCCTTCCTCTCCAATCTCAGATCACGCCTCCTCCCAGAGCCCTCCCCAACCCTCCCCAACTAAGGTTGGTGGCATCCTCTGGGCTCCCATGTGCTCTGGGCTGCTGCCCCTAGGGTCAGAAGGGCCGAGAACTCCTGCCAGAATACGGCTCCCTGAGCGCGGGGCTTGGATGTTACAGGGAGAGGAGGGGTGAGTCGCTTCTGAGCCAGGGAGATGAGTTTGGTGAAAGCTGACTCATCTTGAGGGGTCTCAGAGACCCTGGTGCTCATACCTGACTTCTCACAGTGCACTCCATGCCACCCGGAGGGGCAGACACAGCCGCTGAACCGGTCACAGGTGCCGCCATTCTGACACTGGCACTGGAGGCGGCAGTCAGCCCCAAAATGACCAGGGGCGCAGGCTGGGAACAGAAGAGGTGTGGTTAGAGGAGCCTGGGGCAGGGGCAAGGAGGGCCCAGATGGGGCACTGGTCAGGCGAGCGGGGACTGCAGAGGGCTTGGCGTGTAAGTCAGGATCAGAGTGAAGGGCCTCGGTCAAGCTTGTGGCCAACTGCCCTGGACAGGGACCAGGAGCGTGGGCTAGTCCGTACCTTCCTGGCACTGGCTTCCTCTCCAGCCAGATCCGCAAGAACAGCCATACGGGTCCGGGAGGCAGAATGTGAGGCCCCGGCAGCCTGATGTGCCCGGGCACTGCTCCTGGCAGCTCTGCCCGAAACGGCCCTCTCTGCAGGCTAGAAAGAGGGTGCGTGGGTGTACAGGCCTCTGTCGGGCCCCAGGGTCCAGGGGTCTACCTGGCACCCTCACCCTCCAAGCTCCATTCCCATGACTCTAGGGTCTTCCCCCAGTCAGCCATCCTCCACTGCCAGGGTTCTAGCTCCCCTCCTCCTTACCCTGCTCACACCGGGTCCCAGTGAATCCTGGGGGACACACGCACTCGCCGTCATAGTCGTGGCAGACACCTCCATGCAGGCAGCCTGGGCACTCCTTAGCACAGCCTGGCCCCCAGCGCCCAGCCCCACAACCTGGAGGGAAGTGTCTTCAGTGGCTGACCTTCACCCACCTGGCCACGGCCACTGAAGACTGGGGTAGCCCTGGGGACCTGGGGGATCCAGGGGACCCACAGCAAGTACCCATAGGGTTCCCAGTCTCCCATACCACCCATGACCTCTGTCCTTTGCCTCTGACCCCGCACAATGAGCCGAAAGAAGGCGCTGCCCAGGGGGCTGGCTTCCAGGTAGGTGGCACTGTAGATGCCGCTCGACGATGGCTGCACGTTTGAGAGCTGCAACAGGAACCGCCCATCCCGGGCCTCATGCCAGTCCAGGGTGTAGAAGTAGGATCCTGGGGTGGAGGAACAGGTCAGGGGCCTCAGCACCACGTGAGGGCTGGTGTCAGTTCCCTCTGTCCATCTCTGCCCACGTCACACCAGTGGGCCCCATGCACAGCAGTCAGACCTTGGGGATGGCACCACGAGAGCCTAGCACCCAAGCCAGAGAGCTCAAAAGCACCCTCTTCATGCTCCACTAACTCCCCAGTAAATCACAAGTCCTGTTCAATCTACCTGCTCCTCAGCTCCTAAACCAGTCCCCAGCCCATGGCCACCACCCTGGTCCTAGCCACCAACGGCTTCGTAAGCAGGCTCTCTGCCTCCAGTCTCGCCTCTCCCCACAGCCCTGCACTCAGCAGCCAATGTGATCTTTCCACAACAGATCCCTCTGTAACTCTTCTGGCACAGCTCCTAGTGCTCCCTGCCCTCAGGATGAATCTAACTCCTCAGCACCCTATCTTACCAATTCTGCCCCTGCTGAGCCCTCAGCCCCACACTGCTCCACATCCTGCCTGAAACCTGGCATTCCTGCATTCCTGCATTCCTGACCCTCTGGCCTGTGCTCTTACCAGCCCCCTCCTGGAATGCCCTTCCTTCTGTCTTTGCCTGGCTTCTTTGCCTTCCCATTTTTCCTGGGCACAGTTCAGGTGCCGTCTACTCTGGTGTCTCTCCCCTGAGCTTTTCCCTCCAGGACCTGCAGACCCCTTATCAGAAGGGTGTCCCAGTCCCTGCCCCACCCCCTTCTTGCCTCTTTGCTCAGGACTGAACAGGCTTTAGAGACCCAGGTCTGCCTGCCTCTCTCCAGGGAGCCTGGAGCTCAGAACCCCTTGGCCCAAGGGAAGGGTCCTCCTTCCGCAGGAATCTTTGGGGCCACACAGGAAAACAGCTTCCTCCCAGGGGTTAGCCAAAGGGCCTGACTGAGCCAGGATGGAGGGCAGGCCTGGGGCTGAGATCCCACAGGTCTGCCCAGGCCTCGTCACGTGTCTGTCTCAGGCATCAAGGATCTGGGCCGGATAGATCTTTGGGGGAGGCTAGACCTTCCCCTGCCTGTGTTGTCATTTTATTACCAGTTCTCTGCCTCCTCATGGGATGCTGCTTTTCGTCTGCCAGGTTGGCATGTGACAGCACCTGCCAACTCCCAGGGGACAAAGATGAGAGTTCAATATAGTGCTCGTTTGGGAGTTAGAGAGAAGGAGGTAGCTGACCACAGGCTCCTGGTCCTCTGAGTAGGGTAGGAGGAGCTGAGCTGAGATGGGTTCAGGTGCATCCCATGGCACCTGGTCCAGGACAGAGGCACCCTGAAGGTTGGCCAGGAGAGTAAAAGATGTTTCAGGGTGACCAGTGTGTAAGGGGCCAAAGCTGAGGATCCCGAGGGCGATGGAGGTTCAGCATTAGAACTCTGGGTCTACCTGCCCAGCTGGTTCAAATGCCCCCTCACCGTTGCTCTTCCAGATCACATCTGTCTGCTTCTCCTTGTGCACACGTGCCGCAAGCACAGCGGTGTCGCCTTTGTTCACAGTGTGCGTGACCTTGTCTGGGTGCAGGTGGGCTGCAGGGTGGAGAGTGGGGTCAGCCTCTGGGGCAGAGCCACATGCCAGGTGGTCCGCCACCCCGCCCCTGCCCCCTGCCCGCCACACTCACCTCCGGGGCTGTTGTGCACGTAGAGGACGCGCGTGCGTCGAGCCCCGGCGCCGCCCACGCAGGAGAAGACTCCCACGAGGTCCGAGGGCTTGGAGAAGCCGCGCAGCGTGACCTGGTGCGAGCCGTTGCGCGCCAGGCGCAGGGGCTGCCCCGGCGGCAGGGTGCGCACGATGCGGTCGTCCTTCTCCAGCAGCAGCGGCGGGCCCCAGGCGTCCGAGCCCCTCCCCGACCCTGCCTCCCCGGACACGCAGGTCAGGAAGAAGCGCTGGGGTTCCGTGAGGCGCAGGTTGGCCAGCAGCGTCAGGTCCACAGCCGCCCCTGGGGCCAGGGCACCGGTGACTCCATCGTGGGCCCAGCCAACCCTCAGCCCAGGCCCGGAGACCCCCACCCCAGTCCTCTGATCTTACTGTTCCACCCCCCCCCTGAGGAGGGTCCCCACCTTCGCCCCTCTTCCTTGCCCTACCCTGTGGCTCAGACCCCACAGGCAGGCACTTTATCAGGCATTTGCATTCCCCTCCCCCATTCCACCTGCTCCAGCCCCTTTCCCTCAAGTCTCTTCATCCTAAAAGGACAAAAACAAAACCACAAATCCTCCTCTGGCCCCGCATCCCCTTCCTTCTCCTGCCAGATGGCTTCCCTTTGAGCCCAGCTTTAGGAAAGAATGATCTCTGCTCCCTGTCTCCATTTCCTCACTCTGTTCCTATCAGTCCCGTTTCCCGGCCTGTCTCTAAAACTGCCCTGCAAGGGCTGCCCTGAGCCCCTTCTCCTCACCCCCACCACGAGCATGCAGGCTAGGAGGGCCCTGGAGAACAGAAGTATCACTGCAGACCTGCAGAGACGTTGGGCTGGGATTTGAGGTGGGAGAGGCTCTGCCACCATCAGGTTGTGGAGCAGAAACAGCCCGCTGGGGCTGGCCCAGCTGCGGGAGGGGCAGGCCCAAGGCAGGCCTGGGACCCAGATGGACACCAAGGCCAGGTGGGTCTCGGTCTTTGCTTTCCAAAGAGCTCACCGCCTTGTGGGTGGGGGGTAGGCATGGACACAGGTGCCCAGTGCAGGGTGCTATACAATGGATCACAGAGAAGGGCCCCTAACCCAGCATGGGGAGGCAGGCAGATGAAGAGATGCTTCCTGGGAGATGAAACTGGAGCAGGACTGGATGGGATGGGGAGAGTGGGGAGGGACAGAGGGCAGGGTTAGGGAAAGGGCATTCTAGACAGAGGGAACAGCCTGGGTAAAGGCCTGGAGTGAAAATATCATGGTATGGGGAGGAGGCTGTCCACATTTGGTGTGGCTGGAGCACAAAATGTGAGACAGAGAGTGAGGGAGACCAGGTGGGACCAGAGCCCAGTCCAGACCAGACCAAAGACAGCCCTGTGAGCTTGCCCCAGCTCTAGGTCCTGTGCCTTCCCGAGCCCCTCCTTCTCTGTCCCTGCTGACTGTCAGGTAATTGATTAATTTAAGTGCCACTTAGCTTATCAGTTAGCATTCTTTAAAGGTCTACCAGGAGTAAATGAAGCCAGCATTTACTGACCACCTACCTCCTACCAAGCACCCGTTTCCCATTGGATCCCCACCCCCTCCAGGGAAGTCTATGTTTCTTCCATTTAGGGAGGAGGGTCATGACAATTATTCTACAGGCTTCCTTGGGCAAGCTCATCACTCCCTTGGCTTTAACTGTGACCTCTGAGTCAATGACTTGGGGACAGCCTTTCAGCCCTGACCTGTATTTTCATCAGCTTTTCCCAAACCTGTTCCCCTCCTGTGCTCCCTGACTCAGTGGACTGCACCCACCACCTGAGACACAAACTATGGAGTCATCTCATAATCCCACTGTCATAATAATTAATGTTTATTGGATGTCAATTATGTATTGGGCACTTAATTGATGTTCTCTCATCTGACCATCCTGACTGTCCCGGGAGGTAAGTGTGATTATCCCTATTTTATAGCCAGGAAAGGAAAGCTCAGAGAAGTTAAGCAACTTGCCCAAGGTCATACAATTAGTAACTGGCAGAGCCAGGTTGTCTGATCCTACAGTCCACACCTCTGAGCATTATGGTGGCTGCCTCAATCAGTCACACAAAATTCCACACATTGTTTCCTAAAACTGTGGTCCCCAACCCCCGTGGAGAAATTGTCTTCCATGAAACTGGTCCCTGGTGCTGAAAAGGTTGGGGACCACTGTCCTAAAAGCTTCTTGACTTCGTCTGAATTTCCCAAGCCTGCCTTTGTTCAGCCCTCATCCCTACTCACTTGGATCATTCTGATACCCACACCCTCTCCTTAGCCAACCCATCCTCCAAAGTGATCCATCTAAGACTGAAGTCTGACCTCATGACTCTCTTTCCTACAACCTCTCATGGCTCCCCACTGCCCTCAGGTTAATGTACATGTTCCCACACCCCTTGCTGCTCCCACCTGGCCCTCCTGCTGCGTTCTCCACAGGCGCCACTTTCCCAACACTCCCCTGCCCCTGAGAATTGCATGTATTGTTCTGGCCTCCTGGAATGAAGGCCATCTCTTAGTGGATCTTTCCTGACTCCCTTTTCGTCGGTCACCTGAGACAGAGTAAGCTGACTCCTCCTCCTCAGTGCTGTTCTCTGTACGAGACCATGCACCACCCAAAAGCAGCCTCTGTGTTCTAATGCCCTGACCAGTGGACTGAAGGAATCAGCTTCCCCGTACTCAGAAGCCCTTACCCAGCGTCAGGCACGGTGCCACGCGCTCTGCATACATCGTCTCATTTAAGCCCCATAACAACCATAGGAGGTCAGGGTCATTTAATGTCATTGTACAGATCTGGAGGTTGCCGGCCTCTCAGCTGATGGCCCAGCACTTAGCACAACTCCTGGAAAATTATTGGTGCTCAATAAATGTTTTCCAATGAATAACTGAATGAATCCAACACTGACCCTATGAGCACCCACTGAAAACGTCATGGGGTCCTTGGGCCCTGGTGCTCCCTCTGGTCCTAAGATCCACCTCCTCCCCGTCCCTGATCCCAGGCTGCAGTGATTTCTAGCACCTGCCTGGGTTTTCCTGGCCTGATCTCACTTTCTAGTGGATCAAAGTGATGGCAGTGATGATGGGGTTTCTTTTGTTTTTTCAAAATTTTTTATTGTGGTAAAATACATATAAAATCTACCATCTTAACCATTTTTAAGCATACAGTTGGGTGTTATTAAATATATTCATAATGTTGTGCAACCATCAGCGCCACTCATCTCCATCACTCTTCTAATCTTGTAAAACAGAAACTCCGTACCCATTAAACAAAAACTCCCCATTCCTCCCTCCCCCCAGCCTACGGCAGCCACCATTCTACTTTCTGTCTCTATGATGGGTTTCCTGGGGGAAAATCAGGGCCTTGGGGCCTGGAAATGGGGTGAGGGCTCAGGGAAGACTTACCTACATGAGAAGCAAAGAAGAGGACAGGGAGCAGGAGACGGGGCCCCAGCCAGACCATACTCCGGAGGCTGACCCAGGCCAGCCAGGACGAGCCTGGCCTGGGGTCAGTGGCTCTGGGTCTGAGTGCTCAGCCTGTGCGGGTCAGTGTGCATCGGTGTCTGGGAGGAAGAGGAAATGAGGTGGCTTGGGTGGGAGGGGTGGCAGGCCAGAGGGGTGGGAGGACTTATCCTGCCTCTGAGCCTCTAGGCCTCCCAATCTGGCCCCGCTCAAGGCTGGGGATGGGTGTGGCCCAGAGGGCCCTGGAATGGGGTCACATGAGGTGGGGGGAGGGTTGTGGTAAGGACAGACCTGGGGACTGTTGGCCTGATTTCCCATTCCCTCTCCCTTCAGTCCTCAGTCTTGCTGGCGCACGGGAGGCAGGAGGAGGCAGGAAAGGGAGGAAGCCAGTGGCTTCCGCCTATTGAGGAGGGATGGGGGGAGGACATTGTTCTGGGGTCTCCCCTCCCCCAGCACATACACACAAAGAGGCCCACGTGACACCTCACGTATGTGCCCTAGGTGCCACAGACAGTTACGTGGTATCCTAGAGAGCAGTTCACATGTGTGACATGAGGATCTTTGTGGCTCTGAGAATGCACACACTCCAAGGAACACAGGGCAACAGAGAGCCTTTGGGTCTATCTTGTGTACCTTTCACTTTATAGATGGGAAAACCGAGTCCTGCCGTGCTCGAGGGCACCCCGAGGTTGTGGCAAGGCTGGGGACTTGAACTTCTGACTTGGTCCTTGCTTTCTGGTGGGCAGGTCGCTCCACAAGGGCACATGCTAAGCAGACCTAGGGGAACACACAGGGAGTTGAGTCTGTTGCATAGATAGCCCTCAGCTTAAGCTTACTGTCTGCCAGACGTCATTCCTTTTGCAGCAAACCCACATCTATCCCCGGGCACCAGGGCAGCAGGAGTCTTCCCACAGAGGTGCACTCACTCTTCATGGCTGACAACCTGGGAGCAGTCCCAGCTTCTTGGCAAAGCCTCCAAAGCCCCGTGGATCTTACCTCCACTGCCTTGCCCAGACTCATCTCCCACTGTCCTGGCACCCACTGCTCCGCCTCTCGCCACTGCCAGCAGTCACCAGAACAGAACATGACGTGTAGGTAAGAAATGCCCACGGGAGGCCCTTCTGGGGGCAGAAGGAAGAGCCATCAGATGGCCAGGCTCACTGGTTAAATCTGTGACCCTGCTGGCTTGGAATGGAATGGTTGGGATGCGATGAGACCTGGTACCAGCTTAGATGACTTAGGTCTGGAAGTCCAAACCCTCCCTCTGGGGCGGGGACATCGTCCCAGAATCTGTTCTGGGTATAGGCTTCATTCTCTGGACCCACCTGCTCAAATGCACTTTCCTGGGGAAGCTGGGTCCCTGTAGCTTGGTTCAGCTGGTTTAGGCCCAGGGCTCCCTGAAGGTCCCTGAAAAATCCCAGGACAGGGTTTGACTCCTGGAGTAGCATGAAAAAGGATCAGGGAAGACCTCCCGACCCCATGGGGCCGACAGATACTCCCATTCCTAGGTCTGAGGCTGGGAAGAGCTTTCTCTGGACAAGGCTCTGGGTGGGAGTGGGAGTGGGAGTGGGATTGGGGCCGGGGAGAGTGGCTGATGCCTTGAACGTCAGCTCATCTTGGTGCCAAGGTCTTAGAATCTGGGATGAGAAAGGAGCTGGAAAACGCTGGGGTCATTTGTGTGGCGGGATTGTAGGCAGAGTACACTTGTGTGGAACTTTTCCCTTTGTTCTTGGAAGACCTGGTGGGCCTGATGTCATTTTGCAAATATATGGAGAGCAATTGGGGGGCATTTGTTCTTAAAAATAACACGGATGTTGGCACAGGTGTTTGCCCGGAATGGAGAAGTTTGAGACTCCAGGACACTGGCACGTGTAGACTCTGGGCCCATCTGCCCTCCCCACTTTCACTGGGAAACAAAACCTAATAATGATCTGTAGATAAATAAAATGCAAATATTGTAGAATTTGTACACAAGAATTTGTATTAGAAAACAATAGCCTATAAGTCTAAAAGAATTTTTTAAGTGTGTTGAGATTTTGTTGCAAATAATTTAAATAGCATCAGTTTACAAACAGCGTGACCCAAATAAAATGTTACTGCACACATTTTGAGTGGGTCGTGTATACATCTGCTGTTGCAATAGGAATACTTAATCCATAGTGTGCATCTTAAAGTCTCAGTCACTGGAAAATTGTGGGCCAACGATAATGTTAATGCAAATAGGCAATCCTACACTTTGTGTAGGTAACAGTTTGTAAGGTTAACCCCTCAACCCAAAACAAACTAAATTGATAATGATCGGCCTAAACACAATTTATAAGAAAAGAAAAAAGCAAGAACAGCAGCATGTCCAACTCCACATAAGGCAGACAATTCACGGCGAACAAAGCCGCCTTCCTGCAAATAGTGGGCATTCCAGCTGTTGGCACGTGGGCACATGCGGTTTGCTAGGTTGCCGGGGGTTCCTGGGCAGCCAGGCTTCCTAGTAGAATGCTAAAGCAGAGTTTTTAGTAAACTGTACATGCCAATTTTAGTTTTCAAATGCTAAATTTTAGTGACCTTCATTTAGAAGGTTACTGCAAGTAGCCCATAATTGGACCTAAAAAGAAAAGTTAATGAAATTAGTAATTGTTTGCCCATCACAACTGAAAAAAGGGCTTGTGTTTTGGCACTGTCCAAGACCCATCCCGGCATCCGATGGGCTGCGGAACTAAGTGGGTCTGTGTTTGCTGGATGGTGTCACCTGTTTCAAGTGATACTGAAAATTGTTGTGCATTTTTCATAGCCAATTTGGGCTGCTGCTTTTGGAGAAGTCCTTTAGAGCAGGCTGGTGAGACCAAGGTGAGGACATGGCACGTATGCGTGTATTTACGGCACCCCTCCCATGTGCCAGACCCTTCGACACATGCTGAGGATACAATCACAAAAGGACAGACATCATGCCTTGGAATATATAGCCTGAAAGTGGGAGAGATTGTGTCATGGCAGAAACTTGAAGACTCAAAGCCTCAAGGCATTTGTCCAAAGAATGGGGACCAACCTACTTTTTTTGTTGGCAAAGCCTGTGTTTTACTGAGGTTCCTCTTAGAGACTGAGTGTATGATTTAGCAACATACCTGGTGACATCTGACCCATATCAAGGTTCCTGGGGAGTGGTGTTTCTTTTTAGGGTCTAGTTTCCAGATAACAGCTACAGAGGCATAGGGAAGTGCAAGGAGGATCTGATTTGCCCATAAGGAGGCACAACCCTGATTGCACTTTTATTTTCTGCATGTGGTAATAATTACCCAGTCTAAGAAAAATGTTAAAATGACAGAAGTTACCTTTTCCTTTTCCATTTTGAAGGGAGAGTTATAACTAAACTCTCTCCTCTTCCCACTGACCACCCCACCACGCAGTGCCCAGCTGTTGCCCAGCTGCAAACGTGCGTGCCTCCCCCGTGAGGGTTACACTCTTTCATGGCCTCCTGTACCTCTCCTTTGTGTAGCCTTCAACTTCCTTGCAATACCCTGGCAGTGTCTCCTTTTGGACTGTGAGCTCCTTGTGGGCAAGGACCACAGTTATAAATGGTTGACATCACTGCAAATGATTGGCTCTCGATAAATATTTAACAAAAAAATAACTGTGTGTTTGTTGTGTTGTATTACTAATACAACAGGTAAAGGCATGGGCAGGGGGTGGGTCTTCCTTGAAGGGAATTCTGTTTCCACGATCCCAGAAGGAGGTGGGCCCCCCTCAGGAACTCAGCACCGATTGGCAGCCTGAGTCAGAAGTGGATTCACTCCAGGTGGAGACTATCTGGGCAGATGCACTGAGTGGTGTGAATGTGCATGGAGGTTCTACCCAGGTTGGGTTGGGAAGGAAGTGAAACCAGAGGGGAGGGGTGAACCCCTGGATTTTGAAGTATTTCTCTTGGAGAAGGGTTTCTTCTCCAGCACTGGGTATGGGCGGAGCAAGAAATACCTCCTTTAAGGCTGAAGATAGAAGAGGCTGAAGAGCAGCCTCTCAAATTGTGGTCCTACTACGCACCCTCAGTAGGCAGCTCCCACTACATACCACTTCTTGTGTGGATGCTTTGACACCCCATCTGGTCTATATGAGTCTGCTGATCGTGCACTTGGATGTTGTAGCAAGGTCAAATTGCTGTGAAAGTTTCTGAATGCTTGCTCTCCATTTTCGTCCTTGTCTCTTTGTAACAGTCCTCAGATGAGTGCTGGGCCACGGACCACATTTTGAGTAGCACTGGTGTAGTGGGGTAACAGACAATCAGGGTTGGGGGATAGATGGCTGATGTCACGACTGAGGTCCGAATTGAGTCTGTGGTGTAGCAGGTTAACTGGCAAGGAAATTAAGGTCACAGGAGAAGAAGTCCTGCAGGTGTTCGGGAGGGTCGTCTCTGAGGATATGCTCCTTTTCCCCTTCACCGTTCAGAACACGCTGTACCTTTACATAGACCGGGGCACAGAAGGCATACAGTGAAGGGACTCTGCCCTGCGCCTTTCCAACACGGGCCTTGTTGACGTGTGTACCATCTGCACATTGTCTACAGCCCATCAGGACTCTTAAACTATCTCAGAACAGAGTCTGTCTTTCCTACAGAGTGATTTCAGGCCTTTCCGGGGTGGTGATGGAAAGGACAGACCTCCTCTAAAATGAGGGTGTATTCAGGTGGTGGCACTGGCCTCCTTTGCCAGGTATGACCAGTGTGTGTCGTACTGGACCCCAGGCACTTGGAAGGCCCCAGACTACGGGAGGTCTGCTGTGTGCCTGCTGATTTGGGGCTGGGCCTGCTTTTCTCTGTGTTGGACCGTCCCCTACCTTCCATGTGACCTCTGCTATTGTCCGTCTTCAGTGAGCAGAGCTGGGGAGGGGCAGGGAAGGGTGTGGGGCTGGCAGGAACAGCAGACTGTGCTGGGGAGTGGGTGGGAGGCCGGGTGGGCATTCACTCTGGAGGGATGAGGGATGCCTGGCCAAGGCCCACTTAGTTTCTGCTTTAGATGGTGTTGCTCCTGGGGAAATACCCCTTTCTCTTATCCCAGGTTTAAATCAAGGGACTGCCGACCTTTCACCCTGATGTTTGTGTAGAAGTCAAGGATGGGGCTGGCAGTGCCAGGCTGGGCTTCCTCTGTCCCAGGGCAATGGGACAATGGGAGATGGGACAAAAGCTGGCACTGCCTGTGGCCACAGCCCACGGGCTCCTGTGAATCTCATTCTCCTGAGCTAGAGGGGGCAGTGCTTCTTAAAACATTAAATAGACTTTATTTTTTAGAACAGTTTTAGATTTATCAAAAACTAGAGACGATAGTACAAGGAGTTCCCACATATCCCATACCCAGTTTCCCCTATTATTAACGTCTTACATTAGTATGGTATATTTGCCACAGTTAGTGAACCAATATTGATACATTATTATTAACTAAAGTCCATAGTTTGTTTAGATTTCCTCAGTTTGTCCTTGTGTCCCTTTTCTGTTCCAAGATCTTACGCCTGGATACCACATTACATTTAGTAATTTAGGCTCCTCTTGGCTGTGACAGTTTCTTGGGATTTCATTGCTTTGATGACTTTGACAACTCTGAGGAGCACTGGTCGGGTCTTCTGTAGGACATCCCTGCATTGGCATTTGCCTGGTGTGTTTCTCATGATTAGACTGGAGTCATGGGTTTTGAGGAGGAAGATCACAGAGGTGATGTGCCCTTCTCATTCTATCGTATCAAGCACACATACTATCAATGTGATTTACCACTGTTGGTACTGGCCTTGGTCACCTAGCCGAGGTAGTATTTGTCCATTTTCTCCATGGTAAAGTTGTATTTTCCCCTTCCCTTTCCATATCGTACTCTTTGGAAGTCACTATACACCGCCCATGCTTAAGGAGTGGGGATTTATGCTCCCCTTCCTTGAAAGCAGAGCGTGTACATAAATTGTTTGGAATTATTCTGAAAGGGAGATTTGTATCTCTTCTTCTCAGTTATTGACCTAGTCTATCATTTATCACTGTGGACTCATGGACATTTATTTCATACTTTGGGTTATAATCCAATACTACTTTATTGATTTTGTTGCTCAAAATCGTTCCTGTTTTGGCCATTGGGAGCTCTTTCACTTGGCTCTTGTGTTCCTTTGACATACCCCCACCAATGCAGAGGTTTTTGTTGTTGTTTGTTTATGCTTTAGCATGTCCTTCTTGGCACTGACAAGATGTTCCAGATTTGGCTTGTGTATTTCCTGCTCCAGTGTTGGAATCAGCCATCTCCCCAAAGAGTCATGGTTTCTTTTATTTGAAGATGGCATTAGAAGCCAATATCTGGGTGCCAGGTGTGCTTATTGCTACTGGGGTGTCATTGCTTCTAGGCCTTCTCAGCTGACAGAGCAGAGAAATATACAAGGGCTATCCAGAAAGTATGCAGCCATGTAATATGTTCTCATTGTATTACCAATGGCTGGATACTTTCCGGACAGCCCTTGTATGTGTGTATGCTCACTTGTGTTTGTACATGTATCTATAAATATTTCTATATGTAATTATTTGTATTTATATTAAGCTAAACATGAATTCATAGGATGTCTCCAACTCTAATGCATTACCACATGGATTAGGGGCATTGCTTTTTATCTGAGAACTATCCCTTTCCCTCACCTGACACACACAACATTCATCCCTATTGTTTGATTTTTTTATTTTAAGAGATGGGATCTCACTATGTTGCCCAGGCTGGAGTGCAGTGGCTGTCCACAGGCACAATCATAATGCACTGCAATCTTGAACTCCTGGCCTCCAGTGATCCTTTCACCCCAGCCTCCCAAGTAGCTGGGACTACAGATGCGCCATTGCACCCAGCCGACTTTAAAAATATATGTATATATTTAGAAACAAATCACATGTGATAGCGGGAGCTTATCCATAATTAGAACTAAATGTACTTTATGAAGATGATAAAAGGTTAACAGAGTGAATTCACCTCAAGTATCAGGTTTCTAAAAAGGCCACTTGGAAGAATAGAGTTTTTCCCTGGTAAGAATAGCCAGGGAAACTCTGAAATAGAAGATTAACGAACAGTGCTCCATCCCTATCAAAAAGTAAAATGTGGCAAACTGTACTTTCCCAAATTGGCCACAACAGTATCTCCCATTCCACATGTTCTTCTTACAATGTGACCTTGACATCTGTCCCATTGAGAAGTGGGGTCATGTCTCCTGTCCTTGGATGTGGATGGGATTATGAGTTACTTGTAATCAAAGGAATGCAGAGGGCGTGATGTTTGTTATGTGTCTTCCAAGGCCACGTCACAAAGAGTGAGGTGGTTTCTAATTTGTTCATGGAAGCACTTGCACTGTAACCTGGAGCTGCCACGCAAGCAGTCGGGCTTCTCTGAAGCTGCCATGCTGTGAGGAAGCCCAAACTAGCCTGTGCAGAGAGACCACATAAAGAAGCCTCAAGGCTACATGAAGAGAAAGAGATGCTTGGCCAGCCCCCAACTGCTCTAGCTCCTCCCTCTCCCCTCCAACACCATTCCAGTTCTGGTTATTGTCTAATAATACTGGTCATGTTATACTGGTTCTGAATGAGCCAGAACCATTCAACAGGGACTTTCCAAATTCCTGACTCACAGAGACTGTGAGATGAAACAATTGTTGTTTTAAGTGACTATGTTATGGAGTGATTTATTTCACAGCAATATTTGCCAGAATATAAAAACATATCTAAAGTCAATAATTAAAACAATGTGGTACTGGCACACAAATGGACCAATAGAACAGAAGAGAAAATCCTAAAATGGACCCAAATTACATACAGGAATACAGCACACATAAAAAGTAGTATCTCAAATCAGTGGGAAAAGTTGGGCTTTTTAACAAATGGTGTTGCAATAATTGGGTAATCATCTGTAGAAAATAAAGTTGAACCTATGCATTATTTATCAAGATAAACTCCAAGGGGGTTAAAGATTTTTTTTTTTTTGAGACAGAGTGTCACTCTGCTGCCCAGGTGAGTGCCATGGCATCAGCCTAGTTCACAGCAACCTCAAACTCCCGGACTCAAGCCACTCCCCTGGCTCAGCCTCCCTAGTAGCTGGGACTACAGGCATGCGCCACCACACCCGGCTAATTTTTTCTATTTTTAGTTGCCCAGCTAATTTTTTTTTTCTATTTTTAGTAGAGACGGGGTCTCGCTCTTGCTCAGGCTGGTCTGGAACTCCTGAGCTCAAGTGATCCACCCGCCTCGGCCTCCCAGAGTGCTAGGATTACAGGCGTGAGCCACCTGGCCTGACCTTAAAGATTTAAAAATAAAGATAAAGCCCACAAAAGAACTAAAGAAAACATGGATGAATTCTTTTGTAAGTTTAGATTGGATGGATCTTTCTTAGTAAAACTCAAAATTCACAGACCTTAAAAGAAAATTTAATCAAATTTACTACACATAAAAAATCTTGGCCAGGCGTGGTGGCTCACGCCTGTAATCCTAGCACTCTGGGAGGCCGAGGCGGGCGGATCGCTCGAGGTCAGGAGTTCAAGACCAGCCTGAGCGAGACCCCGTCTCTACTAAAAATAGAAAGAAATTATCTGGCCAACTAAAAATATATATAGAAAAAAAAATAGCTGGGCATGGTGGCGCATGCCTGTAGTCCCAGCTACTCGGGAGGCTGAGGCAGTGGGATCGCTTAAGCCCAGGAGTTTGAGGTTGCTGTGAGCTA
>CM052444.1:79674706-79734018 GCA_028533085.1 Varecia variegata
TGCCAGGGCACTCACTCTAGCCCGGGCAACAAAGTGAGACTCTGTCTCAAAAAAAAAAAAAAAAAAATCTTAAAAGGCAAAAATGAGACAAATGTCAAAACTATTTGTAACTCATATTACAGATTAGAAATCAATAAATTAGAAACATATTACAGATTAGAAATCAATAAATTAGAAACCAATAAAACCTCATAAAATCCAATAGATAAATGGGCAAAGATTATGAAAAAGGTAAAAGGTTAACAGATAATTTTATGATTATGAAAAGTTTATAAAAAAAAAATACAAACAGCCCCTTCACATGCTCAACCTCACTCATTATGAGAGTAATAAAACAAAATAAAATTCTTCCTAACTACCATTCTCACCTACCAATTTGGCAGAAATCCACGAGTTTTATAACACCCTGTCTTGGGGAGATTGTGGAGAAGTTGTTATGCTCATATATAGCGCATGTTGGTACAACTCCCATGGAGGGCAATTTGGGAATATCTGTCAAAATCATAAATATATTTAACCTTGACTCACAATTGCACCCTTGGGAATTTATCCTACAGATATACTCACACAGCACAAAATGTCATGGTTATTCATTTTAGCATTATATGTATGACAGAAGATTAAGAACAATTCATGCGTCAATCAACAGGGAACTGGTTAAATAAATGTTGTATTATACAGCTGTAAAAATAGTTGAAGAAAGGCCGGGCGCGGTGGCTCCCGCCTGTAATCCTAGCACTCTGGGAGGCCGAGGCGGGAGGATCGTTTGAGCTCAGGAGTTCAAGACCAGCGTGAGCAAGATCGAGACCCCGTATCTACTAAAAATAGAAAGAAATTATATGGACAGCTAAAAAATATATAGAAAAAATTAGCCGGGCATGGTGGCACATGCCTGTAGTCCCAGCTACTTGGGAGGCTGAGGCAGGAAGATCGTTTGAGCCCAGGAATTTGAGGTTGCTGTGAGCTAGGCTGACGCCACGGCACTCTAGCCAGGGCAACAGAGTGAGACTCTGTCTCAAAAAAAAAAAAAAAAAAAAAAAAAAAAATAGTTGAAGAAACTCTCTAAGTCTATACGCTGATTTTTTTTTTTTTTTTTAAAGATAGGGTCTCGCTCTGTTGCTCAGGCTGGTCTCGAACTCCTGGACTTAAGTGATCCTCCTGCCTCAGCCTCCCAAAGTGCTGAGATTACAGGCATGAACTACTGTTCCTGGTTATATATTGATTTTCAAAAGCTCTCCAAGACACAGTAATTAGTAAGTGAAAAAAACAAGGTGCAGAATAGTATATATAGTATGTTAGTTTTTGCCTAAGCAAGGAAAAAGTAAGAATATCCAAGGTCTGTCTGGAAAGTATCCAGCCATTGTTAATATAACAAGAACGGTTTTCGAGACATCTATGTAACCTGGCAGCCAAGGAGACTGGACTGCACTAGTCAGTGGGGCGCTAGACGCTGCTGAGTGAGCACGTGCACTGTGTGGCCGTCGCATTCAAAATGACCGAGCCAGTAGAGCAATGAATCGGCATCAAATTTTGCATTAAGTTTGAGCATTCCTCCACAGAAACTATTTGGATGATTCAGAAGACTTCTGGGGACAGTGCGATGAATGCAGCGCAAATGAAAGTTTGGCACAAACGCTTCAAAGATGGTCGAGAATCTGTTGAAAGTGATCCACGTTCTGGAAGGCCTGCAACAAGCAGAACACCCGAGAATGTTTTAGAATGTTGAACGTGTCCAGTTTAGGTTAAGAGATGCTGGGAGAACTGTGTGAGGTCCCAAGGTGCCTACTTTGAAGGGGACTGAGGCGTCATTGTCCTATGCACAGTGTTTCTTGTAAATGTCTCAATTTTTCATATTACATGGCTGGATACTTTCCAGACAGACCTCATATATTCATACTGCTTGTGCAGGTTGAGTATCCCCTATCTGAAATGCCTGGGACCAGAGTGTTTCAGATTTTGGATTTTTTTTTGAATATTTACACATAAATAATGTGTTATCTTAAGGATAAGACCCAAGTCTAAACATGAAATTCATTTATACACATAACCTGAAGGTAATTTTATACAACATTTTCAATAAAGTATGTGACCTATCACATGAGGTCAGCTGTGAAATTTCCACTTGAGGCATCACATCGGCACTCAAAAAGCTTTGGATTTTGGAGCATCTCGGATTTCAAATTTTTGGATTAGAGTTGTTCAATCTGTATTGGGGTAAGTTGAAAGTCTGTGGTTGGTATCAAGTTCTATTTTGGGGAGCGTGCTCAGCTGGAAGCCAGTCAAAGCATTATTTTGTTGATTTTTCTTTCATTTTATTTTATTTTATTTTTTGAGACAAAGTCTCGCTTTGCCTGGGCTAGAGTGAGTGCCGTGGCATCAGCCTAGCTCACAGCAACCTCAAACTCCTGGGCTCAAGCGATCCTACCGCCTCAGCCTTCGGGTAGCTGGGACTACAGGCATGCGCCACCATGCCCGGCTACATTTTTTCTATATATATTTTAGTTGGCCAGATAATTTCTTTCTATTTTTAGTAGAGACGGGGTCTCGCTCTTGCTCAGGCTGGTCTCAAACTCCTGACCTCGAGCGATCCTCCCACCTCGGCCTCCCAGAGTGCTAGGATTACAGGCGTGAGCCACCTCGCCCGGCCAGATTTTTCTTTCATTTTAAGAAAGTAAAATCTCATCCTCTGTGGCCCCCTCAGTGGGCTGGGCCCGTTGTTCTGCATGTGACCCTCATGTTCAAGAGGGACAGAAAAGCCGGACTCCCAAGCTTCCACCAGTCTCCATTAATAGTCGGCTTAGACAACAAACTGATTTATACCCCTTGCAACATTCATTTTGGTCTTCCCGTGGCTTCTTAGACTGCCCTTAGGGTTTTAGACCTCATGTAAATATACTACAAGGGCTGTCTGGAAAGTGTCCACCCATTATTAATATAACGAGAACATTTGCATGGCTGGATACTTCCTGGACATCCCTTGAATATATGTGGAAACATTTGACACTCTTTTGAAAATGTCTATGAATTTGATTTAATTTTCTACATAGACAAGGTCCACAGTCTTCTTGCAGAAATGGTGGTGCAATTGAGACCCATCTGGACGAAATTGTTATGCAAATTATGCACAAAAAAGCTGGTGAAATTTAGGGCCGGATCATCAGAGGCTGTGTCAGGGGGAAGAGAATGAATCTCTCCAAGTTGCCCCCCAAAACTGACCTCAGGGCCATTTGAATTGAAGTGTCAAATTGGTCCTCTTCTAAGTAACAGAGACTCCTCCCAAGTAACCCTGCCATGTTGACGTGGATTATCTGGGTGTCTATGCAATTATTTTTCAAAATAAACAGAGTAAGAGTCCCAACGTTGCTTCTTGGATTTAAGTTAAAGTATTATATATAAACTATGTACGGTCAGTATGTGAAGTTGAATGCTGCTTTGTTTTGCTTAGTGATTTTAAAGGAAACGAGTAGTTCCAATTTTCCTCCCAAATTACATTCCTATGTTCTCCTAAAGCATGCCCTTGTGTCTTGGCTCCTAGAATATTTTGAAAACTATTTAAGATATTTCTTTGTTATGTGCAACTCCAAACGCTGGTGTCTTTGTATACCCCATAAGTGCCTTAACTCTCTCTACTGTTTGTTACAATTGCTTTTTGAAGAACCAAGTAAATTTTGCCCAAACAACATTATGAAGTTTTCTTTTGGTTGAAACAAGCAACACATTAACCAGATTCCTCAGTTCTGTCTTTGCCTGAAATCGACTTTACTGATTAATCATTCTTCATATTGATCAGCAAAGAAAGGAAAAGTATCTTTTTCTTATTGTCAAAAAAAAAAAAAAGAAAAAGAAAGTAATTCTTTTAAGATTTTTTTTTAGGTTAATAGTAACAATGGTACTTTCGCTTAACTTCAGCAGCAACTAAAGCCATGTTGTCAATTCAAAAACAATTTTTGCTGTTTTTCCAGGAAATAACTCTGTAGTGAGAGGAAGTTTATTAGCAAATACTTCTGGAACATCAGGCTGAGGCTGTGTCCCTGAAGTTAGCAAGTGAGTGTGTGTTTGTGTTTTCACTCTGGTCTGAAAAGATGTGGCAGGTGTTTGTGACAAGCTGTGATGAGGACAGTAGATTACTTGGAATCCATTGTGTTCTTTTCCTTGTTGGGAAAAGAAAGCTTCTAAAAACAAGCCCTTATTTAAAGGAAGCCCCAGTTAATTCAAGAAGGCTTTGAATGAAGTCCCTTTTATACAAACTGCTTGACAAAGGCCATTTGGCCCTGCGGAGTCCTGTGAGGTCAGAAGCTGAAATCAACGCCCCACACAGGGTTCAGACAGTTTGAAGTTCAGGACTTATTAAAGCATAACAAACTTTTACTTACTGTGGTCAGAATGAAATTTACTCAGCAATGCAGTCTTGCGTTGCTAGAACACCAGCCAACCTCAATTACAATGGCTAACAATTATTAAACATTTACAGGTGCCAGGAAAAGGTGTTAGCTACACTTCATGGACTCCCACCCTTTTGAGATAGGTTTCATTATTATTATCTCCATTCTGCAGACGCAGAAAATGATGCATCCTCAGGTTAGTAAAGTGATGGAGCTCAGCTTTGACCCTAGACGGTCGGAGCCACGGCCAGAGTTTAACTGTGCACTGGCCTGTTGGACTGCATTACCTAGACAGGCAGCAGGTTAAAAGTCTCTGCCGGCATACACAGGGAGGGTGCAACCGTCTGCACACGTCATCCCTCAAATGCTTGAAAATGATTTAAGGAAATCAGTCCTTATGTACTCAGAAAGCATTAGAGATTTTATTCTGAACAAACAAGGAGCGTGTGTATTATTGACCGGGCAGGACCTTTGAAAAGGCAGGGACAGACCAGGAGAGATGGGCGACTGAGAATCTTAAGGGCCTCTTGCCTTTAAGATATACCAGGTCCTTGCTTCACCCCAGGTCACTCTGAAATCCTAGAACCAACAGCACACCCAGTAGCACTAGACACAAGTGACTCATTGTCCTTCTGCCTCAAACAATAGCAGCCTACTTAGCATACAAAACACATTTTATGAGGGACAGCTGCCACCACAGGCCACAGCCACACTCTCCTCACAGGAGCCACTCTCCTCGTCTTGCCTCCTGGTTGTTCAGTCTTATTTTAATTGTTGGTTTGAGGATAAGAGGTAGTGACAACACAAATCTATTAGGCTCACTCCTTATTTACTTCCTTGTTTACACTGGGATTAGGCAAGAGTTGAAGGCAGCATCCCAACTGCACCCTTTTCTTAACCCTTCTCCCCGAAGGCATATTGGCACTTTGCCAGCTCCACCCCTTCCCCACCCTGAGGAAGGGACGCTGGTTCCAACTGGGGAGCAGAGGACTGAATGTGTGCTGTCGCAACAACATGCTGGTGTGGGCGTCCTGCCCCCAGGGGGACAGACCGCTCCTTCCAGGCTTAAGTGGCGTTTGCCACCGGTGAATTTCCTACATGGGAACCGTTCCAACAACCCAGGGGGTCAGGTGGGCACCGGGGTTCCTACTTCTCCCTTTCTAACAGGGCTTCCATGAGAAAGCAAGAATGTGGCAGAGATGACTCTTCGAATGGCCGGGGCCCACCTCTGGCCACTTGCATGGACATGACATCCTCAGGAGAGGGTGTGGTAGTGCCTGCCAAGCCTGCCAAGCTTTGTTCCTCCTGGACCTGGCTGCCCCAAGATAACTAACCACGGGGGCCCATAGACTGCTACATCCTTACACTGTGCATGTGTGATGTCTAATTATCTTGGGATATCTGATGTGGCAGGTTGGAGCTGGTGGCTGGGGAAGAAATTGTCTCACGAAGCTGGATGTTGGATCGGACGTGGCAACTCTGTGAGGTAATTATACCGGAGTTTCAGGGTGGTGCGGTTGGTGTGTAAGAGGCTGGATCAGCTCTCCCTCGGAGCATCGTGGGATGCCCTGGGCCTGGATAGTCTTGTTGCCCTTGGGGAAGTGAGGAAACCCTAGAAGCTGCAATCAGGAAGCGTTTCCTTAGTTTCAGGCCTCCTCGGAAGCTCCACTGAGGATATATCCTTTGACCTTACCCTGTGAACTGTGACTTCTTAGGGGTAACTGGGTCAGAGGGCTCGTTTTTGCCAAGCTTCAAGCCCAGTCCTTCGTGGGACCACAGGGATGCTTCAAATGCTCGGGCACGTCCGGGGGGTCAGGGATGGCAGACCAGGAGTTGGGAAAGCCAGCCTCCCGGGGAGGTGGCGACTGACCGAAGGAGGAAGAGTGCGGTGTCCCCCTAAGGACACTTCTAAGTCCCAAGGAGGTGCTGACTCCTCTCTCTCTGGAAGGCTGGAAGTGGCCGGAAGCATGGGAGACGGGCAGCCGCCTCTAGAGGCTTGTAGAAAGTGCTCTCTACCTATCCACAAGGGTTGTTTGTTTACAATAGAGCAGAGTGAAAAGGGTTAACACCAGCTCTAACCTGGAGTGGGCAAGTGACCCCCTGGAACTAACCATTCGTCCACCCAAGTTTTTCTTGAGCACCTATCAGGGCGGGCCTGTGAGCACATTCGAGACTTCCTGCTCTCCTCAGCTTCTCAGAGGGGCCGGCAGCTACCCCAAGGTGGAGGCCCGGCTGCAAGTCCTTTCTGCTGCCGGCAGGGCTGTGGGTGGGGACCGGGCGCCCCATTCCTGGTCTGGTAGCAGCGCCCTGAGCTTCCTTTGGGAAATACAATCCCATCTTTGAAAGGAAGGTGATTGCTATCTGTCACTCGGAATGATTGTGAGGACTCGAACACCTTGATTGTCAACTGTACTCCTAGGAGCGAGGGGTGTAGCCGGGATGTAACTCAAAAGGTGCCGGAGGTGGGGTCAGAGGCCTGGGTTGAATCCTAGCTCTGTCGCTCATTAACAGAGCTCTTAGAATGCCATCCTTGGCCCTCTGCTTCAGAAGGCTGAGTTAATCACACGCTTCGGATAAGAGAAAACCGCCTTTGGTCTGTAGCCCCCGCCTCCCGGCCACCGCATGGTTCACATGCTGGGACTTTATCGAGAACTGCGTCCCTCAGGGAACTTCCATTTCCATGTGGCCACATCCGCCCAACACGTCCTGTTTTCTCGCCTCGCCCTGTCTAGGCCACCAGCAGTCCATCCTGAAATCCACGGATCCTACCACCTTTCGGGTTCCCCCTGCGGTCCGTGCCCTGGGGCGGGGTTCCACGGTTGCTCATAGCAACCACACCCTTGCCCGCAGCTGGCCCCCTGGCCCCGCTCTCGCTCGATCCTTGCTCCCTGGCAAATCCCCAGCCCCGCACCTGGAGTGAGCGGCTGGGAGAGGAAAAGACTCAGGCTCCCCAGTGACCGTGCCCACCCGCTCAGGGGTCCTGGTGCTGCCTGGCAGACCCATGCTCTCGCCCGGCTCACACCTCCTCTGTCTCCTCCACTCGGCTGCCCCTTCCCGCGCTTCATTCTTGGCTGAGGACAGACGCTGCTGCTTATTTCTTCGGAAAACAAGCCAGCGGAAGAACACTTCCCCGGAAGGGCACCGAAGACCTAACGCATTCCCTGCGTGGGCCACCTGCCGCTGCGACTCAAGGGTCTCCCCTGCTCCTGCCCAGGCCAGGCCTCCCTGTGCACGTGACCCCTCCCCCCCACTCCACGAGGCCTTCACACTTGTGTCGTTCCTCTTCTCTTCCGGCTGCATCACCCTGTCCAGTCTCTCCTGGCTTGTTCTGATCAGCACACACATGGTCTCACAGCTCCTCCCCAGTGTCTGCCCCATTTCTCTGCTCCTTTTGTAGCAAAACTCCCCGGAGGAACGGCCTCTACTTCCTCTGCTCCCATACACCTGCGTCGCTCCAATTGGGCGTTTGTCCCCAACATGCTGTCTTGTCTCTTGAAGCTGCTCTTGTCCAGGTCTCCAGTGACCTCCACTTGGCTAGTTTCCAAGGTAAATTCTAGTCCATGTCTTCGTTGACTGCAGCATTTGGCTAACAGCAAACCAGGCCCTCGCACTTGGAAAGCCGTCCTCTCTGGCCAGGACGCTCTCTCAGTGTTTGCCTTCCACCACGCTGCCTCTCCTCACTCTCCATTCCCGCTTTTCCTCGCCACCCGACCTCTACTCCTGCATATTCCAGGGCTCTGCTTCTCTCTCCACACTCCTCCCTGGGGATCCCACCCAGCTGCCTGGCTTTAAAAGTCATCCACATTTTTCTGGTTCCCAAATGCACGTTCCCCATCTCCCACTGCATCCAGGCTGGTCTCCCCACTGCCTGTTCCGCATGATGCTTGGATGTCTCCCAGGTGTCTAACTCACCTCCCAGGTCCCCTCCTAGACTCTTCCCACTTCACTAAATGACAGCTTTCATCTTCCAGTGGCTCAGGCCACCACTTGGAATTATTCCTCCCTTCCTTACCGCAAATCGCACATCTAATCAGAAAATCGTGTCAGCTTCCCCTTCACAACTTATCTGGAATCTGCGCACTTCTCCCGCCTCCTGACTTCTCTGATGCCCTGTGTCCTCTCCCCTGGATGGCTGGTGACACCTCCTAACTGGCCTCCCAGCTTCCACCCTGGCCTCTGCGAGTCCATTCTGCACACCAAAGACACAGCGATCCCTTTAAAATGTGACGATCAGTCCTTTGCCCACAAGACCAATGGCTTCCCTTCTCAGGCAAAGATTCCCCCTCCCCTACCCTGAGTCCCCACAGGTGGCCCCTGACTCACTGCCAGTGCAGCTCTTTCCACTCTCCACCCCTTTCTGCACTCCATCCAGGTAGGTGTTTGTCCTGGCCGTTCCTTTCGCCTGGAACACTCTTCCCTAGATACTGGCGCAATCGCTGTCTTACCCTTACCCGGATCTCAGCTCAAACGTGCCCTCTTCAGTGAGCTCCCTCTTTTTCTCTCTGCAGTAGCAGTCTCTTCTCATGCTCCCATGAAGCTATCGTGAAGCTATTTTACTTTCTTCATAGCACTCACCATTATCTGAAATAATCGTATTTATTTCTTTACTTGTGTATTATCCATCTTCTTCCCCACCAGAAGGAAAGCTTTATGGTGGTACAAAGTCTGTCCCCGGTAGTTAGCACAGAGCCTACCACATGGTTGCCTGGGTTGCCACAGAAGGTTGTAAAGGTTGTTCACTGCACCAGAGCTCCTGGCTGAGGAGCCGGTGGGAGCTGATATAGCTGTCTGCTATTTTGCAATGTGTGCCAGTTGGGCTGGCTGTGGCTCTGTGGTGGGCATTCAAAAAGTATTCATTGAATAAATGACTGAATGATGGATGTGCAGAGCCTTTGCCTATTGTCTTCTGTAGGGGGCAGAGCCTGCAAAGCCTGGGAGGCCAGGGGATAGAAGAGAAAACAGTTTGGCGTGGGTGAAGGTGTTGCCCAGGCAAGGTGGGAGAGGTGGAAAGGGTCATGGGTGGTGAGCATTCAGACTCCATCCTAAGATATTCCAGGCCATGCATGAACCCACCTCCACCTTCCAGCTGGTTCTACCACGCCCCACCTAAATCCCTCTCCGCAGCCCTGGCTCCAGCCATGCCCTGCGGGTCCCTGTGAATTCCAGTACCTCTAGGAATGAGCAGGTGCAGTCCTTCCTTCCTTAGGTGTTTACTGAGAGCCTGTCCTGGGTCAGGCACTGTGCTGGGTGCTGGGAGCCCAGAGGCTATCAAAGCCTGGCCTCACCCTGAGAGAGCTCCCAGGCTAACCAGGGGGGGACGGGGGACGGACAGGGGTGGTGGGGGCGGCGGGAGGCGGGGAGGCAGCTCAGGTGGGAAGAAATGATCACAAGATCCCTAGAGAAGTGCTGCGGTAGAGGGTGCTCTGGGCTCAGAAGAGGCGGGGCTTGTAGGTAGGAGGCTGCAGGGAAGGTGACTCCTGAACTGGGTGTTGAAGGACAAGGAGGCGCCAGGCCCAGGGACAGGGAGTCAGGGAGCACTGCGGGAGAGGTTCAGAGTCTGGCTAGTGGGGTCGCAGGATCCTTGAGGTCCAGAAGAACACACACACACACACTCACACAGACACACACGTTTGGAGGCAATTTTGGAGTGTCCTTAGTCCCTCCGGCTTTGCCTGGGAAGAATGCCCTTCCTTCCCTCTGGTTCCAGCCCACCGCCTTCACAGGCCTGCAAAGCTCCCTTCAACTCTGGACTTTGTACCTGTCACCGGAAATTCACTTGTTTATTGGGGCCACTAGCCTGAGCAGCTGTGTGCTGCAGTGTCTGCCCCTTCTAGGGCCCACGGAACCCCTCTCTGGATCCGAGCTGTGCCACCCCCAGCATGGGGGTGGGGGTGAGGACTGAACCCGTAAAGTTCTTGGCAAAACCTTGGGAAGATGCAGAATGAGTCCTCCCCGTTGCCGGCGCTGCCTGCTGCCCCGCCTCCGCCCCACCTGCAGCTTGCCCCACCTGCTGCCTCCCCAGGTGAGTCAAGTGGCAGCTCTGGCCCGCCCACCAGTCCAGGTTCTGCCGGCCCCAGCCGGAAGCTTCCTCCACGGACTGTGTACGGTTCCTGAAGGTGGGAGCAGAAGGGGAAGGCATTGGGGGGCTGCAAGGGAGTACCCAGGCTCTGCAAGACCCCCGGGGGCTCCTGGCAGCAGGAAAGAGGTACAGATCAGAGCAGAGGTGTGTATCTGTGCAGAGCAGGGCTGTGTGCTTGTTTGTGGAGGAAAGTGTGACCTGAGGGGGTGGGGTGACGTATGCGCGCGCGCGCGTGTGTGTGTGTGTGTGTGTGTGTGTGTGTGTGTGTGTGTAGGGGGACGGGCAGCTCAGTGTGGGCCGTGAGTTCAGAGGCCTTTTGGGGAGTGTATATGTGCCCTTGGAAGGTTACAGTATGTGTATGTTTGTGTGTGTCTGTGTCTCCTTGGGAAGAATTCACAGGGACAGGGCGGGGAGGAAAGGAATAGGAGTAAAGTCTTAGAAACGTCAAATTGAATTCAATTAATTCCAATTTAACAAATTGTCATTTTTGGAGGACCTAGTGCCTAGGGTGAGGCCCACAGTAGGCTAATGAATGAATGAGCAGTTTACTGCTCCTTCCTAGTGCGCCCCCCACCCCCTTCATTCACACGCATGGCTCTGCGTGGCTGAGTGCCCAGCTCCGTGCGGCACCAGGGCACAGATTCATCAGCCAGTCCTGGCCCTCAGGGAGCTGCCCGCCTGGCAATGGCCACTTCTGACTGGTGGCTGACTGGGCAGGACAGTGTGGGGTCACCTGGGGGGGGGCCCTGGGACAACCTCGCGGGCAAGTATGGTCTGATTTGGCCATGATGGACAGGGGTCCGAAATGCTGAGGAGGGGAATGGCCGGGAAGCCAGAGGGTGGGTGAGTCTGGAAGGGTGTGCTACTGCTGGGGTGTGGGGGAGGGAGCAGTGGAGCAGAGGGGGAGGGGTTGAGGGAGCAGTGGAGCAGAGGGGGAGGGGTTGAGGGAGCAGTGGAGCAGAGGGGGAGGGCTTGAGGGCCACGTGCTGGCTTGCAAGGCTTGAAGGACACACTGAGGAGTCTGCAGGCAGCGCTGAGGGTATGGGGAGCTCTTGAAGGAGTTTTAAGCAGGCAAGTGATGGGGGCAGATTTGGGCTTTCGACCCATCACTCTGGGGAACAGAGTAGAGGTGGGGAGAGACCAGTGGGAGATTCTGGCTAGAGTCGAGGTCCAAGGTAAAGGTGGCTTGGACTCAGCAGTGGCAGTAGGTGAGGAGGAAGGGCAGAGTCGTTCCAATGATATTTAGAGGAAGAACTGATAGGGCTTGATGCCAGGTTAGGTGTGAGGAGCGAGGGTGTCTTTAAGGCATCTGTGTCAATGAGTATGACAGATACTCCCCTCAACTAGGTGCTTCTCTCCTAGGCACTTCTCTAGCCTGGCTACCCTGCCCCCAGCGACTCCCTGGAGTCAGGTGCTCCTCCTGAAGATACTCTCCAGCCCTAGCTGCTCCTCCAGGTATGTCCCTAATGCTGCTGCTCTTCTAGAGACTCCCCAGATTCAGATGTGCCTCCCCAGACACGCCTTGGATTCAGGTGCTCCTCCTCCAGGTGTTCCCAAGCCTACATGATCTTCCTCATGCTACTCCCCTAATCCAGGTGTTCTTCCTCTAGGTGTCCTGGCCCTGGGGATTCCCATCCAGGTAATTTCCTGGCTCAGGTGATGCTCGTTTGGATGCTCCCTGGGCTCAAGCCTCCCTCTGGGGGCAGAGTGTGGGCATCCTGTGGGTAGAGGTGGATGGACAGGGGTTTGAGGTGGAGTAGCAGTGGCTCCCACTGGGAACAGAAGGGCCCCTGCCCTGGGTGGGGATGTGCATCATCCTCCCCATGTGTGGTCTCCGCTTTGGCTGGGGAGCCAGGACCTACCTCTGCCCCATGCCCTGTCCTCAGCTTGCCAAACAGTGCAGCATACTGGGCTCTGGTGCAGTCTGGGGGCTTTGGTTGAGTCAGTTCCCCATTCTCTGCCTTAGAGCCCTCATCTGCAAAGTGGGGGTAATGCTTATACCCACACTACAGGGTTTTATGAGCCTGGTGCCTGAATCATAAGGAGTGCTCAGTAAGTTCTAGAATTTATTCATTTTTCTAGTATCTTCTAGAGCTGGACTCTGCAACCGTCCCTTACAAATGGCCAGTTGCTATGGGCTCAGCTTGTTGTTTCTCTTCTGTGGACGCCTGGTGTGGCCAGCTGTTCCGTCCCCAGCATTTGTGCAGCACAAACATGGCTGTGAGTGTGACCTGGAGTGTGCACCCTGTGGCCATCCCTGACACCTACACGTACGTGTATTTTCCAGGACTGGTGCCCTGGGGCTGCCTGGCATCTGGGGGGTCTCCTTGGAGCCAGGCTCTTTCTGGCGGAGGCTGAGGTTCACCAGCGTCGTCAGGCTCCTCCATGAATGAGACAAACCAAAGTGAGTGACTGTGGGGCGGTGACTGGGGGAGGCTCCCCTTAGATGATGGGGTTGGTGGGAAGGACCCTGCCAGCACCCCTCTTGGTGTCCCCAGAGAGCCCTATCTGAGGCTCACACATAATGCTGTCCCTTTCTCTGCAGCCAGTATGGGGCCCTCGGAGCTCCCCACGGCATCAGCCGTGGCCCCTGGACCAGGCACTGGGTCCCGGGCATGGCCGGTGCTGGTCGGGGTTGTGCTGGGGGCTGTGGTCCTTTCTCTCCTCATCGCACTTGCTGCCAAATTTCACGTCTGTCGCCGGTACTATGCCAGCTATCGGCACCGCCCACTGCCTGAGACAGGGAGGGGGAACCGCCCAGAGTTGGGCGAAGATGAGGATGATGATGGCTTCATTGAGGACAATTATATTCAGCCTGGAGCTGGCGAGCTGGGGACAGAGGGTAGCAGGGAACACTTCTCCCTCTGAGCCCCAATCTTTGGACACCTCCCCCTCCCTCCATGCCTGACAGCTTAAGGACAGTGGCTACTATGTGGGAGCCTTGAGCCTCAGGGACAGAGGCAGAGGGCTGAAAGGTTAACCAGGGGTAGAGCAATCTTCCCTTCCCTGACACTAGCCACCAAAATGACAATGACTTCTCCCTTGCTCAATAACCCTCAATGGCTCCCTGCTGTTCTCAGGGCAAAGCCTAACAAAGGCTTGAGTATGGAAAAAGTCCCTCTGTGATCCGCCCTCTTGATTTCCTTCCTTGCCTCTCCCTATGTGACTAAATGTTTGTCATTCCCCACCCACCACCCGATGCAGTTTCTCCATGCACCTCTGTTCACCTTGTTCCCCTGCCTAAACCCTCTATGACAGTGATGAAAACCCCAGTCAGTGGGCCCCGTGTGGCCTGCCTACCTGCCAGCATTTCACATGTGCCCAGATGATAACATTTGAGCAGGTGAACACCAGTGCCAAGCTCCTTAATGAAATTTTTTCCTATCAATAAAGTGGGTATTCTGGTTATATTATGTTTTTCACAGGGATTAATAAACCTATTTTCATTTTGAATAAAAAGTCATAGCTCATTTTTATCTTTCCTGAACCGAAACTTACCACTCATAGCTGGAAGACACTGCTCAGACTTCCCTTCCTCCAGGGCACCTTCCATCAGCCCATTCCTCTAATAACACCCTGTGAGTCCTGGCCACATTTTATTTTAATCTTTGTTACAGTGTGCACTTACCCCTTGCTGCACCTGTCCCCGCAGGCAGACTGAGCTCTCTGGGGTCCCCGGCTGTGTCTTGTCTCTGTCCTCAGATTCTTGCACAAGGCAGATGCCGAATAAATAGTATGAATCATTGTGGGCTGAGAGTGAATGATGAAAGGTGAGGAAGTGGAGTCCTCTGTGGAATACTTTACAAGAGTCTTGATGAAGAGGGGGAGCACGGGGTCATAGCTGCTGGTGGGGAAACTGAGCAAGGGAGGTAGGTTTAAGGTGGGAGATGCTTGAGTTAAGCTGCTTTCTATCTGTAAGCAACAGAAGGAGTTTGGGGGGAAATCCTGGCTGTTGCACAGAATCAAAGGGACACCTGACTTGGGAGGGCAGGAAGCCAGGTGGTCCCAGCAGCCAGAGGTCAGGCCTTGTCACTTAGCGGCATAGAACTCCCAAACTCTCGATTCCAAGTTTCCAGTTCTCAGGAAGAGAATCTGGCCCAGTTTGGGTCAAGTATCCACCCACCACTGGTCCAATCAGCCAAGGGGGGTTAGGGGCGCAGCACATCCGTGGTTTGGGGAGCCCACTCATTTGTTGCAGGTCATTCCCAGACAAGGGACAGTCTTCATGAGCCAGGCGGCCACCCCCGCATGTGTTCTCCCGCATGTGGTATCAACCTTTGAGGAAGGAGCCAGCAGAGAAGGCGGGTGTGCGATGGCTAACGGGGGGCGAGGTGCTTGAGGAAGAGGCAGGGGGTTAAGGGGTGCCCATGGCAGTGAGGAAGCCCAGGGGTGGACTGGATTGGTGAGGGCCTTGGATGCCAGGACGCAGAGCTTACACTTCAACCTGAGTTGAGGCTCGTCTGTGGCCAGGGAGTATCGTAATCATAATAGGGAAGTCCTTCTGGCTGCTGTGCAGAGAGGGATTGGAGGGGAGAGACAGGGAGGGAGGTGATAAGACCTGATTAAGGTGTGGCATGGCAACGGAGCCTCCAGGGACAGGAGGGAGGCAGAGTTGACTTTGGATATGGGGGGTAGTAAGGCATCAACAAAGCTGCCCCGGCTTCTGGTGGGGTGGCTGGGTGCATTGAGGAAGAGCAGGCTGGGGGGATGGGGCTTCAATGTTGGATGCGGAATTTCCAGGGGGACAGCTGGGTTCCCGGGGGAGAAGTCCAGGCTGGTGACATGGGTTTGGGAATACTCAGCATTCAGGTCACTGGGGGCAGGAGTGGATGAAATCTCCAGGGCTGGGCAGAGCGGGAGGAGGTGTTGAGGACCCAATAGGGGACACCCAGGGAGTATCAGCAGAGGAGACTGGGAGGAAGCAGCCAGAGAGGAGGGGAGCCCAGCTCACGTAGCCCCAGGCTGGCAGTCGTTCCTGAGTCCAGAGATGGGAGGAGCCGAGGCTGCCCCGGCAGCAGAGCTAAGGGGCTGAGGGCACGTACGGCCTCCAAGGGAAGAGCTGCTGCCCCCACCCACAGGTCCCTCGATGCCCCTGCACAGAGAGGCTGCCCCGCATGCAGTTCTGTGCCGAGAGCAGCTCGGCTGTCCCTGCTTTCACGTACTCTTTGGGACGTGAGTCAAGGCCTCTGAGGGATCCAGGAGACGGTAAGGGCCGGATCCCAGATCAGCAATTGCTCCTCCCGAGCCCATACCTGACAAGGGTCCACAAGCTGGGGCTTCCTCTCAGAACCTACAGTGAGTGACCAGCCTGGCTGAGCAGGGCCCTGGAGTCACAAGAACCCTGGACCCTGTCCGTCAAGACCGCCTGTGATGGGAGGACTCTTTCCCACTGTGTTCTGTATGCCTGGCCCCAGATGCACAGACAGCATGGTCTGGGTCTACAGGCTCAAAGGGCTGGGGGTGCTGGAGCTACGCGGGGGCCTGGGACTCAGCCAGGCCCTCTCTGGTCTGGCCTCTCCGGTGTCAGGCCCAGCATGGCCCTACACCTTGTCCCCAACTCCCCA
Source organism: Varecia variegata (assembly GCA_028533085.1). Classification (NCBI taxonomy): domain Eukaryota; kingdom Metazoa; phylum Chordata; class Mammalia; order Primates; family Lemuridae; genus Varecia; species Varecia variegata. The sequence continues at coordinate 79,690,732 of CM052444.1, forward strand.
GCAGCCACTACTGCCTACTCTGCCCTGGGAACCCCAACCCAGACCTGACCATGGGGGTCAATCCAAATACCTGCTGTCTTGGCCTGCTGCCTCCAAGGACAAGGCTGTGTCCCTTATCCTGGGTGAAGGGCACAGACAGGAAGTTTAAGAAATTCCAGCAGCATCCTGGTGGAGTGGGGAAGTGAGTTGAGAGTGCAGGTTACTTGGATTCAAATCCCAGCTCTGCCATGTACATGCTGTGTGGCCTTGGGCAAGTTACTTAGCCCCTCAGTGCTCCAACCTCTCAGTAAAATGGGGATCCTAACATCACTTACCTCCTATGGGTGTTAGCAGGAGTAAATGAGTTTCTGTGCAAAATGGAATAAAGCAAGTGCTCTGCAAGTGTTAGTTATGTCCCTACAGGCACCCCCAGGGCACTGGCTCCCCACAAGAGGTAACCAGCGTTAATCCTAAGGGAGGAGTTGCCAAGCCTCCTCCTTCCTCATTCACTTCCTGGCTGGGGATATGAACATCTCTGTTTCTCAGGACTCAGGTGGTAAGATCTGGTCAGGAGAGCAAAGGATTTGAATTAGAATTTCTGATGCTGTAGAATATAATAGCAACACAAACGACAACACTATTATTAGTGTTCTAAGGCACTGATGTTGTTCTAGCACTTTCTTCTAACAGTCCTGCTGGGCAGGCAACCCCATTTTATAGATTGAGATGCGGCTCAAGCAAGTTAACTGTACCCAGCAATAATGCCATGATGTCACCGTGAAGAAATGATCAAACAGACTCAGAGGGGAAACTCTTGCTTGCTGGACTCGCTCCCATCTTGCTTGGGCTGGCTCCTCCCTCCCCCAGCCTCCTCAGCCCCTAGCAAATGGGGCTGAGAAGTTTCAGGGTGCAAGCTCCAGTTTGGGGGAGCAGGCCATGAGGGCAGAGTCTGCAGGTCTCGTTGGTGTCTGGGCCTGGCCCCGAGCATCTGTGGCCCCTCCCTGGGGCGACTGGCAAGGCTGTGCCTAGGGGAGTCTCACAGGTCCCCTGGAGAAGAATCAAGAAGGCAGCCCCTGTCTTTGTGCAGGAATCGGGGCATGAGGGGCCATGTGTAGGTCCCCTGGGGCCTGGAGGAAGCTCCTCAAGGGAGACTTGAGTGTCCCCAGAAGGCCCAAGGCTCCTGTGAGATGTGACTGAATATGATGTGAGGACCACCTGGACTGGCCCAGATTTGGCAGTTTCTAGAATGTATTCTTCCAGAATCAGACATGCAGGTGACATGGCTGAGAACCTAGAGTTTGACTGTTAAGCCCAGGAGGGACATGTGCCAACTTTCTCTACATTTCACCTGCCACCTCATGAGAGCCTCTAGGTCCAGGCCACTGTCCCCTGTCTCCCATCAGCTCCCTCTCGCCTTTTCTGTCCGTTCAGTATCAGTTTAGATTTCAGGGTCTGGCCCTTCTTTGTGCTGTTCCTTCTTTCTGGGATACGCTTCCCACCTCGCTAGCTTGACGGCTTCCCATCCCTCGGTGACCAGCCAAGATGGGCTGTTTGGCTATTTCTGGGGTTGTTTGGCCATTTCTTCTTATTTTTCTAGGGCCAGTCCCGAGCTCCACACAGCCGCCACCAAGTCCCAAATCCTATCTGGCCACAGGACTCTACTTCCCTGGTTAAAATCTTTCCATGTTTTTCAGTTCCTGAGGACAAAGTCCAAATTCCTCAGCTGGGTGAGTGATGAGTTGCAGAAGTTTAGCCAGATAGTAAGGAGGGTGAAGACAGCAGGGGCAGCTTTAGAGAGAGCGAGCAGAGAGGCTCGTGGGCCGCTGGTTGCCGTGTAGACCGAGGAGGGCTTTGGAGACATGGTTTGAGCTAGTGGAAGGCAGAGGTTGTGCGAAGTCTGCTTTCGTGACTGAGGAGGTGGAAGCATTTCTGCCTGGCCTGTGCCTCCACCCAGCTCATACTGTCACCTGTCTCCTGCTAGAGTTGGTGTAGAGGTGCTGACTTCCGCTACCCTGTGGGCCAGGCCCTCTCGGGGCACAAGCCCTCATCTCAAGCTCATCCCAGGAGCGGCTGGCGCTGGCCTTGCCCACGGTGGCTGCTCCATCAGGGGTTTATGCTAACGCTCCCCCTCCCCACTGTCTAGAGCTCTGTGCATCTGTTTTCCTTTAGTTTCTTAAAAGAAATATTGTGAGAATTGTGAAACAGTCTGACCTTGTCTCGGATGAAAGGAAAAGGAATTTCTCCCTATACTATAGAAGGGCGTTGGTCATAGTGAGAGATCCCTTTGGGAACCCAGGAAGAAGGAGAACTTCTGGGGTAGACAGCACAGGGCGTGGGAGGCCAAAAGATTCTGGGACAACAGGGGTAGTGGCCTAACTCCCCCCACCCCAAGTTATAGGGGGGTCTCTCCCTGCCCCTTGCACACACTTGCCTGCTGGCCAAGCCGGAGTTCTTCCCCCACCCAGCAAAGCACCGACTGTGTGTCGGGCTCGTGCCAGGAACTAGGGGTGCACAGACAAGTGGGCACAGACTCCGTGGGAGGAGCTCACCTCCTGATCGGGGAGACGGGCACACAGAGAAAGAGAAGAACAAGAAGGCAAAGAGAACAGAACTTCCGAGGAAGTGAGAGAACGTGACAAGTTCGTGGCTCGTGGGGTGCTTTGCGGGGAGAATGAGACCAAACTGTGTCAGGGAGCCCGTGAGAGGCGGGGAGCCACTGGGAGGTTTTAACGTAGATTTTCATTTTGGTTTTTGGGACGATCACTCTGGCTCAAGTGTGTGTGTGCCTGGGGCTGGGAGAAGCGGATTTGAGAGAAGAGAGCAAACGCAGGGAGAATAGTAAGGAGGATGGTGCGCGATTCAAGCAAAGGCAGAGGGTCCCTTCGAGGTAGTGGGTATGAAAACATGGATTCAGTGTCTGCGAGGGGAGCCAGAGGAGTTGGTGATTTGCTATTGGGCTTGGGTGTAGAGAAGGTGAAGCTGCCATGGCTGTCTTGGGCCGCCCGAGGTTTCTCACCCAGATGCCTGCTGAGTGCTGGCACCTCCAGACAGGACAGAGGGGCTAGTTAGCTCCAGATGAGAGAAGCAGGATTTTGAATACGCTGCGCAGAGTCACCCACGGGACACCCAGGGAGAGGCGTGTCCTTGGCGTTCTGTCCTCTCCTGGTCTCCTCCCGCTGCTCCCTCCCTCAGTCTGCGACACCTTCGCCCTCACTGTCAGCCCAGCATTTTCTCCAGGAGACATCCTTGACCTTGCCTGCTGAAAGCAATTTTTTCTCGTCAAAGCCTCTGTAGCTCTAGTGTAACGTCTCTTTGGAGACAGGTCTCCTTTCCCCGCCTCTCTGGGTATGTTCCACGGGGCTCCATGCAACCTGCACCTCGCAAAGCAGGAAGTGAAGACAAAGTAACCTTGAGCACTGCGCCCAGTGGAACTTTATTGTTGCCACCCAGGAAATGTAACTGCACACCACAGAAGGGGAGCTCCCTTCCACGGCTGACTCCAAGCAGGATGTGACTCTCACCGGCCCAGGAGCCCAGAAGTGGGCCAGCTGGTGCAGCGACTGCACAGACACAGGATGTTCTGGTTTCAGGGGTGGGGTGGGAGCTGCAGGGAATCAGCTGAAGGGACGCAGTGTGAGGGAGGAGCAGTCTTCAGAGAGACCAGCTCTGGACTGCCCTGTACCAAAGACCTCGTCCTGAACCCGCAAGTGAGCAAACACGAGGGACTCAGGTCCCCGGACCCTCTCCCTGGGACAGCAAACCCACCGCCTTCCCAAAGCTCAGCATCCACTCAACCTGCTCCTCTCCTGACCTGGCCTGGCTGAGGGGACCTCTGTGGTGCTGTTTATAAGGCTGAGACAGGAGCGAAGAGCTCACTTTGGACAGGTGGGGCATGGGGGAGGGAGGGGGTCTCTGGGGTGAGATGGTGAGGTGATGACAAGACAGCAGCAGCCACCATTTTATTGCACATCTGCCATGAGCCCAGTCCTTCCATACACGTGACGTTTCATCCTCACGGTCCATGACCACAACCACGGACAGCAAGCAACTGCGGCTAGAGAGGTTAAGTCACTTGCCCCAGTCCCCCAGCTGCCGAGTGCTCCGGGGGGAGGGCACGCTAGGTCTGTCCTGTTCCAGAGCCCTGTTCCTCCCACTTTGCCACCAGTTACTCTGGGTCCCTAGTGCCGTCTCTGGGGTGGGCAATAGTCACCCCTGTGGAAATCTCTGGTGGGTGCTGCAGGATGGGGTTTGAGGGGTGCTGGAAACGGGGGTCAAGAATGGTCAGGGACCCCAGACACAGGCCATTCCATGGACACAAATACTCCATTCCAAGGAGGCACACACTAACCTTCCTGGGGTGTGGGTGTGTGGGAGCACACAGGCTCTTGATCACATATCACACAATCCCACTGAGGGCTGCCACAGCACTGGGCACACACTAGCCACACACGTATGCACATATGCACCACAAACGCACATACCCCGGCACGATTCTGGGGTCACTGGGGCAGGTGGGGGGAAGGGCTCTGGCTCTGTCAGATGAGGTTGGCGATGCTGGATGTGGTCTCATGACGCTGGCCAGCCGACAACTGTCCTGAGATGCTGAAGATGCTGCCACTGCCACCGTGGCCCCCGTGGGTGGAGGGGGCGGCTGTACAGATGGAGGTGCAGTGTCCACTCACGCCCACCTGATACAGCAGCAAGCCCAGCAGCAAGAACGAGCCCAAGGCAGCCAGAGCGATGCCCACCGACAGCATGGCGGCCAGGGGCCGAGCAGGGGCAGGGGCCGCGGCCAGCCCCGCCAGGGTCAGGCCGGTGACCAGCAGCACGAGGCCGCTGAGCAGCACCATGAGGGCATCAGCCCCTCCGCCGCTGCGCAGCAGGGCCACATGGTGGGCCTGGCGTATGCAGTTCATGTCCTGCACGGCCGAGCTCATCAGCTGCTTGACCAGAACCAGCAGGGCCAGCAGGCAGAGCACGGTGCCGGTCGCTAGGCGCCACTCTCCTGAGCGGCTGCTAGTGGACGACAGCAGGACCACGCCACCTGCCCCACAGCCCGCCACAAGGCACACGGCCACGGCAAAGCAGAGCACCGAGCGTCGCGGCTGCTGGGACCACCACAGCTCCACCTGCTCCGCCAGCACATCCGGGGGCAGCCCCTGGGTCCCCCGGGCTTGGGCCTCCTGTTCAGACATGGCGCGCTCAGGCAGCGGTCAGGGCAGAGGGCAGAGTCAGGGGGTCAGAGGGTGCAGTTCATGGCCTGGTGCCCCCACGACCTGCTTGGCAGCTACAGGCCCAGAGTCCTGTTCCTCTTGCAGTGCAGGCTGTGGTCCCCATTGCCTGCAGGGGAAGGATCACAGTCTTACCTCCCCAGCGCACCTGAGCTTCATGGTTGCACCTGGGAGCCTTGGGGATGCCCCTGAGAATCCTCCCCATGTCCCCTGGAATCCCCCCAGGAAAGCTCTGTCCCTTGGGAAAGCCTCTCCTGTGACCCCAGGAGAGTTCCCACCCCCCTACAGTACCCCGCCCCCACCCCCGCACCCTTTGGGGAATCCCCTTGCCCAGCCTCTGACCTCTCTGGCTCTGGCTCTCCCAGTCGCCTGTCCCATCCCGGCTGGCCGAGGGAGCTGGTGCCACGGTGGACGATGGGACGAACAGCCAGAGATAAAGCCTCATTCAGGATCCTACTCACATGGCCTCAGCTGTCACTGCTGGTTTCTGGGGGGAGCAGTGGGGAGGGACGGGGGCTTATGACTTAACCCTTCTGGAACCAGAAGCCTGGCCCTGGATCTGCTCTCTTAGGCCGCGTCCTCTTTCTCTGGGGTTTAGGATCGGACTCTGGCACCCCCTCCCCTCACATCCCGACCAGTCTTACAGCCTGACTTGGGCACTATAAACTGCTGGTGCCCAAATCCCTCTCTCCAACCGGACCTCCCTCCCAGGTCAATTGCTACCCTGATGTCCCACAGTCACCCCTGATGCAACAGGTCCCAACCCAAGCTCGTCATCATACCCCAAACCTGCTCTTCCTCCTGCGTTCCTCGCTTCTTGCACACAAGACAACACCACCCTCTCAGCCACTGCCGGACTCCTCCCTCCCGCCAGCTAATCCACCTCGGCCGGGCCCTTCCCATCCCGGAAGTCCACCTCCGGCATTTCTCCATCCAGTTCCCAGCTCTCCTCCCACCGCTCCTGCCTCCTCACCCCCTGCACCTCTGCTCACCCCTCTCTTCTCCACCCCTCCACCCCCATACCATCCTCCTCCATGCTTTCCCTAAAGTGTCGAAGGAGAAAGGAGGGCTCTGGATTTGAACCCCACCCCCATCCTTTCCATAGGTGGGAACCTGGCGAGGGATGTGACAGCAGCTGCTCATTTAACCTGTCCCAGAGGACAGCAGGGCAAGAGTGAAACAGCTGTGGTTCCTGCACTCCAGGAGCCCCAGGCTGCAGCAGGAGCCTGAAGCAAGCAGGCCTGGTTCCTGCCATCAGTGCTGGGCGTGGGGCCCACAGGAGGGGCTTGTGGTAGGGTCTGGGAAGCCCAGTGAGCTCATCTCTGAGAGCTTCAGTCTCCTTATCTGAAAAGTGAGGACAATAGCATTTATCTTGGGGGGGGGGTGTTGAGTCATTTGACATCTTCATTTCAGAATTCCAATGTGGCCTAGAGCCTGCATAGATGCTCAAAGCATGCTTTCTGAATAAATGAACACGATGTCACCCCTCCGATTCCAGTAGGACATAGGATTTAGGTCCTGGATCATTTCAGGAATTGACTACGTGGCCATGCACAGGTTACACGCTGGCGAGGTATTTGTCCTCCAGGAGACCCTCTGCGGGGGTGGGGGGGGAGGGGGGAGGCTGCCCTCCCCCACAGGGTGGGCGGAGCTGGTGCTGACACCCCCGCCCCCAGGAAATAGGGGAGGGCCTGTGGGTGGGGCTGTGGAGTCAGGCCCAGCATTCCTGTGGGCTGGGACTCCACTGGTCCGAAAGTGCTTGCACAGGTGTGCTGAGACCCAGGGCTAGGCTAGGGCTGGGATGGGGGTTCTCAGGGGAAGAGCCAGTGGAAGGTGGGGGAGAGGGAGATGGGGGCTGTGGGGAACTCACGAGAAGCTTGGATGGGCTGGATCTGATCCGAGAAGGCAGGACAGGGCAGGTGGGGCGCTCCAGCTCCGTTTCCGGGGAGACGCTTCACCTGCCTAAGCTGCGCTCAGGTGAGCCTGGGGGGAGAGGGATTAACAGGTGTTGTTTCCAGGCTGGGCCTGAGCCGATTGGCTGACGTGGCACTGCTCCTTCTGCTGGGCAGAGGCATTCTTGGGAAGGGAGGGGCCTCTGCCTGCTGCTGTTAGGGCTCGGAACACAATTCGCAGACCTGGGCAGCAGGAGGAATGTTGTGTACCTGTCCCAGAGCCTGGGCCCCACCCCCACCCCCAGCTCCAACCCCCGTTTAGCTTTAGCCCCAGCCTCAGAACCTAACCTCAACTCCAGCCGCAGTTACCAACCCTAACTAGCACCCCCAGCTCCTGTCCCTGCCCCAGCTCCTGCTGCCCGTCTGAGCCCCACGCCCCAGCCCCATTTCCAAATCCAGCTCTAGTTCCAGCTCCAAATACAACCCCAAATCTGGCTTGAAATCTCAGCTCCAACTTCTAAGTCTAACCCAAACTCTGGACTTAGGTTCTAGACCCCAACCCCACCCTCAGCCCCAAACTTGACTCCTGTTCCTGAATCCAGCCCCCAAAACCCAATGCCAACACCAGCTGACCCCCAAACCCAGCCCCAGTACCTCCATCCCTTGGCCCCAGATTGGAGCCCCCAAAAGCCCCTCGTTCATTCTCCTCCAAAACCTCAAATGCCTGGCCCAGGCAGGCCTCCCCACATGGCCAGACCCTGCTAGAGGAGGCAGGATTTGAGTGAACAGGGAGGAGGGGTAAAGGCCTTTCGGATGAGAAGCAAGGGCTCCCAGAAGGCATTTCAGAATAAACGCCACCTTCCTTCACAAGGCTCACAAAGCCCCTGCCATCCACCCCAGGCCAGGCATTTGCCACTGGCCCCTGCCCTCCAATCAGTGAGTGGCGTTCAGTTCTGCAGGCTCTGCACGCCACTCTGCCCTTCCGGTTTTTGAACCCAGAGTTCCCCTGCCTGGGATATTTACCACTCCCTAGCCTCACAGTCTTCAACTGAGTCAACACCTCCTCCAGGAAGTCCCCCCATGACCAGCAGGCTGGTTTAGGGGCCTCTTTGGTATACCCACGGCAGCTGTGCTTCCCCCACAACCGCTCATACTGCAGTGTACTTATTGCCCTTTATTTACTTACCTGTCATCCGCTACTAGACATGTGGTCCCCAGTGAGTGCAGGAATAGTGCCTGTTTTGCTAACCATCATGACCTCAGGTGCCAGCACGTGGGGAGTAACCAATAAATGTGTTGAATGGCTGAAGAATGAAAGTGGGAAGTGACAGGTGTGGGGTTTTGAGCAGGGAGCATGTGAGATGAAGCTGGAAGACAAGTTTGGCTCAGGCTGCACAGGACCTGGAAGGCCAGGGTGAGGCATTTGGACTGTGTAAGGTGCCCATGGTGGGTTCTGAAGTGTAACAGGGACGTGGCCGGGGCTCTGCTCCTAAAAGGCAAATCTGGCCTTGCACACCCCGTACTCCAGTCTGGTGAAGGGGCGGCTGGTTGGAGGGGAGCAGGCTGTCCCTTATCTCCTGCACCCTTATGATGCCTCTTGCTCTCTCCTTGTGATGGGGATGAAATAGAAAAGAAAAACAAAGTCAAAGTTATCTTTCCATTATCAGTTCACAAAATAACTGTGCTTCTCTTTGCCCTGTCCTGTGGCGTTGGTCAGGGGCCAATCGTAACTCTAGAACAGCCCTGTCCCATAGAGATACAGTGTGAGTTGCATTGCAATTTAAACTTTTCTAACAGCCACATTAAAAAATTAAAAAGAAACAGGTGAAAGTAATACATTGAAATTAAGATATTTTATTTGATTCCAAAATACATTTGAATATACAAGTTCTTAATGAGCTATTTTATAGTCTTATTTTGTACAAAGTCTTGACAGTTCAGTGTGTTTTATACTTACACATCTCAGTTCAGACCGGCTGCATTTCAATGCTCAGTCGCTACCTTTGGCTTGCAGCTGTGTCCTTCCAGGGCGGCACAGCCCTAGATGTCCTTCCCCTCAAGAAAGGGTTAGGGAAGGCGGGACTGGAGGGACAAGGGTGTGGCATTGCAGGCTTTCACCCTGCCCTTTGCAAAGCATTGCAAGGGATCGCCTTCATAATAAAGGGGCTTGGCCCAGAGGAGCCACAGAGCAGGGGGCCCAGCAGGGCTCGCTGGCTGCAGACTCCTCTTGCACACATTTGACATTTACTTACCCTCTGGTCCCAAGGAGGGTCCAGCCCCAGCCAGACCCACAGTCCAACTATCCTGGGCAGAGCTGGGGCAGGAGACCCATGAGATTTTCTTTCCTTTTCCGTTCCCTTGGGTGTTTGGCGGGAGAAACAAAGCTTAAAAGCTTCCTCAGTTTAAACATTGACTGCGCAAGTCTTTATTCTACTTCTGGGTCTAATCAGTTAGCTTGGAGTGAAAGTGGAAAGGCAGGCTCCTCTCAGGGCTGTTGAACTCTGTCCCCAAAGCAGAAATTGCTGGTAGCTGAGATGGGCGGTGGTGAAGGTGAGGAGCAGGTAGCAGCCCTGGGCACAGAGTGGAAGGTGTGGACGAACCGCCCCCAGATGCATCAGCAGGCAGGGGCTGGAGTACGGAGGGGAGAACTGAGAGGAGGGGCTGCGGCCGCCTCCCTGCTTCTCACGTCCCACCTCAGGCTAGTCTCAACCCGGTGGCCACAGCGAGCCCACGAAAAGGTAGAGCAGGTCGTGCCAGTGCCCACCTCCCTCAGAAACAGCGTCCTCCCACCACCTCTAAGGCCCTCGCCGGCTCCATTCCTGCTGCCTCAGAGCCTCTGCGCTGGCTGTTCCCGCTGCCTGGAGGGCGTCTCTCCCACGTGGCTCCCTCCCTCCCTTCCTTCAGGAATGTTCTCAGGGAGACCTCCTGGCCACCCCGTCTAAAATCACAACCTCCTCTAATACTTTCTACCCCTGACCTTACTTCTTTTACTGCCTTTATTCCTTATGTTTCTCCTTAGCACTCATCACTCTCTAATACGCTGTATATTTTTCTTAGCAATCTGGAATTTTGTCCTCACCCCTAGAATGTAAGCTTCATGAAGGACAGGACTTGAGTCTGTTTGTTCCTTGTCATATCCCCAGCTCCTGGGATACGCCTGGCATATGCTCAACACATGTTTGCTGGATGAATGAATGAATGGTGGAAAGAACACTGGTTTTGGTCTCAATTGGTCTTGAAGGTTGAAGTCTCAGCTCCGGCCGTGTAGCCTTAGAGAAACTGCTTAGTCTCTATGCGTCTCAGTCTCTTCCTTTGTAAAATGGGGACACCAGTACTTAGTCTACATAGTTGGGGGGATTAAAAACAATAGAGTTAATTAATTCAGCAAACATTTACCGCATCCCTTCTCTGGAGCAGGTGTTGTGCACGTGCTGGACAGACAGTGGTGAGTAGACAGGTGCCTCCCTGCTGTCCTGAAGGGCAGGCTTGGGGACGTGTGGGGACAAAGTGCAGCACAACCGCAGGTCCCCAGTGGCCCAGGCACCTCCACCCCATGGTCAGTGACAGTTCCCCGAGATAGACGTCTTTTGGAGTATGAGTCCCACTCACAGTGACCATCCTCACTGCAGGAGAGAACCCCAGCAACCACGATTATATTTTGTGGCCACCACTATGGCTGTAGTTGATTAGGTAGAGTGAGCCCCAAGCTGGGCTGAAAAGATTCTCCTTTTGCAACTGATAATTGGACTAGATTTTGTTTCGGCTTGAGGGCTTCTACTAATGAGAGGCACTAAGGTACCCTTCTGCCAGCTGAACTGGCAGTGGGAAGCCGGTGTGCAGAGAGGAACAAGGACAGGAGAGGGACAGGGGTTCCAGCAGTGTCCCAGGCCCTGGTTCAAGTCCTTGAGGCCAGGTTGCATCTCTGCCATGAGATTCCATGAGCCAGATAATAAATTCTCCTTTTTTGCTTAAACTGGCTGGAGTTGGTTTCTGTCACTTGTAGCTGAAGAAGGGCACCCCGAGCTCCCATGTACAGAACAAGAATCTCATAGTCCCACTTATAATACATTTAATGTATAAATATATGCAGTAGGTATTTAGTAAGTACTAGCTCACATTCACTGCCCCGGCCAAATCCCACCATATGACACATACTAGATGAGCAATAAATACAAATCTACGTATACTGTCGGTCATAGTGGATAATAAATAACGCTAGTCCTTCCTATTGCCGGGTGCGCGCAGCAGGGTGACTTCCTTGTAAATCTGCTCCCCAGCCCAGCCCAGCTCAAGGGAGTCTGACTGCATCTTAAACATGTATAAGCAGGACCTGAACCTCCAGTGGTCTAGGAGAGCTCACCCCAGTGGAGTTCAGGAAGAGTGAACCCCACTCCTGGTGCTGAGACGGCTTCCTTTTCACTTCTCACTCCAAATCCAGAGCAATGATTTTGTCTTTTTTTTTTTTTCCTTTTTTGTTTGTTTTTTATCCTTCTTTTTGAACTGCCTGGAATGAACAGAGCAATGATTGTAAGGGGGTCCTACCTAGGCACCCAGGCCCACCAGGGGCACTCAGGTACCTCCTGGGACCAGCTGGTTGGCCGTGGCTGACTATGTTTTGTGTGAGAAGCAGGATGGTGATGCCAGAACATCTTGCAGGGCAGGGTCTTCGGTGCTGAGAGAACAGGATGGCAGAGGAGGCTCAGCTGGGCAGCTCACACTGTCTGGCCACAGCTGATGCCAAGATTCTAGAAGAAGAAGAGGGGGCCCAATGGATGACTGGGGCCCAGAGAGAGGAATTCTGGAGGCTCTTACATCAGGGTGGCACAGCAGCCACCAATGGCACCAGCTGTCACACCAGAATTAAATGAGTCCTCAGAGCCAACAGTGGATTGCAACAAGCAGAGCAAAAGCACAGTGCATGCCTGGTCTCGTGGGCGACCAGCAGGGCCTCTGTGGCTGCTGCAGGAGGAGGTGACTGCCAGGCCTGCTCCATCCACGAGGGGTCAACTGTCTGAAGAGACCTTGTGAGGGAGGAGGGAACACCAGGGGAGTGAGTGCCTCTGGCCTCCCATGGAGTCAGGATAGACAAAAGAGTGGGAGGTCTTGGACCCCGCAGCCAGAGCACCAACGCCTCCCAACAGGTTGCTGTAGCAGCACTGAAGACGGACTTGCAGAGGTGAACAAGGCTGTACCTCTGGCCCTGGACTTTCTAGCAAGAAGCTGTTCACCCTGTGTAGCCAAGAAAACACCCTGCCAACCTGCTGGCCAAGGCACCAGGTTCCACAGGGTGGGGCTTTCCCTGGCCTCGACTTCCTCCTTCTCCTCCTCCTCCTCACCAGCTGGGCAGCAGCCAGGTTCAGGCTCAGCTTAGCTTGGCCTGGGAGTTTCTGCTCCTTTAACCTCTGGTTTACACTCTCTGGGTGTCACATTCCTGCCCCCTCCACCGCTTGGCCTGCAGGGCACTGGAGCGTGGGCTCGGAGTCCCTGTGTGGGCTGGACTCCGGCCCACACCTGTGTGGCCACGGCCGGTCACTTTACTCCTCTTGGTTTTGATTCCTTGTCTGTAAACCAAGGTCCATCTTTACATGAAATGTGATGTCTTGACTCTAAGATATTTTTCAGTTGAAAAATCTATCACTTGAGTGTCGACACGTCCTGGCCACAGAGAATTTCCTTCTGGGCCTCAGAAAAGCTCCAGCTTCCTCGTCATTGTTGTGCTTCCCAGTCGTCCTCACTCCCGCTTGGCTCGGCCGACTCCCGCCATCCCCGAGCCAGAAGCGCTCGCGCCTCTCCCTCCCCCTGCCCTCATCTTGGTCCAAGCTACTGTCCTCTCCCAGCTGGACATCCACAACTTCCCCTACCTGGGCCGCCTGCCTCCACTATCGGGTCCCCTCAATCGGTTCCCCACAGACACCTGAGTGAGCTTTCAAAGCAGGTGCAGCTCTTGTCCTCATGGCTCTCTCCTCGCAGGAGAGGCAGACATGAGGGTGAGGAAGGAAACAGCACGGCGTGTGTCAGACGGATGGGGAGAGAGTCGGGAATGCCTTTCTGAGGTGACATTTAAGCTAAGGTATGAAGGATAAGGAGTTCACAAAGCGAGGTGTGGGGCAAGAGCACTTCAGGCAGAGGAAACCACGCGTGGAACAACCTGGAAGCGGGAACCTCGGCCTCTCATAGGAACTGAAAGGCCAGTGGCACTAGAGCTTGGAGCGCGGTGGGCAGTGACCCCCATGTGCCTTCTGCCCTGCACGGTCTGGCCCTGCCCCCCAACCTCATTTCAAGTCAGTTTCTTCTGCACAGATAAAGCCAAGATGCGAGTTTGGAGTGGAGTTTGAGTCCAGGAGAGCCCGCATACCTAGCCTGCAATGTAGTGGGCTGTCATCTTTGCGGCTGAGGCTCTCTGGGGTGTCTGGACTTTTCCCTGCTCTCTGGACCTGGTCTCCCAGTGGGGGAAGACGTGGGGAGCACACGGGTACGGAGGGGACAAGCTGGCTGCTGTGACGGGTGCAGGCTGGGGTGGGGGACGTCATTGTGCAGGAGAGAGTCCCCTGTAGACCCTGTGGCCTCTGTGCGTACCTTCCTTCTGCTAGCCACAGCCTTCGGGAGAGCCTTGCCAAACACGACAGCCAAGTCCCAGCTATCACTGAAACTAGCCCAAGAGCGGTGCCCAGAGTTTCGGGAAAGCAGATTAGGGGAAGACGGGATGATGCCAGGTTTAAGACAGCCAGCCAAAGGTGACCAGTGGGGACCAGCAGGGACTGTGGGCTTGAACATTTGTCATTTGGGTACTAGAGGAGTGCCTGGCCCCTGCAGGCAGGAGAAGACAGGGTCGCTGGGTTATATTCTTTTGTTCATCAGTGCATAAAGAACTATCTTTCCTGGTGCCTGTGTGTGTCTCAGGATGCACCTGAGAGGGACAGCTAGAGGGAGAAGTGCCCCCAGAAACGGAGGAGTGGGGCAGGGCCCTGCAGAGCACAGACGGCAAGTGTGGAGTGGTGGAGGTAAGAGGAAAGAGGGCAGAGCTCTGCTTATCGGCCCAAGAACAGGGCCAGCAGGTACCATAAGACTTTGGGGGAATTCTTGTAACATTTCCATGTCCATTACTTTACTGCCATCTTTTCCTCCTCTTTACACAGATATAAAAATCTCCAGAAAGCCTCACTGCATTTCACAAAGGAGAAGGACACATGGCAGGCTTCGTCTGGTCCTGACGGAGCAGGCAGAGGAGAAAGCCCGGGGAGAAGCAGCAGGAAGCCCCATCCTCGAGGCCCAGGGAGGAGAGGGGGTGGCAGGAGGCCAGCCCCAAGTCCAGTGTGATCTCAGCGCCAGGCTGCCCTGTGCCCACACAGGGACAAGCAGCGGTGGCTTTGGACAAGCTGGAGCCCCCAGTTCTCAGGCTCCCACGTCCCCACCCCGCCCCGGCCCCCAGATAAGCAGAAGTTGGACAAGCTGTGGGCAAACACCTTTATTCCGACTGTGTCCCGGACTCCCCAGGGTGAGAGGTGGGTGGGGTCACTGCTGCAGGGACTCCAGGGACTCCGGCCGCAGGCACGCGGTGCTGCTTCTGGCTGTGGCCGCACATGGCTCAGCAGAGGGGTCACTTGGTCTGCACCTCGAAGTCCACCTCTGAGCTGAGGGAGGGAAGCCGGGTTCCGGCGAGGGTGTGGAAGCCGGGGACCTGCTCCTGCTCCTGAATCTGGTCTCTCAGGCGCTGGATTTCCAGGCGCTGCATTTCGATGATTCTCCCCGTTTCTTCCTGCTCGTTCAGTCTCATGGTGGGGGTGATGATGAGCTTGTCCCTGCTGGGCGCTGTAAGGGACAGAGCAGGACCTCAATACGGGCCTGTTCACTGGACCGCCACCTGTTTCCCTCCTCCCTCCCTGCCTCCTCAAACACTTATTAGGCACCTACCATGGGGCAGATAATCCCTGATGCTAAAC
This sequence comes from Varecia variegata, assembly GCA_028533085.1. Lineage (NCBI taxonomy): Eukaryota > Metazoa > Chordata > Mammalia > Primates > Lemuridae > Varecia > Varecia variegata. The sequence goes on from CM052444.1 coordinate 79,705,774, forward strand.
ACAGAGATAAACCACTTCATTTCTAGCGGAGACGGACAAATGAAGAGACATGTTTCCGAGTGCTGAGGTGAATGGTGAACACGACCTAGCCCGGCCCCTGAGCCCGAGAATCCACCTGCCCTGAGCCCCTCCCCATGGCCCTTTCTCAGGGAAGGTGGCACTCTCCTGTTGACCTGTGTTGGCTTCCAAACCACTAGTCCTCCCCTTGTAAACCCCCTGCTCCTGCAGGCAGACACCCCTGCTGGTGTGAACTCACTAATGATGTTCCTTGGCTGAATCATCCTCCCTGTCTCGGGTGCTGCTGTCATCCTGGGCAACATCAGTGTCCACCAGCGTCCAGGGGTCACTGTGTCCCCTGGACTTGCACGCTGAGCTCCCAGCAGTAATGGTCTTGGCCTCCACGCCCTGTCAGCATCCGCTCCTGTGGCTGCCCTCCCTCATCACCACCCGGATCCCCATCTTCTAGATCTTTCACTCTAGTACTGCACTCCATTCTCTGGCCACAACCTCTCTAACTGCCTTGTGCTCAACACACAAGAGCTCTCACTGAAGTGACACCTCTTCTTCCTGGACAGCTCCATTTCTTACCTACCAGATGGGTTCCTTTTAGGGTCATTCCCTTTTCTGGCCAGTGGGACTCACAGTGAGCTTCTTCCTCCATTTTCCTGATGGCCCCTCAGTGTTCCAGCTGCCTGGTCCTCCTGTCCCGTGTGCCCTGCACAGCCCAGACCTGAGATGCCCACCCCACCCCTTCAGTGTCTCCACTGCCACCTCAGGCTGCCGTGCGCTGCTGCAAAAACTGAGATTCCTGGGCTCCAACCCCAACGGCTCTATGTCCACGGTTGGCAAACCCTCCTGTTCGCCACAACAGCATTTCCGAACTTGGACCTCCGCTCCACCTCCTCGCCCTCACTCTTCACAGATGGCACTGCCACCTCCTTCAGCAAGAAACCATTTGCAGCTTTCTGACACTGTCCAACGTCTCTCAGGGCAAGGGGAGACTTTCTCCTGCCCACTGCCACCCTTATATGTCTGGAGGAAAAACTGGAAAAGAGCAGGCGGTGGAGGCCAAGGAAGAGAGTTTCAAAAAGCAAGTGATCAGCCCTGCCTTGGGCCTCTAACAGCTCAGCATTCAAAGAGCACTCAGCCCATGCTGTCCACCTTCCCAGGAGAAGCCTGGACCCTTCTCTTTCTGCCTTTTGCTCCTTGACTCTTTTTTTTTTTTTGAGACAGAGTCTCGCTTTGTTGCCCAGGCTAGAGTGAGTGCCCTGGCATCAGCCTAGCTCACAGCAACCTCAAACCTCAAACCTCAAACTCCTGGGCTTAAGCGATCCTACTGCCTCAGCCTCCCGAGTAGCTGGGACTACAGGCATGCGCCATTATGCCCAGCTAATTTTTTGTGTGTGTGTATATATATATATATATATATTTTTTTTTTAGTTGGCCAGATAATTTCTTTCTATTTTTAGTAGAGACGGGGTCTCACTCTTGCTCAGGCTGGTCTCAAACTCCTGACCTCGAGCGATCCACCCGCCTCGGCCTCCCAGAGTGCTAGGATTAGAGGCATGAGCCACCGCGCCCAGCCTGCTCCTTGACTCTTCTCTTCTCTTTTTTTGCAGTTTCTGGGCTCTTGACTTTTCTTTCTTTCTTTTTTTTTTTGAGACAGGGCTTTGCTCTGTTGCTCAGGATAGAGTACAGTGGTGTCATCACAGCTCACAGCAACCTCAAACTCCTCGGCTCAAGGGATCCTCCTCCCTCAGCCTCCCGAGTAGCTGGGACTACAGGTGTGCACCAACACACCCGGCTAATTTTTTATATTTTTGGTATAGATGGGGTCCCACTCTTGCTCAGGCTGGTTGAACTCCTGACCTCAAGTGATCCTCCTGCCTTGGCCTCCCAAAGTGCTTAGGATTAAAGGCATGAGCTACCGCGCCCAGCCCTAGGCTCTTAATCATTAGTACTTCTTCTTTTCCTGGTCTTGACACTCCATCCTCTCTCTGCTGCTGGTTGCCCTGGTAACCATCCCCTCAGTCAAGTTGGCCCTGGCCCTGGGCCCCTCGGCAAGCAGCTGCCCTGGGGAGGCACAGCACACACAGGCCTGTAAGCCCACTCACCTGCTCTCTGAGCTGCCTCCTCTCTTTCCTGGTTACTAGCATAGTCTCTGAACTTGTCCCTGTGTTCTCTCCCATCTGCCTTTACACACAACTACTTACCCAGTTCACCATCTGGCTGTCCGGGGGACCCACCCTGTGTCTGTGAAGCCACAGTCCTAGAGGTACCCATGGAGTGAGCTCAACAGTGTTCCAGCACTTGGAATTCTTCCTCTCTCTCTGCCCTGCCACCATTGTCTCTTTGCCCCAATGCTTTTTCAGATATTATAAGGATCTGGATGCAGAGGCAGCTGTAAGGCCCTCCAGGCTGCCCAGTCACCGGCTGAGGTCCCTTGTCCTCAGAGGCTGGGCGGTGGGATGCACTGCACCGGCAGGCTCTTCCCGCTCACTCGAGGGAGGGAGATCAGACAGGCAGAGAGCCGCAGGGCAGGTTTTCCCCTCTAGCTAACGTTTAGTTTGCTAATTCATTCTCTATTGCTTCCACTCTTTTTTTTTAAAGATATTCCTGCAATATAAAACTGGAAGGAAAGCACGCTTTTCCTAATATTCACTTAATTTAATAATTATTAGTTATCAAAGTTATATGTGCCCATAGTTTGGAGTCAAATAACTTTATAAGCCTTATTACAAATAACAGTAATCTCTTGTTCCACATTCCACTTTATTTCTTAATCCTCAGAGGCAATAATTTCAGTTATTTTAGCTATTTTTTTTTTTGGAATTTACTTCCACACTCTGCTTTGATTGACGTGTTTGCGTTGCTTCTTTGATTTATCATTTTTAGGCATTAGCCACTGACTTCCCGCTATGAACGACGAGGGTGTAGCTTTTCTTCAGCACCCTCCCCTGCCCCATGCATGCTTCTCGTCCTTCCATCCTCCCAATTTTGAGTGGATTAATAGTCAGAACTTACAGTGTTATTATTTATGTAACTGCTGGTCACAGCTGAGCCATGAAGTATACAATGATTCATTTTCCTTTTCTGCACAATAGTTTGCTTTCCCTGGAGTTAATCATTTTTTTTCATTTGCCTAATTTATATGTACATATTGCTAATTCCATCTCAACTCTTTGGTAGTTATGTAAATGTCCTCTCATTAGGTATTTAGCTATTCTATCAATTTCATCTTCTCCAAGTGCCTTCTGACCTGCTCAGTCTGGCTGACTGGTCTCCAGTCCTGCAGCACAGCTATAGCTGGCTTATGTGCTTATTGGCCATCCGTATATTTTCTTTGGAGAAATGTCTATTCAAGTCCTTTGCCCATTTTAAATTTTTGTTGTTGTTGAGTTGTAGGAGTCCTTTTATATTCTGGCTATCAATCCTTTATCATGTATATGATTTGTAAATATTTCTCTCCCATTCTGTGGGCTGCCTTTTCACTCTGTTGATAGTGTTCTTTGATGCATGAAAGTTTTGAATTTTGATGTAGTCCAATTTATTTTTTCTTTGTTGCCTGTGCTTTTGGTGTCATCCACCAAAGAAATAATTGCAAAATCCAATGTTATGAAGCTTTTCCTCTATGCTTTCTTCCAAGAGTTTTATAGTTTTAGCTCTTATATTTAGACCTTAGTCCATTTTGAGTTAATTTTTCTACATAGCATAAGGTAAGGGTCCACCTCAATTCTTTTGCATGTGGATATCCAGTTTTCCCAACATGACTTGTTGAAAAAACTGTTCTTTCCCCATTAAATGGTTTTGGCACCCTTGCTGACAATCATTTGACCATACATGCAAGGGTTTATTTCTGGGCTTTCTATTCTATTCCATTGGTTTGTATGTTGGTCTTTACACTATAATAGTCTGTATCACACTATTTTGATTACTGTAGCTTTGTAGTAAGCTTTGAAATTAGGAAGTGTGAGACCTCCAGCTTTCTTCTTCTTTTTTTTTTTGTTTTTTTGTTTTTTTTTTTGAGACAGAGTCTCTGTTGTCCGGGCTAGAGTGCCATGGCGTCAGCCTACCTCACAGAAACCTCAAACTCCTGGGCTCAAGCGATCCTCCTGCCTCAGCCTTCCGAGTAGCTGGGACTACAGGAACACACCAATGCGCCCAGCTAATTTTTTCTATTTTTAGTAGAGACCAGGTCTTGCTTGCTCAGGCTGGTCTCAAACTCCTGACCTCAAATGATCCTCCTGCCTCGGCCTCACAGAATGCTAGGATTACAGGCGTGAGCCACCATGCCCGGCCTCCAACTTTGTTCTTCTTTATCAAGATCATTATGGCTATTCAGACTAACTTAAGATTCCATATGAATTTTACGACGGATTTTCTGTTTCTGCAAAAATGTCATTGAGATTTTGATAGGGATTGCATTGAATCTGTAGATTGCTTTGGGTAGTACTGACATCTTAACAATACTAAGTCTTCCAATCCATGAACACAGGATGTCTTTCCATTTATCAGTGTTTAATTTCTTTCAGGAGTGTTTTATAGTTTTCAGTATTTTGCCTCCTTGGTTAATTTTATTCCTATTTTTTTTTTGATGCAATTGTAAATTCAATTGCTTTCTTAATTTCCTTTTTGGATTGTACATTGTTAGTGTATAAAAAATGCAACTGTTTTTTATGTATTGATTTTGTATCTTGTAATTGGGATTATTGATCCTCTGTATGAAAACTTCCCCTATCCCCTTTGGAAGTTTGGAGGATTTTTATCTTTGTACTCTGGTATTCTGAAATTTCATTATGTGGGTCTATTTTTAGCCATTATTGGCTCTAACAGCAGCTTCTGCTTCTTCTTCTTTTTTGAGACAGTCTCTCTCTGTTGCTTGGGCTAGAGTGTAGAGTGCAGCAACGTCATCATAGCTCACAGCAACCTCACACTCCAGGCTCAAGTAATCCCCCTGCCTCAGCCTCCTGAGTAGCTGGGACTACAGGTGTGTATCACTACACCCATGAATTTTTTTATTTTTTGTAGAGAGGTCTCCCTATTTTGCCCAGTCTGGTCTTGAATTCCTGGGCTCAAGCAATCCTCCTGCCTCAGCCTCCCAAAGTGCTAGGATTACAGGTATGAGCCACTGTGCCCAGCTTAACAGCTTCTTAAACAGATTTTCTCTCCTGATTTCAGCCCCACCTTTATCTCTGCTTCCAGAGATATCTGCTCCTCATAATTCCCAAGCCTTTTGAGGGTTTTGTGGCGTATGTTCGGTTTCTTCTAGGTTCCCCACTCTGGCTTCTGACTTAGGATTCTGGTTTCTCTCATCTATGAAAACAGTTATTAATCCATCCATTTTTCCAGCTTTCAAAATTTTGTGTCTCATTTCCTTTCTTGTTCTCTTTGTTTTTGTGGTTTATTTATGCCATTTTAATGGGTTTTCAGCTATCCATATTCAATCAGAAGTTCTAATGATATAGTTTTAATAACTGAAAAACAAGCAAGTGTATTCTACTAGATCTGTTAATTGTCATGTATATGGAGACTTAATATAAATGGTGCTAAAACTAAAATTTGGGGATGACAACTTCTCTTGTTCAGACAAAGAATTCTTTTTTTTTTGAGACAGAGTCTCCCTCTGTTGCCCAGGCTGGAGTGCCCTGGCGTCAGCCTCACTCACAGCAACCTCCAACTCCTGGGCTCAAGCAATCCTCCTGCCTCAGCCTCCCAAGTAGCTGGGACTACAGGCATGCGCCACCATGCCCGGCTAATTTTTTCTATATATATTTTTAGATGTCCATATAATTTCTTTCTATTTTTAGTAGAGACGGGGTCTGGCTCTTGCTCAGGCTGGTCTTGAACTCCTTAGCTCAAACCATCCGCCTGCCTTGGCCTCCCAGAGTGCTAGGATTATAGGCATGAGCCACCGCGCCTGGCTGAGACAAAGAATTCTTAAGAACAAACGGAACTGGTCAATTCCTTAAACAACCTGTGTATTTTGAGCTTACTTGTCTTGGTTGACTCTCGCAAAATCAGAGGTCAGACTTTGGTTTTTTAAGATCAAGGCAAACAGTTGGTTATACCTGTCTTCAATTATTTCAAATAAAATCTTCCTTGAGTAAAATGAAATTTTCCTTGAGTAAAATAATGATATGATGTTTAGTTGGCTTCAAAATAATCCATGGTGGGTGTGGGAGGAATTAAGTGGGTGGGGGGGTGTTACTGATGGAACAAGAGTGACAGGAGCTGATACTTGTTGAAGTTGGGGAATGGTTTCATGGGAATTCACCAGACTTTTCCCTCAATTTTTGTATGTCTGGAAATTTCCATAATGATAATATGAAGAACCTGTCTATATCATATAGCATCCCAAGGAGGTCCCAACTGAGTATTTGTTAGGATGCTTGGGCATATTTGAAACATTTTAAAAAAGAAGTCCTTCAATTGTTCACAAGCACATTTGTGCTTTAATTCCGAGAGAAGATGGTTTTCAACCTCTAAGAAGTCAAGTCTCTCAGTCTTTATAACACATGCTGTGCTCTCATGTCAGTTCTGTAGACCTAAATATTGCCACTCAGGTACTACTCTTGTCTCAACTTCAACTCTAACCAAAGGGCACGTGAGACAACAAAATTATAAACATATACATATATAATTATATATGTTTAATTTTGCGATTAAATATATATAGTTATGGAGTGTAAGACTAATAAGAAGTTGCAAAAATAGTACAGAGTTCCTGTGTAGCCCCAGCCACCTCCCCCAGTGCTAGTATCTTACATAAACATAGTACACGAGACAACTGATATTTGAAAGACCCAATCCATAGCTGGGGGATGTTTCCATTTATCAAGGTCCCTAATCTCCAATCCTGAACGTAAACCACCAGAAAACAAAATACTGGAACTATGTTGGCTTAATTTTCCATAGAAGTGCCTTATACTCTTGGTTTTTATTGACTGTTCAGATGAGAAGTAGATACTCGAAAAATGTTTATTGCCTGAAAACCTGTAGTTACGTGACTGTCCATTGTTATTCAACATTCCTTTCCTAAGGATCCAAGTGATAAGTTTCTCAGAGAATTTAGTGCCAGGAAAAGGTTTGTTTCTCCAGAAAAAAAAAGCTTCCTTTGCCATACAATGAAAACTATATAAACTATCATATTTCTTCGTTTCCTTTTTCGCCTTGGCTGTCAGAAATTCAGAGAAACTTTAGGATAGTTAATTGCAGTAACTACCTCATTTAATATTTATGTAATTCTTTCCCCTCTCCCTTTAAATAGTTTCTCATCTTTCTTTTTGTCTTCATTTAAATTGTACAGGTTCACAATCCCTTATCCACAATTCTAAAATTCAAAAAGATCTAAAAATGGAACGCTTTTTGAAATTCAGGAAGCTTAGTGTGAATATTCATATGTCACTACAGAAATACTAAAGTGTTTGATTTCAGAGCACTGCCCCAGACCCCTCTGGGGAAGTTATGTTATATATAGTATGCTCTTTCTAAAATCTGAAAGATTCTGAATTTCGAACCGTAGCTAACCCCAAGGATTTCAGACAGGGGACCTGTGTGTGTCTGAATCTAGGAAGGTCCTCACCGATCCTTTAGCGAGCAGGCCTGTGGCAGGAAAAGGCTCCTAGAAGGCCATGGGTGCATGTGACCTGATACAGGAGGAAGCCAAAGGGAGACCTGCTCATGGCTGCCATTGGTCCCTTGATCCCAATTCCCATCTCCTCTGGCCACTGGTGACATTACCTGAGTCTGCAACTTCTTGTGGTCGGATTTTCTTGGACAGTTTCAGAGCTGCTTCAAGGTCATAGACTTGGGAGCGAGTGAACTTCAGCTCCCTGCGGAGCTCATTAATTTCCTTGATCAGAGAGACATTTTCCTGCAGAAAAGAAGGAAGAGAGAGGAAGTATGTATGGATGAATGATCAGTGGGCACAGGGCATGACCTCCTGGGGCTGAGGGTGTGGGGAATGGGCAGGGTTGGGTCTGGACCCAGGTTAACTCTACGGATCCTGTGTTGGGGCCTGAGCCTTTATCCCAGCTCATTGCTCAGCCTCTCGCGGTACCAGCTAACTTACCTTCAGGTAGATTCAGCACCATTCCCATCTATCCATGCTGTTTCCAGCATCAACAGCAACAACAATGCTCTTCTGAGCACCTTTTATGTTAAGTGTCAAAATAACCCTATGGCTAGATTCTATTACAATCAATTTTACAGAGGAGGAAACTGAGGCACAAAGAGCTTACGTAACTTGCCCAGATTACATAGCTAGTAAGTGGCAGAGTCAGGATTCCAACCCCAACAGTCTGGCTCCAGACCTCTTAAATACTGTGCCATATGTTATTCATTCGTTGAACCCACATTATAGGTATCTGATAAGTTCTTAGAAAGCAGACGTGGTCTGCCCTCAGCAGCATGCTGTTTAGTGAGTAACACAGAAAAGTAAACAGAGAATTAAGATTTGCTACATCCATTGGAATTTCACTTCTCTTATTATTTGTATTGGACAAATATTTATCCATCCATCCACCCATCCATCCAATAAATACCTACTATGTAGACACCCGATATCATGCATGTTCTGTGCTGATCCTGGGGTATGCACGGAGTAAGTTCTAGGCCCTGCTCCTAAGGAGTTCACAGTTTAGTGGGGGATATGGACACAGCTTAGTTCGGTGGTCCTTGCTGTGACGAAGGAGTAGGGCACAGAGGGCAGGCACTTAGCCCTGCCTGAATGACTGGAGTGCATTCCTAGGAACCGATTCCTGGGCTGAAGCTTGAAGGAGTTACCAAGGAGAAAGCAAAGGGTGTCCCAGACAACTGGACAGCAGGAGCATAGGCGCAGAAGTATGCCACAGCTGGGGGCCCTGCAGCAGTTCTGCGAAGGGAGAAGAGGGGAGGAGAGGGAAGTGAAGGTGAAATTTGCTGGAGGCCAGATGGGGCGGGTTCTGTACTCTGGGACCAAGAAGTATCTTCTCTTCTTTTCCCCTGACCTCAAATCTCTCTGCCTTCCATTTCACACTCAGCACAAGTGCCCTAAGGTGGCACCACGGAAGAGTACCTGTCACCATGGATGGGCCCAGAAAGACTGGCCACTTTGCTTTTAAAGCCCACAGCCTCAGTAATCAGCTTGTCTAGAGCAGAGCCTTGTATATGACCGAGCATCTTGTTAGAGTGAGCTCTGACTCAGTAGGTCTGGAATGGGTCCTGGGAGTCTGCAAATCTAACCAGCTCCCAAGAGGTGCTGCTGCTGGTCCGCTGGCCAGACCACACTTTGAGTAGCTAAGCCCTGGAGGGTCTGAGTACCAGAAAAGCAAATGCAGGCCAAATCTATACAAAACGGACTTGTGCCAGGAACAAACTGTGCTTCTACTTGGGACGTTATCTCAGGAGTGGTGAATACGGGGTCAGATCCCAGAGAACAGGATGGCCTTAAGCACTGTCCTCCTGAGCTGTGACGAGCAGTTCTCTGCTTTGGGGATGTGCCTGTGGAGCCCAGGAGGGAGCAGGGGCTGAGCTGGAGACACCCCAGCAGATCCCTTCCCTGCAGAGACTCTTCATCTAAGCACAGGTCTATACCTTCAGATTTTTAGTGAGCACTAACCCTAACCCTAACCCTAGCACCATGTGCAAGTCCTCTTAGTCCACATCGTAAGTTATTTCCTCTGCTTGGTCATCTCCAACCATTTTGCTGCTAAGTCCTATGGATTTTGTGTCTGCGCTGAATCTGCAATGGCCCTAGATGGAGCCCTGCTCCAGCGTCTCCCCATTCCTCTAGCCTCCCCGCCACTGTCCCTGGGATTGGGATTCCTGGCTCCTGGCACCTTGTGGCGTGAATGCCTGTTCCAACCCCACTGCCAGCCTTTGACACCTTCACAATGGGACCAAACCGCCAGGGCACGAATCAATCCTTATTAGAGTGTGAAGGCGGCCCATGGCTCAAGGCAGCCTGATTCCCTTGTTCTGTTCATTTATTAGAAAAAAATCACCTGAGAACCAGGTCCCGAAAGCTTACTATACACTGGTCATTGTGCCGGACATGGGAGGTCCTGCTTGGCTCCAATGTGGAGAGATGCAGAGAGAGTCTGAAGCAGGGGCCCAAGCCAGTGTGAAGAAGGCTCCCAGGGGAGCCAGGGGATAGAGAAGACATGTTCCAGGCCTGGAGCCAAGAGGGAGCAGCAGAACTTAAGGCCTGAAAAGCTTAATGATGATAATAACAAGAGTAATCGTAACTGCAGGGCTGATCAGATCCCTGCAATGTATCAAGCAGTTTGCACACATAACTCCTTCATCCTTCCAATGGCCTTACGAGGAAAGCAAGGCAGAGCTGGCGTTGGAATCAGGTTGTGTCTGCCTGCAGAGCGCCCTGTTCCTCTACGTCCACTGCGGCCCAGACTCTATTTTCTCACCTTCCATTTATGTCCCCTCCATTCTAATATCTCACAACCTCACATGTGCTATGATGTGATGGCCAAGGACAAGGCTGGCTTCCCCAAAAATGTATTCTGAGTGGCTGAGTTCCGAGGGGCCCAGAGGTCACATTGAGATCAACTGTACGTGCTTCATGAATTAAAAATGTGAATCCAACGTGAACCCAGTGGCCTTGTGGAGCCTCCTGTCCCTGACCCCTTCCTGGTCAGGATGACCTCCAAAAGCCCCTCCAATCCTCCAGACCCCCACCCAGCTACTCGGCTACAGGGAAACTCTGACCTGGGGTCTAGCAAGTGCCACGTCTTGGGGAATGTGAGACTGGTGGTGGATGCTGAGGTCTGTTTACATAAAAACCTTTCTAAACAAAGAGCCTATGGAGAGCTGTCCAGAACTGCCTGTGGCCTTTGGAGCTGACCGATGTCCCCAGCAGGTCTTTCACAGCGACAGCAGGCAGAGAGGGAAGGGAATGCCCACAGCACCCCCTACTGGCACGGCCTGAGTTGATGCCTTTAAAAATACGGCGGTGTCTCAGTGTGGGAAAAGCAGGCAACAGATTTCGTCCGTGAACTTGGAATCCTTGCATCAGTGGCGTCTTTCTGGAACCCACAGTTAGTGGGATCGCCATCTGCCTAACTGCACAAATAAGCCATCCTGGAATCCTTCTCCGCTCTTCTTTCAACCTTCCTCCCATGTCTAACCTGACATTTCTGTGCACCGTTTCTACTCTGAAATGCCTTTTGACGTCACCGCTGTCCCCTTCCAAGCCCTTCTCATCCACCCTTAACCCGACAGTTGACAGTTGTCTCTTAACGGTTTGCCCGCCACCTGCCTCTTTCCCCACCAGTCCTGCGCCTTGCCAACTGAGTTAATCTTTCTGAAACAAAGAAATATCCCTACCTACTAAGAAAACTACGGGGGCACCTGTGTACAGGATAAACTCTGTGCTTGGCATGGCATGGAAGGCGCTTTTCAACCTGACCCTCAGCTCCCTCCCCCGCCAGTGGGCTCTGCTGCCTGCCCCATGCCCTGAAATCAGCTCAGGTCTGTGGACCCCACAGGACTCCAGACACCCCAGAGGCCTCGCTCTTGTCTGCTTTCTCTCTGCCTGGAAGGCTCTTCCCCTGGTTGTTCCATGATCACCTTCTGCTCATGCTTCAAGGCCCTGCTCAAATGCCTTTCCCCTCAGGAACCTTCTGGGTCCCCAAGGCATAACCGAACCCCACTTCTGTGACGAGCCCACAGCACTGCACACACTGAATTGAGCAGTAAGCTCTTGTATCTGGTCCAAGTTCCCTGTGATGAACTCCTTGAGGGCAGGAACACTATCCCATTCATCTTGGAATCCTCCGTGGCTGACACAGAGCTTGCTGTGTCAAAAAATGTGTACTGAATGAATAAAATGTGTGTCCTAGATGTTTGTATTTCATAGCAACTCTTATTTTCATATCTGCAAGTGTGCTGAGGAATGGGTGGGGAGGCCCTGAGCTCCTATCTGAATATACAGATGAGACAGTGACCTTATTTTCTGACGCCATGTCTGCCCTGGCCTTCCTCAGCCCTTCTGGATTGAAGTGCCAGGGACCTGGTGCCTGCAGATTGTGGCTCCAGCCAGCTCCTGACCAACCAAGGCATCAGGAGCCCTGGCCACCAGCTGGGGTCTGGGATCAGCTGTGCTGTCCCCTTCCCTCCCCCAGGCCACAGGCACCCCAGCCATTCTGTGACTCTGGCTCTGAGCCCTCCCACTGGATTCCCACCTCAGATATTTTTTTCCCACCTCAGATATTTTTTTCCCCCCACAGACAGGGTCCCACTCTGTCACCCAGGCTGGAATGCAATGGCTGATCACAGCTCACTGCAGGTTTGAATTCCTGGGCTCAAGAGATCCTCCTGCCTCAGCCTCCTGAGTAGCTGGGACCACAGGCATGCGCCACCATGCCCAGCTTCCTCTACCTTGGATCTTGAATAGGTCCTTTGCTTGGAAGAAGGGGAGAGACACCACTCTGAGCACCTGTTCTGCACCAGGCCAGTGCCTCGTCCTTTGCACTGGTCATCTCATGCGATCTCATGGTAACCCCTCGCTCTAGGTTGGTGTTTTCTTCCCCATGTTACAGATAAGGAGGTGGCTCCTGCAGGAGTTCAGGAGTCTACCCATGGTCTCCTGGCAGAAGAGTGGCTGAAGCAGGAAACTGGGGTCTGCACCATGACAGATCCACTCTCCTCCCACCTCCCTGGCTGGGAAGCACCCAGAACATGGGTGTTGAGAGTTTTTCCTTTTTAAAAATCTTCCAAACTTTTTGCAAACAAAATCTTACACAGAGCCCATTGTAATCAGCAGGGAGTCTGTCTCTGGTTGAGGGGGTGTGGACCCAAACACCTGCCCCGCTGGGCCCCCCCCTGCAGTTGCCAGTCGCTTTTTTGGAGCCATGGGACTCCACAGCACACGGGCTTACAACGCTCCTGGAGAAAACACCCTTCCAGGGATTTGCCTTGTTGATGGCCCCTCTGTCTAGGTCTCCTCTGCTCCCCACCCTCACCCTGGCCCAGTACCCTCTAGCGTATGGGGGAGCAAAAGAGGACAAGATGCCCACCCCCAGCAGCCTCATGCTGATGCTTGCACCCTCTGGCTAGCTGTGGTCATCATTTCTTTCCTTCTCTTCCTTATCCTAGGACTGACATTTGCTTTGGGCATCTGCTTGGCATGGAGAGAGGGACTCAGTCCCTGGAAGACCCCTCAGGCCTGTGCTCTGGTGCCAGGGCACAGAGGGGCACTCAGTGTTTTCACCACTGACAACTGCTTCTGTTGTCACCCTGCTCCTACTGCCCTACTCGCTGTCCTCCAGAGCCTGGGGCTCTCCAAGCTCTGGGCACTTGAGGCCCTTAGCAAAGGCTGTGTGTGTGGCCGCTGGTGCCTAAGGGCTCCACCAGTTGATCCATTCCTGTCTCCGGGCCTCCAACTGCATTCGTGGCCCGGAGTAGGGCAATGCTTAGATGAACTGGGCTGCTTTTCAGTGGGGGCTGGTGGTAAGATGGCATGAGACCAGCTGTGCCTGGGTCTGGCCTGAATCACAGTGTGCTCTGCCCAGCTGTGTGCAAACTGGCCATGCTGGGAACTGGTTTGTTTTAATCCGACTGCAACCTGTCTCCATTCCAGTATTTTAATTATGGCATTAAAGAAATGTGAACATAAAAAGGTATGTGCTTTATAAATGTGATTCTGATGTTCTCTTTTGATATTAATTCACATTAATTGCCTCAGACGATACTGATACCCAAATAGAAATCTGGCAGAAGAATCCCGCCTGGCAGTCCTGCTAATGTGCGTGAGTGGAGGCGACAGGAATGGGGTCAGGCTCTTGCCAGTGACAGGCGAGGAAGGATCCTGGGAGGTGGGTGTGAAGAGCTCATTAAATCAGTCAGGCCAACTCCAGGTGGTGTGGCTGGGACCCAAGAGATAAGGGTAGGGACCCGAGGCACCAGAAAAGTCAGATGGGGCAGGCGGGGAATGGTATGTTCCAGCAGGGCCGCATGCCATGAATAGCAGGATAAAAGGAGCAAACGAAGTAAGGTGAAATGAGAGTCGGAAACAGAGGAGAGAGGAAGGGGGAGATTGACTCAGAGAGCTACAGTGACGTGGATATAAGTCTGGAGGGACCAGGGGCCATGAGAGGAGTGAGGCAGGACGCAGGCACGCTTTGGATAAAGACGGGGAGGACAAAAGGAACAGGGTGCCCGGTGAAGTGAGGGGGACATTGAGGGGGCATGGAGGTGCCTAGGCCTTGGTGAGCTCTAGGCCACGGTCACAGCCAGCATGAGCTGTGGGGGGCCAGAGGAGAGGAGCCAAAAGCCAAAAGAAAGTGTTAGGGCAAGCTCCCGGGTCCCAGATGTCTCAGAGGGACCCTCAACAAGCCCTCTCCTCTCCGATGGCTCGGCCACCAAGCGAGCAGAGGGCCGTGTGCAGGTACCTGCATGATGCGGACGTAGTCGGTGTGGTGCAGCTCGCCCTCCTTGACCACCTTCTTCTTGAGCGTGGCCAGGTTCCTCTCCAGGTGCTCCCGCTGCCGGGCATACTCCTGCTGCAGGTCTGTGTTCAGCCCTGCGATCTCCACCTGATGGGCCGAGGGGATGCTCAGCGAGGGCGGGGGGCCCGGGAGGGCAGGGTGGGGCAGGAGGGGAGGCTGAGCTCACCATGTCTGCCCGCTGCACGTACTTCATAAAGAGACCGCGGACCTTCTCCTTCAGCGGCCGCGGTTCCTGTATGTAGGCCACGCAGTTGTGAAGGTCTGTCTTGAACCGTCTGACCAGCGCTTCCAAGTCCCGCTCCTGCAATCAGAGACATTTCCTTCTGGCACTGTAGGGTGCTCCCAGCTGGAGGGGCAGGGGCTGCAGGCAGAGGCTAACAGCACAGGAAGGGACTAGAGACACATCATGTGGGACTTACAGCTGACTGCCAGGGGCCACGCAGGGCGTAGGGACCTAGTTGGGCACACAGCTGAGAGGTGGAGGCACCAAAACTCTCGTGCACCTGCCCTGGGCTGGGCACCCGGCCTGAACAGCCTACAGTGCACTTCATCCTTAAGACACACTGATGGGCTCCTTTATTGGCTCTGGATTCCTTTCAGGACCACAGGCCTTAAAAGGCGAAAGGGAGCTCATGTGGCCGCCCATATTCCTTTAGAGCCAAGACAGATGGCACCATTTCTCTCGCAGATCCCTGGCCAGGGCTTCCACGTCCCCCTCATTAGCTCACCCAGTGCTTATTCTTCCCGACACCCAGGAGCAGGGCGGTGAGCGGGCAGGGAACAAATAACACAGCCTGCGGATTGGTTCCTCTGTACACTCCGGCTGGCTCCCCCTCTGCACGCAGCTCTTACCCGCCTCCCTGACACCCTGGCCTGGAGAGAGTCTCTCTTTCCTTTGCTCCCGTAGCCCTTTCTACATATTGTGTCATTTTGCACCTTGCAATACCATTATTGTGCATTATTGGGCGCCATTACCGGCCTCTTCAGCTGGAGAAGGGCAGGATCTCCATTCACTCACGTTTGCAGCTCTGCAGCTTCCAGTGTTACCTAGGACAGAGCTGATGCCTAACGCAGGGGGATGGAAAAACCAACCTGATCCCACACATGTTATGGAGTAGCCTGTGCTAGGGGACGAGGGCGCGGCCGAGCGAGGGCCTCGGCTGAGAAGACTGTGTTTCCAGTGCTGGCTCTGTGTGTACAGCTAGCCATGGGCGCTGGGTGAAGTTTCCTAACCTCCATATTTCTCTGACCTTACTTTCCTTATTTGAAACATAAAGAGACTGGAATAGATGATCTTTCAGGCTCTCCTAGCCTCAGCAATTTTATGGTAATTAAAGTCTTAAACCAGTGACCTCTCTGAGCATGTCCTTTCCTAGGCCAACAAGCCAAATGCCCCTGGGAAACTGGCTTCCCACACCATGATAGCCTTACCCAAAGCCAGGTATTATCATAGTCCCAAATGGCTTCAGTCACGTACATGTACGTGGGCCCCAAATCAGGGAGGGCTGTGAGCAAGTGATGAATGTGAGTTAAAATTGTATCTTTGCAATGGCTGGCTCTGTCTCTTAGAAGCCAGCTGCCCGCTGCAGACAGGCGCCAGATCCCGAATCCAAGAAAACCCTCACACCTTCTGTCGCTCTCTGCGCATCTCCTGATCAGTGGCTCTTAATTTCTGCCACAATTCCGTGATGTTCAGCTCCAGTTGCGTGTTCTGCTTATGGAAACGCTCCAGTTCAGTTTCCATCTGTAGAGGACAAGGGAAAAAGAGTCAAGAACAAGAAAGTTAAGAGAATGAAAATTATATTTGAGAGCTGAAGTCTTTTGGTGAGAATGTTTCCCCTGATACCAGGGCATTTATTTTTTCTATTAATAGTTTCAACATACGTTCTCTGGATCAAAACCTTTCTTCTTACTCCTTGTCATCCTAAATTCGCCCCACTCCTGGGACTGATACGTTAAAATAGGACCATGTGGTTCTACGGCCAGGCTGGGAAGCCTTCCCTCCTAGTCACTTACCCTTTCCTTCCACCATGCTGATTACTTTCTCTTCCTGAATTCCTTATAAATGCCTAACGCTCAGGCACTGGAACCTCAACTCTAATGTGAGGCATGGTTCTCCAGAGAAGCACCTTCCTCACCTGCCTTGTGAGGTTGTAATAGGTGAACCTTGACCCCCTGGGGCCACAAGTCATTGTGGAGCAGAAAGTCTGGAGTTGACTCTAAAGCAGGAAGTTTTGAGGGATGTGCAGGCACGTAGGCATCCCTGCTTTAAGGCATAAAACAGGAAAGGGGAGGCTGAGAAGGAATCCCAGCCTTATCATTCTGTTGGAAAAGGCTTAAAAAGTACAACAGAGGATTGTTCCATCTTCAAAAGAAAAAGAAGAAACCACCAGTGAGCTTCTGAAAGATTTTAAAATTTACTGTGACATTTGTATTAACCAAAGACATAGGAATGACAACTGGAGCATCTGATTTAAGATGAGACTAGCTGTGTGTGAGCTTTCAGTTGACCTAATTCCTGCGCAAAGCAAAGAAATGATGTTTGATTTACACATGAAATCTGGTGCACATAGTATTCATGTTAACGGGGAGGTTCACTGACTGTTCTGGGGGCATGGGAGAGTTCACTGTTTTTTTTTTTTTCATGGCTGGATAGAGTTTTCCTCCTAATCTATCCCGGGTCCTTTGGTTAAATTGTGAGGGTCTTGGCAACCTTCTGGGGTATGCCCTAATGAGCTACATCCACATTCTGGACATGAAGGGGTAGCTTTAAGAAGAATGTTTTCCTCATTATTGGAAGCATTTTGTATAGACAGAATAGCCCTTTGACCCAATGCCTTGCATAAAGGGTGTACTCAATATATATCTGATGAATGAATGACAAGTGTGGTGGGCAAAGGAGAACAACAGTGAAGGTCATGAGAAGGCCTGAAACGACCTGCTGAGATAAATAGGTAGTGTTGGCGGAGCTATGTAGAGCCACCTTGGCTTGGGCACTTGGATACACATCAAGTGTGGGTATTTGCACAGCTAAAGAAAGAATGTGCCCATTAGAAAGGGCTGCCAAGCTGTCGTAGGCTTAGGGATATAAAACGGAGTAAGAGGTAGTTTCTGTCTTCCAGAGGCCTCAGGTCTGGGACAAGAAAGAAACCAGAAGTTTCTGGTGGAACAGGACACACATTGTCTGTGGTTGAGGTAGACAGCACCTCGCGTGTACACAGAGGAGGTGAGCATGCAGCACCCAAAGAAGGGACACTTTAGCTGTTTTTTGTAGGAAGAATAAGTGTTAGAGGACAAATGGGGAAAGAGAATTCCAGGCAGAGAGAACAGGCTGCACAGAGAGGACTAGAGAGGCGCGGGCAGCCTGGTGCATCTCTGCAGCTGCAGTGGTTCAGGGTGGCTATGGGAGGGGCATGTGAGAAAGCGGGGAGAGGAGAAGGGTTGGGGAGGGTGGCTGAGCTAGGTCACGCAGGACCCAAGGGCAGAGGCTTGAATGGTGAGAGGTTTGGTCTTTGTCCTGAAAGCTCAGGGAGTCACTGAAGGATTGTACCAGGAGTGGCCTGATCTAATTTGCATGTTGGAGGGCCTGATGCAGAGGTTCTACTGGAAAGAGCAAGGCTGGAGCCAGGCAGACCAGTCAAGAGGCTGGCACTGTGGCCTGAGAGAGGAGATAGTGTCCCAGACCGAGGAAATGGCAGCTGGAAGAGAGAAAAAGGGCTTCTCCAGTTTACAGGGCTCCTGAAGGTCATGACTGAGTGCCTACAGCTAACTGTGCTTCTTTCTCTACAATCTTGAATTGGCAGTGACAGATTAGGTTAGAAAGGAAGAGATACAGAGTGTATTATTTACTGCTGCTCTTTTTCCCCCCAGGCAAAGCCTCAAACTACTCTAAGAATAAAAGTAAGCCATTTTATAGAAAAATTGTGAAACACGTCAAATTTGAGGAGCTGGCTGCACAGCCAAAAGACTAGCGTAGTGTATGGGAGTGAGTACCCCTCTCCCAGCGTGGAAATACATCTACTTTTCCATGTGCTTGTCATCACACTCAGGGATTTTCAGTGGGGCAGGGGGAGTATTTTGCCCCCCAGGGGACATTTGACGATGCCTGGAGGCATTTTTTTTCATTTTACTTAGTATTTTTGTTTCTATTGTTAAATATTTAATACATAAAATGATATAAATGCATAGGTAAGACACAAAGGGTGAACATTAAATGAGCATCCATGTATTCACAACCTAGTTTAAGAAATATATCATTGCAAATAATTTTGGTTGTAACACCTTAGGCAGGGGGTGCTACTGGCAGCCAGTGGCTGGCGACCAGGGATGCTGCTGAATATCCCACAAAGCACGGGACAGACCCTCCATGATACAGAATTATCCATCCCCAAATATTAGTAGTGCCAAGGTTGAGAAAACCCTGCCCTAGACATATAAATACATGTGCATAAACTAAAAGGACAAGGTTCTGGAAACCTCTGCACTAGGCAGGACAGAGGGACCCTTGAGTCATCAGAGAGAAGCTGGCAAAGGTTTGTGAGGGGAGGTATTAATACCTGAATCAGGGAGTGTTATTAGAGGTCACAGCTCTACTTGAGGCTTCCTTCCTATCAGAAAAGGAACTTCACAGGAGACAGACAGCGGATGGGCCAAAGGTGTCTATGACCCGCAGGGGGAAGCCCCAAGGTCAGAGGCCTCTGGAAGGATCCAGGCCCAGATATCAGGCCTGACAGCAACTGGCACCATGGGTGGGGGTAGGAGGGGCCCAAGGTGCGAATATATTCCCTGCTAAGAATCAAGGCTGTGGTTGGCATGCTACTTCCTGAGAAGGTGAATAATCCCCCAGGTGTGTTGGGGTGGAAAGTTAAGCTGAGTTTTAGCAAACGACTGACCCAACCTTAAATCCAGCTGACAGATATGTCTAATGAGGGCGGAGAAATGGGGCAGTGATTTCCAGGTGCCTGCGGCATGCTGACCTTCCAGGTGGGTGGGGCCTCTACTCTTTTTCTCATCTTCTTGGGCTGCTGGTATGGTCTGAATGTATGTGTCCCCTGAGAATTCACATGTTGAAACCTAACCCCTAAGGCGATGGTATCAGGAGGTGAGGCCTCAGGGAGGTGATTAGGTCACAGGGGTAGAGCCCTCTTGAATGGGATTAGTGCCCTTACAAGAGGGACCACAGGGACCTCGTCAGGCCCTTTTGCCGTCTGCCATGTGAGGACACATAGCAGGTGCCATCTATGAGGAACAGGCCCTCAACAGACACCAAATCTGCTGGAGCCTTGATCTTGGCCTTCTCAGCCTCCAGAACTTTGACCAATAAATTTCTGCTGTTTATAAATCACCCATTCTACAGTATTTTGTTACAGCAGCCCAAATGGACTAAGACAGCTGTCATCTTTGGGCCCTGAAGTCACTCAAGAATGGCAGGAAGCCCAGAGGAGGCTGCTCTGTGGTCAGCTGGGGGCATCCTTCCTCCTCCCTGAAGCCTGGGAGAAAGTCATTGCCACAAGGACCCTCTCTGGACCCCCCAGCCCTGGCTTGATCCCCACCTGGCCTTTTTACTGGGCCTCCCAGAGCAAAGGCTTCACTGGGCAGACTGGCACCACCACAGCTCTTGGATGTCCGATTTTAGTTGGGTCATCAGTGCTCTTGGACACCCTCGTTCCTGATATCTTTGCTCAGCACAGTTAGAGGAAATGGAGGGGGAGCAGAACCTATTTTATCTAGGTGATCAGGGAAGGCTTCCTGAAAGAGGTGACATATAAGCTGAGACCTGAAAGGTGCAGAGAAGCCAGTCATGTGACGATCTGGGGGAAGGGCCTTCCAGGCAGGGGAGCAGCCCCGCAAAGGCCCTGAGATGGAAAAGCTGGGCTCCTTGTAGGAACTGCCAGAGAGCCCGTGCCTGGAGAGGAGGCAGGAGGGGCGGGGAGGCCGGATCCTGCAGGGCCTGTGGGTCTGGGCTGATACTTTGGGTTTTATTCTAGGTGGGACACGACCCTATTGGAGATTCACTCTGGCCTCCGTGACTGGAAGCTGGAGTCAAGTCCAGACGAGAGATGGTGGAGGGATGGACTGGGGTGATAGCAGCCGGGGGAAAGAGGGTTGGATCTGAGATATCTTTTGGAAATTGATCAGATAGGCATTGGTGATGGTTTGGATATAGGAGTTAAGGGAAGGCAGAATCAAGAAAGACTACATTTCTACCTTAAGTAACTGGAAGAATGATGGAACTGTTTACTGAGAAACAGGGAAACTGGAGGAAAGGGGAGGGAAAAATCAGGAATTCAGTTTTAGATTAACCAGGGACCTCACCATCAGCTGCTCTCTGCCCCATGAGGGGAGGCTGACACATGACAGGTCAGCACACGTGGTAAGGAAATGCGATGTGTGCGGGGCACAGGGCACGAAGAGGAACACTTGTACCTCACTGGGCTCTCAGAAACCCTTGTCCAGTTGATCTTGCTTCTAATCTCTTTCCTCTCTACCTTCATCCTGTTTGCTTCTCAGAGCATATTCTTAACTATGCCACTCTCCTGCTCAAGAGTCTTATGACCTCTCGCTGTTTATCAGATGAAGTACAAACACCAGGGCCTGCCTAGGGCCCCAGCCAACATTTCCAGTTTGAGAAAAAACGCTGAACCAGAGGGGCGTGCTGTCTGGTGGTAGCTGTTGGCTGAGTACACACTGCCCTCTCGTGGCCAAAGGCCCAACAGCTGCGTCTCCCTTTTGAGGACAAAGTTCATCTCAGGGTCCCGGGGCACGCTAAAGCTAAAAGCGTTTTGCTTTTGGACAACTGAGTCCCCAGTTGGGCCACGGCCTTCCCTGTGGAACCCCGGCGGAGTGGAGGCTGCAGACACCTTGGGAGCAGAGGGGGCTGTGAGGAGAGCTTCCTTTTGTTCCCCCCAGGCCAGCTAGCAACAGGGGAAGAGGAGACAAAGGGTCTGAGAGGTCAGGGTGTTGCAGATGGCTTCTTACCTCCTGAATCTGTTCCTTCATCACCTTGATCTCATTCTCTCGAGGTTCTATTTGCTTTTTCAGCTCCTTTATTTTGTAGTCAAGCACAAACTTGAATTTCTCTAGTTCTTGGTTTTTCTTTTTCAGATCATAAATTCGTTTCTCCTGAGGCATGGGATGAAAGAGTGAGAGATATCACAGGGCCCTGGTGTAAGAAACCCCTATAGGGCAAAGGACATAAATCCCATGACTCTCCTGACTGAGGAGATACCAAGGCTGACTCTCCCCACCAGGCGGCAGCACTGAGTCCTTAGTGTCTGTCCCAGGACTTCTTTAATCTACTCACTCATATACGCAGCTTGCGGACAACCATGTTTTCCACAGATGGCCTTGACAGCATCTCCCATCCCACACTGTAGCTCTTCTACAATGTGACCTTGCTGCTTCTCCACTGGGAGGTGGAGGCCAATTCCCTCCCCTTGCATCTGGCTGGCCTTATGACTTGCTTGTAACCCAAAGAATCCAGCAGAAGGGATGCTGAGTGGCTTCCAAGGCTGGGTCAGAAAAGGCCAAGCAGCTTCCACTTGGCTATGTTGGGACACTTGCTCTGGGGACGCCATCTGCTATGCAAGAAGTCTGACTACACTGAGACCTCCAGGCTTGAGGGCACCTTAGGGACTCTGGTCAAAAGACCCAGCTGAGCCCAGCCTCCTGGCCATCCTTGCCAAGGTGTCAGACATGTGACAGAAGAATCCACCCTGGATGTTGACCAGCGTCCAGCTGTTTGAGTCACCCTTAGCCTTCCCAGCTGAGGCCCTAGATGTCAGGGGCAGAGACAAGTCAACCTGTCATACCCTGTCCAAATTCCAGACCCACAGAATCTGTGAGCATAATAGAACAGTTGTTGTTTTTAATCACTAAGTTTTAAGGTAATTTGTTGCATGGAAATAATAATTGGAACATAGGTCTATCTATCCATCAAACATTTACAGAACAAAGATCTTTTGCCAAGTATTGGGATTCCAAATATAAACACAATATACCCCTCCCCTTAAGAGAAGACAGTAGCCAGGCAAGCAGATGTATAAACAAATATAACCCTAAAATGTGATAAGTGTTGCAAAAGAGGAAGGCACAGAGGCACAGTACGTATTGAGGGTGCCAAGAAGAACTGGCTTGAGCGTCAAGTGGTGGTTCCCGGGAGGAGGGTGGAGTGAGGCTGGGGGAAGCAGGGCAGGAAGGCAGGTTCTGCAAGTTGGGTTACAGAGTTCAGAATTTATCCCCTAGGCCAGGGGTTGGCCACCTACAGCCTTTGGGCCAAATCTGGCCTGCCATCTATTTTTGTAAATTTCTACCAAAACATAGCCAAGTTCATTCATTAATGTTTTGTCTATGGGTGGTTTCACACTACAGCAGCAGAGCTGATTAGCTGAGACAGAGACCATATGGCTGGTGGGGTCTAAAATAGTTACTACCTGACCCTTTACAGAAAAAGTGTGCTCACCCCTGTGGGAGCAAGGGGAAATACAAAGGGATTCAAGTGGGCGAGCGGCATCGCTACACTTGCACTCTGGCTGTGCGTGGTGGTGGGAACCAGGGTGGGAGGTGGGAAGTGAGGCCGCTAGGCCAGTTAGGAGACTGTTGTGATTTTCCAGGCCTGGAGGCCTTAATATCTTTCTTGTCAAAACATCCTTTGAGAATCTGAAGAGAGCTTTGTATCGTCCTCAAAAAAAAAAAAAAAAAAAAAAAGCCCAGATACGTACACAAACACTCATGTACAGATGTGATATCCAGGCACAATCCCATTTAATCTTTCTAAGACCCCTTGAAGTGGTTACCATCCCTATTCATCCCTGTTTTATAGGTGAGAACATGACGGCTTAGGGAAGTTGGCCAAGGAGCTGTGGCCAGGGAACAGAAGTGCCTGTGCTGGAAACTGGTTGCCTAATGCTGAAGCCTGAGTCCCGCACCTCTAAGGCAGCAGTGACACATGGGATGGAGAGGAGGGCATGGAGTCTAGACGTGCTCAGAAGGATGGCACTGAAGTCTGGATGTAAAGCTGGGTGCCCCACAGAATGCCATGTGTCTGTCTTGTGCGTGTTTTATGAGAAAGGCATCCCAAAACGTGGAACCAGCCTGCTGGGGCAGCAGTTACAGGGCCACCCCCAGGATAGTCCCTCTGTGACCAGGAGGACCACGTGGGCAATGCAGCAAGTGAGCTGCCCCCAGTCCGTGGGGACATGTCACCAAAGATGCCTGCAGCAGTGGACTCAGCTGACTGAGGTTCTTTAACCTTGAGCAGGATGCTCAGCCTTTTGGAACTCAGCTTCCTAAGCCCTAATCTGGGTTGTTCATGCCCCTGGGTTGCTGGCAGAATTGAATATGTTGTGTTGACAACAACTAGCCCACTGCCAAGCACACAGTAGGCACTTTACTGACTGCTCATCCCCCTTCAATGTAAATAAATGCATTCTGGGAAGTTGGGGACCCTCTCTCCCCTGAGCTCTGTCCTTGTTGCCTGAGCCCAGCTAGGCTGTGGCTGAGGAGGAACTTCACCTTGTCTTGAATAGTCTCATCTCTTTCTTGGATCTCTTTCTTGAGGCCTTGGATGTCCTTCTCCAGGGACTTAATGATTCCTTGCAGCTTCACCTGCTCTCCCTTCAGGGTGTCAATGTCATTGGTCCGCTCTTCAATCTCCTTCTGCAGGCTGCTGAACTAAAGAAACAGATGGCAACAGAACAGACCACCACAGTCTTTGTTTTTTTTTTTTTTTTTTTTTTTGAGACTGAGTCTCACTCTGTTGCCCGGGCTAGAGTGCCATGGTGTCAGCCTAGCTCACAGCAACCTCAAACTCCTGGGCTCAAGCGATCCTCCCACCTCAGCCTCCGGAGTAGCTGGGACTACAGGCATGCGCCACCATGCCTGGCTAATTTTTTCTATATATATTTTAGTTGGCCAGATAAGTTCTTTCTATTTTTTTAGTAGGGACGGGGTCTCACTCTTGCTCAGGCTGGTCTCGAACGCCTGACCTTGAGCAATCCACCTGCCTCGGCCTCCCAGAGTGCTAGGATTACAGGCGTGAGCCACCGCGCCCGGCCCACCACAGTCTTTGAACTCACGTCCATTCCTCCCAACTGTCCGAATGTGAAGCCCCCCAGCACGGGCCAGCTGTGATCTCAACTGCCACCTTCTATGAACTGAAAACACCTAGCACTCAACATTTCTGGGCTTTCAGGAGTGAATATTTGGAGAATTTGGGACAGTTCAGGAATTTTCCAGGCTAAATGGGTGTAGCATTCCGTCCCATAACACCCAGACCTACTCCCTGGATGTGAGGCCTGGCTGTCTCTGCACAGAGCCTCTGGAACCCAGTACCCCGAGTGGACCAGAGACTTCCACAACAACATTGACTTTGAAAGGTTGGGATGCATGCCCCATCAAGGTCACAGAGATTGGGCCCTAACTGATGAGCCATCTTAGCCATATCCAAGAAGGGAAGACATGATTGTCCCCTGGATTTACTGGTAGTGTGATTTCTAATAGGAAGAAACTTGAGCTTGCTTTGAAATTGGCTTCTCTAAGGCTAGATATTTTGGGGAGACTGTGGCAATTCTATAAGGATCAATGAGTTGAATCCTTCCTCACCCCAAGCATCACTGAACTAAAAACATCTTCCCCACCTTGTAAACCAAGCATCCTATACCCCACTCCCTCTCCGGCCCATGGAATCTGAACAGGAGCTGCCCATGACTCTGCACCAAGGGCCCAAGGACACCTGCAGCCTAAGACTTTATCTACCTCATCCCCAGGAGATCTTATTTCCATTCCTATTGGGGGTTTAGCTCTGAGAACAATGACTAAATCCTACTTGCCAATAAGGGAAAGCCTAGAGAGCGTCTATCAGTGCGCAGAGAACCTCCTAGCCCTGTGAAAAGGGAAGAGAAGGGAGGCCCAGACGGTTGCCCTTTCAGAGGATGTGGTGAGGGTCTTCCTGCCTAAAGGTGTGCTGGCCACTGCTCCTCCCTAACCTGCTCGCTGGAGAGGAGGACTTCAGGCAGGACCTCTGCCAGGCCAGCCAGGGCAGTCTGGCCGCCCGCCCGCCCCCCAGCTTTCTCTGCAATACTGCCCTGGCCCACACCCTGGCCCCTCAGAGAACAGCCTGGTAACCTTCTTCCGCATGATGCCGGTTTCTCCTTTGAGCCGCAGGTTTGACTCCTTTTCTTCACGAAGCTTTTTCTCATACTTGGTTTTGATATCTTGGATTTCTCGGTCTTCGTCTTCTTCAATCTGCTTCTTGGTCTCTTCAAACTCCCGCAGCTGCTGCCTGACATCTTCCTGGGCCTGGCTCAGGGACAGGGAGAGTGTGTGGTCAGGGGACAAGGGACTCGTGCCACCTTTGTGCCAAGAGGGCTTGGGGGAAACGAGCACAGAGTCCTATCACAGGGAATGGGAGACACTGCCATTCCAGAAATGGACACCACGGCCACAGGTCCCTTGACCTGTGTACCTTCTTCCTGTCTGTCCCTCTGTCTTCCTGTCGCCCCCTTTTCCCTACCAGAAGAGGCCTCATGCTCCACACTTACCAACTCCCCGCCCCCACACCCTGTTCTCCTCTGGTCTTCTTCACACAGATACCCAGGCTTCCTATATTTTTCCTTCACAGAACTTGTGACAGTTGTAATTTTATATTTATTTGTGAAATTACTTGGCTGTCTCTCCCATTAGGCATAAGTTCTCCTAGGGCAGAAATCCCGCATGTCACAGCCACCACCGCCCTCCCAGCGTGCACCACGGCCGGCACACAGCAGCCACGCAACAAAGAGCTGAATGAACGAGCAAGTCTCTGGTTCTGCCCTCCCTCTCCTTACCCCCATCAACCCTGCCCTTTCTCTGAAAGGAGGCACAGGTGACTTCCTGTGAGTAGCACCTCTTCCAGAAGGGTAGTTTTCTCCTGCAGTTTCGCCTCGTAATACTCAGTCAGCTCCTCCAGGGCCTGGCTCTTGGTCTCATCGTTATCCCGAAGCTGTTTTTCATACTCTTCCTGCATCCTCTGGGACTTGAGCTGCAACTCCTGGTACTTCTCATATTCTAGAAGCAACTTCTGGTTGTTGCAGCTTTCTGGAGAGAGGCAAGGAAGGTACTTAAGGCACGAGCAGCACCAGCCCTGGGGCCACCCAAGAGCCTGGGGCGCTTCCCCATTCCTTCCAGCACCAGCTGGAGCAGCTGCCTCCAGAGCCGAGATTCAAAAGCTTGCCGGGCTTCCTCCCCTCCCTGCACCCCATCACCGCTTCAGGAAGCCAAACTCCCTCCCTCCCCCCTCCAGGCAGAAGGTTTCCAGAAAAGCACAAAGTGGTGTTTGGGGGCTCAGGGCCAAGAAGAATGTCCTGAGGGTAAAAACAAGCATCAGTATCCCCATTTTACAGAAGAGCAAACTGAATTTCGGTAAAGTTGGGTGACGCTCTAGAGCACGGAGCAAGTCGTGGTGAGTCTGGGACATCAGGTAGTCTATCAGGGTCCGAACTTTTCTGTATCTCCTGCTCTCATGCAGTAGGTGTTTAGTGTTAATCAATGAGCAAATACACAGCAGTGAAAACCAAGGTGAATTCCAGGGGATAAATGTAGCCTGTTTTTAGATAAAGCCCTATTCCCTGGGACTTCCACCATGTCTGGGGGACTCCCAAATGTTTTCCCATGACCTACCTCCTCTTCCAACCCTCGCCCACCACCCTCTCCCCCCAGGCCTCTACTTATGGGCTCACCCAGGTCTTGCAGTTCCCGGTTCTGTTTGTCGAGGAGGTCTTCCATGTGCTCACGGTGGGAAATATCCTGCTTCTCTTTTTCTGTTCTTAGGACCTGAAACAGTCACACTTTCTCATTTCTACACATCTGCTGGAAGCACTACGAGGGCAAGAATTAATTTTACAAGTAACATCCTCTTTCACTCACAAACATTTCTCAAGCCCTTATTTTGTACCATGTACATTCCACGAAGCAACAACCACACTATCACTTTCTATTTACATTATGTTCTGCTCTAAAATTTCTGTCCCTTCCCTAGCCCTTCCCTCTTTATATCCCTGCTACTAAATGGGGTTGTCAGTGGTGAGTTCAGTTTTGGACATGCATCAAATGGATTTCTGGGTGAAAAAGTAGGGATTTGTTCAAATCCTCTGTTGCCGGCACATTGTTGGCACCTCAATCCTCGAGTATGTTAACATGTAAGTGTCTAAGGAAGTGTTTTCTTTTTTTATTTCTTTAACTGGGGAGGAAGCTCCTCCAGGCTGGGGAGATGCCATCCCCAGGACCTAACTTTGTGCTTGGCTTATGTAGGACACCAAATAAATGCTTACTGACTAAAAGAATGCAATTATAAATGAATGAATTAATAAAATTAACAGCCAACGGTTTTTTCAGCCAAACTTTCTGACCCGTGGAGATAACATAAACAAAACAAATATCCTGTGAGCAAAAAATTGGGACTTTTAAATAAGGGGCCAGATTTGTATAGAACATAGAAAAGATTCTGGGAGAGTCTTAGACCAAATCTAACTACATAAAGATCATTTAGACTAATTTTATTTAACTTTCTGACAATCCAGGGATCAATATTCTGCTAGCTCTTCCCCTTCTACACTTTATTATTTGTATCTTTTCATTTTGTTTTTAAATAAGTTTCTCCTGATCATACATTCTGATTGTAGAGAATTTAGAAATTACAAAAAAGTATAAAGAACAAAATTTAAATTATCCAAAGATAATTATACTGCTATCTATTTTCTATGTGTATTTAGTTTACCAGTTAATACCATTCACCATAGAGAGGTTTATACTCTGGTTTTTTTTT
>CM052444.1:79734518-79753492 GCA_028533085.1 Varecia variegata
TATCTTTTCATTTTGTTTTTAAATAAGTTTCTCCTGATCATACATTCTGATTGTAGAGAATTTAGAAATTACAAAAAAGTATAAAGAACAAAATTTAAATTATCCAAAGATAATTATACTGCTATCTATTTTCTATGTGTATTTAGTTTACCAGTTAATACCATTCACCATAGAGAGGTTTATACTCTGGTTTTTTTTTTGCTTAGCACTTTGTTTTAGGCTTTTCTGATGTCATCAACTGTATTTTAAAATTGAACATTGTTGAATATCTTATTGTTCAAGTATAGCTTGAGCAACATATGCCAGTCCCATCTTGAACAAAGTAGAAATTTCTTGTTATTTGTGGTTGTTGGCCAGTCTCTCAAACAGACCTGGTTTTTTGTTTTCAGGGACTCCATTTCCTGGATGAACTTGTCTGTTAGTTCCTTAATCTTCTCAGAATAGTTCAGGTCCTTCAGTCGAAGTTGATACTCATTCTCCATTTTTAATTCTTCTACCCGTGTTTTCAGCTCCAGCATAATCTGAGCCTTTGGGAGAAGGACACAGCATCAAGAACATTGACAGTGGGTCAGTTGGAATATTTAAACCTGTGGCCTTGGTCTGAGACCTGCAGCTCTGCCTAGCTTCAAAATCAATACGTCTCAGCTAGAACTTATCTTTTCCCCACAAGACACACAGGCTAAAAACTAGGAGACACACAAGCTTCTCCCTCTTCACAAAATGTGTTTGGGGAGCCCCACTGCATGCCAGGCATTGTGCTAACAACTCTCTCATCTCCTTCAAACTGGCTTTGATGCCTCCTGCCCAACGAGGCCCACTCTGACCACACGATTTAATCCTGCTATGCCACTTCCCACTCATAGCACTCATGGCCCCCTTGCTCTTTATTAATGATAAATGTTTTGTTATTTCCTTAGATCTTGGCACTAATATGTAATTTAATTATTATGTTGTTTACTCTCTTTTTCCTTCTTCCCGCATTAGAACCTGAGCTCCAAGTAGGCTGGGATCTTTGTGGGGTTTGTTTGCTAGTGTAGCCCAAGTACCCAGAACTTTGCCTAACACGTAGTAGTCACTAAAAGATAATTGTTATGTCATGATTCCTGCCCCCATGGCAGCCAAATAAACATACAATTACAAATCTCGATGAATGCCCAAAGCTGCGAATTCTCAATATCGCCAGTTTGTCCCTTTTAATGTCTTTTGCGCCTGTGCCTCACTGTTATTCCTTTAATTTAGGTCCTCACTCTTCCGTCTCGCTGATTCCCATGTCCAGTGTCTTCTTCCTCCACTGTACTCACTGATGCTAAAAATACTGTAATATCCACACCTCTTATTTCCTAAAAAAGTTAATGTTGATGAGAGAGTGGGTAAGAACACAGGTGTTTTCTTCTTGCTTGGCTATGAGGATACCCCCTGCATCCCTATCTCATCTTCTCAGCTCTGTCTCCCCTACTGCCCATGAATAACTTGACATGAGGAACACGTTCTGCTCGTTTCTGCATCCCTGGCCAGTGGACTAGTGTGGATCTGGTGCCCAGAAAGTACTGAGATGCGAGATGAACACAAACTGCATGTGCAAAGTCAGGGAGGTAAGAGCGAGGATGCCCAGTCAGGGCACTGCATGTGATTGGGTGCAGGGGTGCCTAGGAAGAGGAGGCTGAGACTAGGTCAGACCATCAAGTACCCTGCAGGGTAGGAAGTTTGGATTTTATCCTAGAGGGCGATTCCCAAGGTCTTCATTTAATCTGATCAAGCTGACTTTGACATTACAAGGACCTCCCAGATGGCAGTGTGCATCACAAACTAGATTAGAGAAGGACTGAAGGCAGGGTGATTATTTGGTGGGCTTGGTGACAGCATGGTCCAGGTGAGAGATGGCAAGGGTTTGGACTGAAGTGGGGGAGGGGAACAGAGAAGGACGAAAAGGTTGGAGAGAGACAGTTCAGAGGAAGTGGCGCCTAACTGGGTGTGGGGTGGAGATGAGTGGATGGAGACTTCGTCCCAGGTAGAATGGCCTGGAGGTGGGGCTTGGCCTGTCTTGTTTCCCTGCTCTGTCCCCAGAGCCTAGCACAGGACCAGCAACAATGTCAGCACCAAGTGAATATTCACCAGTGACCCTGGGGGGCCACCTTGGGCTGGTGGACTACATTCATTGGTGGGAACAACCCAGCTTCTGACCCGCTATGTTTGAGGTCCCTGCTCACTGTCCTTCCTCAATTCATTCTCCGTGTTGCTGCAGAGTAATCTCTCCAGGGTATGAATCTTATCAAGTCAGCCCCTAACTTATGTCTGTCAGTGGGTCCTTATGAAGAATGTCCAAAGTCTAAAACACGGTGTAAATGGCCCCTGGTGATCTGTTTCTCTCTCTAGCTTCGTCTCCAGCCCTTCTCTCTGGCACAGCCTCTGTTCTCCAGCCACACCCAACTGGGAGCATCTCCCCCAGAGAGCACCACTGTCATCCCTCTGCACACACTCATTCCCCCATGTGGAAGGCCCTTTCCCATTTGTTCTGGAAGGCTCTGGGCAAGGCTATGTCCTCTGGCACCAGCTGGCCTGGGTCAGGGTCCTTCCTCTGTGCTCCCATAGCCTCATTCTTTCCTAGCATCCACTGCACACTTAATTCCCTTTTGTATTTTTCCCAGCCCTCCTCCCAGGCTGTAAGCTAAAGGACACTCTATGTCTTTTATCCCTGTAATCCCAGACCTTAGTAGAGTGTTAGGTACTTAGCAGAACCCTCTGTAAATACTAGCTGGAGAATGAATAAATGAATGACCGAGTCAGTGGGTAATTCATGGGCTGAGAGGTAGTTATACAGAACACCGTTTTATGTAAAGAGAACTGGGAATTCTGGGGAACATGACTTTTAAGGGACAGTGGAGGGAAAGCCAGGGAGGGAGCTGGGAAGGAAGGGTCAGAGAGGTTTACAGGGAATAATTAGAGGTGGTCACAGGGACGGTGAGAGAGACGGGACTGTGTGGCAGTGAGCGATGCCTACGCTGGTCATTTCCGGCTGGGCAGCACGCTGTCGGGCCCATCTGGGCTGGGGTCAGAAGTCAGCTCAGACATCTCCTGGCCTTTGGTTCAGCCTGGTGTCTCCTATTTGGCCTCTTCCCCTACCCTCCGGGAAGAACAGAGGACAACACAGAGAGAAGGAAGAGGAGGAGATGTATTCGCCTGCCTGAAGTAGGTCAGACCCCCATTCTCATGGGCTCTCCCTTATCCTCTCCTCCCCCTTTGCCTTTCCTGAAGAAAGTTCTAGGGAGCTCTAGAAAAGATCTCCAGCAAATGCCAGGGGATTGTCATCCTGCTTTGTGGCAGCTTTGCATTGCTGCTCTGATGGTTTTACTTGTCTCTGTCCCGCACTTGACTGTGAGCTTCCTGATCACAGGGCTCAGGCCTGTCTTGCCACATGTGCATCCCCAGTGCCTAGCAGACGGTAGATATTCAGTACCCGCACTCAGACTCTGGATGGACACAAGGAGTGCGCAGCTTTGCCATCCTCTGTGAGCCTTATGTGCTTACCATCCATTCAGCTTCTCCCTTAGGGAGC
The DNA here is from genome assembly GCA_028533085.1 of Varecia variegata. Classification (NCBI taxonomy): domain Eukaryota; kingdom Metazoa; phylum Chordata; class Mammalia; order Primates; family Lemuridae; genus Varecia; species Varecia variegata. The sequence goes on from CM052444.1 coordinate 79,738,072, forward strand.
ACAGCACAGAGCTATGCACTCATCTCTGCAGAACACATCTCACTAATAGGAGGGAAGTCCCTCTGGCATAGTGATGAAGAGAGAGGGCTCTAGATTAAATCTGGATTAGAGCTCTGGTCCTACTACTCATTAGCTCAGTGACTTTGGACATGTCACTCAACCTCTCTGAACCTCTGTTTCTTGAAACATGGGGGGAATAATAGTATCTTCTTCATAGAGATGTTGTGAGATTTAAATGAGAAAATACTGTACTTATAATTATTAACAGCACAGTGCCAGGTTCATGGCAAATGTTGGTTATCATTACTCTTCTTATTTTATTTTTCAGAGGTATGGGTAAGGGCTTTCAGGAATGTTTTCTTTTTTTTTTCTTTTTTTTGAGACAGAGTCTCACTGTGTTATCCAGGCGAGTGCCATGGCATCAGCCTAGCTCACAGCAACCTCAAACTCCTGGACTCAAGTAATCCTCCTGTCTCAGCCTCCTGAGTAGCTGGGACTACAGGCGCATGCCACCATGCCCAGCTAATTTTTTTTGTTTCTATTTTTAGTTGCCCAGCTAATTTTTTTTTTGTTTCTATTTTTAGTTGCCCGGCTAATTTTTTTTCTATTTTTAGTAGAGATGGGGTCTCACTCTTGCTCAGGCTGGTGTTGAACTCCTGAGCTGAAGCAATCCTCCCGCCTTGGCCTCCCAGAGTGCTAGGGTTATAGGTGTGAGCCACTGTGCCTGGCCCCCAGGAATGTTTTCTAAATAACTTTTATTTTTTTTAAATAAGGCACCATATACTAGCGATTACTGAGTTTCACAGATACAACTGGGGTATTTAGTTTGTCAGTTTAAGATTGTAAAAATATATTGATTGTCTTCCATGTGCCTAGTGTGTGCTACAAACTGGTGGACGTACAAGGGAATTGTGTGTTATGGGTCCTGCACTCAAAGAGCAGGAAGAGGAAAGCCAGAAGACAGGATGAAAACAGAGCACAGCATAAGTCAAGATGGTCACGTGGTGGAAGACAGGCAGGGTGCAGGTGGAAACAGGATCAGTGGCAGAGGGGAGGATGGCTGGGTCATGTGGACAAGGACGTGCAGGGAGCCGGGGAGTCTGCACTGGGCACAGGGTGCAGCCAGGCTGTAGAGGGCGCAGGGCTGGACCAAGGAGTCTGGACGCAGTCTGGTGAGGAACTTGCCAGGCCCTCTTTGTTAGACCCAATTCTTACCTTCTCTTCCATGTCTGTTTTAGTCACAAGCACCTCTTCGGCAAAGCCCACCTCCCTTTCTCGCTTGATTCCCCGCCCGTCCTTGTCAAACACCCTCCAGGTGAAGAGGCAGCCATCCTCAGCAGCCGTCAGCAGGAACTGGTCATCAAAGGTGAGCAACATCTGAGAGACAAAGGTCATGGGCAGGAAGTTTCTGAGGCCATGGATGACAGGCTGAGCGGCTACCGTGCAATCCCTCCCTCCCTGCAGTCCCGGCACAGCCCCATAGGGAGGCAGATTTGATCCTCGGTGAGAACGAGATGGGAGCCCTCACAGGCTTCTGTTCATGGATAAAAGAAGCAAGGCTCTGTCTACATTCCCTGTGGGTTTGGAATCTGAAGAGTCAGCTATTATCTAGAATGCCTAACAAACTCTCAAATTCAACAGTAAAAACCCCCAAACAATCCAATTAGAAAGTGGGCAAAAGATATGGAGACATTTCATCCAAGAGGATATACATATAGCAAGTAAGCACATGAAAAAATGTTCAACAATATTAGCCATTAGAGGAATGCAAATTAGGACTAAGATGAGATATCACTACATACCTATTAGAACAGCTAAAATGAAAAATAGTGACAATATCGAGTGCTGGTAATGATGCTCAGAAACTGGGTCCTCATACTTTCCTTATTGAACATAGACACTACAATATTGGAAGGGGCAATGAAAGGACAATTTAAGAATGTGTGCTCGTGTTATTGCCCCCAGGGCCTTTTGTACCCTCAGAGAGCAGTAGGGGCTAATCTCCCAGGCTCTGACTTCTTTTAGTCCACGAAATTCTCTAGAGAAGGGGGCAGTAGTGGGTCATTTGCAGCAACACCTACAGCAGCTGGGATGTAATGGTGGTGCGGGTGGGACACCTACAGCATCCATCAAACAGCCCATTGTTGTGCACAATATTATGGTGAACAACCTCACACGTAAATCTTTAGGTGTGTCTCTAATTATTTCCTAGGCTAAATTCCTAAAAGTAGTTTAAACAAAGAGTACCAATAGTCAATAGAGGCTTACTGAATGAATTGGTGGATGAATAAATAAGGAGAGAGAAAAGATGTTGGGAGGTTGAAGGGATGAAGAAGGTAGGCATGTGGCAGACAGCTCTGGGATGGGCTCCTGAGGGGTGGGTCCCTCTCACCTTGGTGATAGGACCCGCATGGGCCTGGTACTCGTTGAATTCTTTCTGCAGAGGTAGAGGGTACTTCATTGCACGAATGGTTCCCATCGAGGTGCCCACAAACATCATACGCCCGGAGTGCGAGATGGCAATGGTTGTGTAGGTGACGTCGAATGCCGACATCTCTCGAAGGATCTGGAATGCAGTCAGCTCTGTTCAGCGGGAGGGGCTAAGCAGTATCTCCAGTGTCCCGAAGCCACTCTTTCCCTCTCCTCCAATAGCACCCTTAGGGGTCTGTATTTTAAAAAATGTTTTTCTCTATTCCTTATAGCATCTGGAATAGTGCCTAGCACATAAAAGGCACAAACTAAATATTTCTTGGTTGCTTAACTGATGAATAACCAGTTCTACGAGTCAGGAATAATACTAATGAAAGGAAATCTTTATGTAGCACTTATGATGTGCCAAGCACTGTTCTATGCCCTTTATATGTTGTTACTTATTCAGTTCTTACAAAAATCCTCTGAGGTAGCCACTGTTATCTTTATCCTAAAGATGGCAAAACAGAGTCACAGAGGTGGTAAGTAACTTGCCTTGACTCCTATAGCTCGTAAGTGGCAGTCTGGCCCCAGTCTCTGCACCTGACTGCTATGCTGTCGTGTATCTCAAAATGAGAATGGGATGCTGATCATAAATTTATTCAGCAAACATTTATTAATGCCCATTATATAAACAAAATTATATAGTAGTCCCCCCTCATCTGTGGGGGAGACCTCCCGTGGATGCCTGAAACCACAGATACTTATATACTAAACCTTATATATGAAGGCTGTCTGGAAAGTATCCAGCCATAAATGTCTCTATTTTTCATATTACTTGGCTGGATACTTTCCAGACAGCCCTCGTATACTATATTTTTTCCTATTCACACATAACTATGATAAAGTTTAATTTATAAATTAGGGATAGTAAGAGATTAACAGTAACTAAAAGTAGAACAATTATAACAATATACTGTAATACAAGTTAGGTGAATGTAGTCTTCCTCTCCCCATCTCTCAAAATAACTAATTGTATTATACTCACCTATTTTCAGACCGTAGAAGGCCTTAGGTGACTGAAACTGCAGCTAAGGGGAGACTACTGTACTACCAGGGAACCCATTTATTCCTTCGCTCATGAATGCATTCACCTACCCACCCACCCAGACATTTACTGAATGATGTCGTGAGCCAAGCCGTGGGCCAGCCAGCAGGGCTATCAAGACAAGTGGAACATGGCCTGCCCTAAAGGAGCTTCATTCTGCTGCAGCACTGGAAAAGCTGCCGTGGAGTCAGGACCAGGCTACGTGGAGGCACGTAGGAGACACACCACACTCTGGGCTGCGTTCCAGCCGTGGGAGCTTGCTGCTGTGGTACCTGTGCACTCTCCCAGGCACCAGCCCCCTGACAGTGATGAGCCCTGAGGAAAATCCAAAGAAGCTAGTGAAGATCAGCTGTTGCTGGGCTCCTGGAGAGGGACACAAGCCACATTGGTATGAAGTGTCCTTGCTGAGCTCTCCTCTCTTCCCTTAACTATTTGGAGCCAAATGTGGTAATTCTAAAATTTCAGAGTTTGGGGATTTCAAAAGAATACAGTGGCCAGCCTAGGTGATAACCGCTAACAGTCATGCGTTGCTTGATATGGAGATATGTTCTGAAAAACTAGTGGTTAGGCGATTTCGTCATTGTGTGAACATCACAGTGTGTACTTTCACAAGCCTGGATGGTCTAGCCTACTATACACCTAGGCCATATGGTATAGCCTCTCGCTCCTAGGTTACAAACGTAGATAGCCTGTTATGGTACTGAATACTGTAGGCAATCGTAAAACAATGGTAAGTATGTGTGTATCTAAACATAGGAAAAGTACAGTAAATCTGCGGTATTATAATCTTACAGGCCCACCATTGTATACGCAGTCCGTTACTGACATTATGTGATGCGTGACCGTAGTTGTGTTTTTACCCCAGGGAAGTAAGTGCAGACCAAGGGTAAGAGTGCAGTTTAGAGATGATGTTGACCTCCATGCCTGGAAGGTGGAAGAGAGTTACAGACAGCAAGCAAAACAGAAATGGAAAAGCTCCCCACAATTTAACCCAATCAGGAAGGGCACAGGAAATCCACGAAGTGACACTAACTGAGCAGCCTGCCCAAAAGGAATAAGGAGCCAGGTGTTATTCCATAAAGAGGAGGCACCGTACTTTCTGCTGTAAGCACATGGACCAATACAGTAGCCCAGAGACAGGGAGAGGCGGACTCACCGAAGAATCTGCAATCTCCTTGATGGTTTGGTCCGATCCAACAGCAAATATAATTTTGGCATCAGGGGAAATAGTAACGCAGTTGTAGCTGCAGGACTTGAGCACACATTCTGTCTCTCTCTTTCCTGTGGACAGATTCCATTCATACACGGCACCATCTGTGCCACAAGAAATCAGTTTGCTGTCATCTGCATTCCACGCAATGGAACGGATCTGCAGGAGATGAAGACATATCCAGTTAAGGGTGCACACACACACACACGCACACGCCCCGATGTGGAAAAGGCATGAACTCCTCATGTGCTCCACTAGACTGAGGCAAAATGTTCTTTCCTGGTATAGGCCCTTCTGTTAGCACAAAACACAGCTTCTTGGAAATGTTAACATTCTCTTCTCTAAGATGCTTGCAAGTTACTGAAGATGAAACATTCTCATTTCTTTTTCACTTTATGAATATAAAGACTGAATCATAATGGTTTATTAATGCTACAAACAACGAATTTTTGCTGTTTTTTGAAAACATTCTTATTTTGACATAATTATATATTCACAGGAAGTTGTAAAAATAGCACAGAGAGAGTAGACTTCTGGTATGGCAAGGTACGGACCTCAGCTGACCTTCTCCCTAATGAAATAAGTCAACTGGCAAATATGATCAAAACAATCATTTGATATCTCTAGAAATTGTCCTAAGGGCATAGAGCAAATAGAAAAACATTTGTTCAAGAAAATCTACTCAATCTTGGTAAGAATAGAGTCTGCAGCATTTGCTCCGTTACTGCCCCAGCTCCAGAAACTTCACTGCTGTGCACTCTGGACAGGTGTGGCCAAGACAAAGGGACTCCCTCTCCCCACAGCTCCAGGTCTTGGGCTATGGTTTCACTCTGGAAGGGCAGACTGCTGGCATTTCTTATCCTTGCCCTAGCCCCATGTTGCTGAACCTATATTCCACGCAGGCATTGCCAAGGGGACCTGGACTCCCTTCCTCTGGCCAGTCCCCACTCATTGGTGGAAGCTTCACTTCAAGTGCAGCAGGCTGAGAATAATGGTGCTCCAATCGCTCCTGCCCTCATTTGCTCAGGGGTGGAAGTTCCAAATCATGAAGGAGATGCTGAAAAGAACAGGGGCTTACATATACACACACATACACACATACAAGTGCCAATCGCAGAGTGAGGATGTTACTCCTAGAAAAGCAGGAAAATAGAAGAGGAAACACATTCCAACTCATTTTAGGAGGCCAGTACTACTCTGATAACAAAACCAGAAAAAAACAGTATAAAAAACACAACACTACAGATCGATAACCGTCATTAACAGGCTCAAAAATCCTCAACAAAATACTAGCATATTGAATCCAGCAATATACGAAAAGAATTATTCAACACAACTAAATAGAGTTTATTTTAGGAATAAGGCTGGTTGAACATCTGTAAATCAGTCAATGTAATCCACCACATTGACAGGCTAACGAAGAAAAACCAGCTTCAAAAAAAAATCAACTTAAAATATTAACTGATTAGTTAAAGTGAATTATAGAAACTTTACTCTGATACAGCTCCATTCATTCCTACCCTCTGTTGTACTATTATTTCCAACAATATTCCTAGATTCACTAATTTTAATAGTTTATATGAACATTCTTTGAATTTTCTACATACCCAATTATGTTGTCTGTAATAACTTTATTTTTTCCTTTCCAATCTTTATGCCTTTTATTTCCTTTTCTTGCCTTATTGCCCTGGTTAGGACTCAGTAATAGGCTCACAGAAGGCATCATGTTTGTTCTCTATCTCAGAGGGAATGCTTTCATAATTTCATGATCAAGTACACTGTTTGTTGTAGGTTTTCTGTAAACATCTCATGTAAGATTTAGGTAGTTTCTTATTAATTCCAGTTTGTTAAGTGCTTTTTAAAAATATCATGGGGAGCCCAAATCCTTCTGCTCAAGGCCTCCCACAAAAATAAAAATATCATGATTGGATGTTAAATTTGATCAATTTTTATTTTATCTGCATTTATAGAGGTGAGCATATAATTTTTCTTCATTATTATATTAATTGCATTCCTAGAATAAACCCAACTTGGTCATGCTGTGTATCTTTTTATATATTGCTGGATTGGTCTGACAATATTTTGTTTGGGACTTTTCTATCTATATTCATGACAAATATTGGCTTATTTTTCTTTCTTGTGGTATCTTTGACAGGTTTTGGTAGCATGATTATGTTGGTGTCATAGAACAAAATTGGAAAGTATTCCCTCTTTTAAAAATTTTCTAAAAGTTTTTTTTTTCAAGACTAGTGTTATTTATTCTTTAAGTGCTGATATAATTCTCCAGTGCATGATCTGGGCCTACAGTTTTCTTTGTAGGAAGGTTTTACATTATAGATTCAATTTTTATAGGAATTTGTCAGTTTCATTTATATGTTTAAAATTATTTGCATAAAGTTGTTCATAATATCGTCTGTGACCTATTTAATGTCTATAGGACCTTTAGCGATATCCTCTTTTTATTCCTTGGTTATTTGTGTCTTCTCTCTCTTTCTTTTGTTCTTTAAAAAAAAAAACATTACACGTGTATTTCTAACATATTCCCCTGATTAGAGAGCAGTGTTATAAGTACTTGTACAGTGATAAAACAAATGGTTGCTTTCCTAGATGGGTGAGGTAGGGCATCAGAATCACATTCTGAGCTTTCATCTGCAACCCTATAGTCACTTGAGGACTAATTACATTGCTGAAGCTGAGGAAGCTCAGCAGCTCTCAAAGAGAGTGCTTGTCTTTACACAGCACTTTCACTTCCCAAGGTTTTTTTTTTTCACTTTTCCTGCTGATGACCTTGTTATTTGCTAAAGTTAATGGCCAGTTTTTAGTCTTTATGTGACCTCTCTCTGACATCTAGCACCACTGACCACTTCATCCTTTTGGAAATTGTTTAGTTCTTCTTTGACATGATTCTCTGATTCCAAGTTCTCCTTGTATCTTCATTTTCAGTCTTTCAATAGCTCCTCTTCTTTCACCAAGTTCTTAAATGTTGGCCCAAATTCTTCTCAGATTCCACACAGGCCCTCTAACTGACACCTGTCACTTCCTTGACTATATAATCCCCCAAATCTTCATTTTCAGCCTTGACTTCTTTCCTGACCTCCATGCATGAACGTCATACGTCCTGGGCACACCAAACATATTATGTCCAAAATGGAGCTAATCTCTTTCTTCTCTCTGTTACTACTACAAAAGCCATGGCTAGTTCCTGATCCATCCTTCACCTTCATATCCTAGTTGGTCTCCATCACTCCAACTTTCCTCCCCTCTAATCCATCCTTAATACTGTTTAGAGAATTACCTTTCTGATCCCATTTACTCCTTTCTGAAATCTTTTCAATTGTTTCTCATCACCTACAGACTAAAGTCCAGTTCCTTGGCATGGCACACCTGCCTTCCATGATGCAGCCAACCTCTGCAGCTCCCACTTTTATTATCCCTCCAATGTACCCAGTGTCCAGCCACATGAAGCACAAAGCACCATCCTATTCCATACTCCATTCCAACATGTCCTTCTGCCTAGAATGCCTTTCTTTTTCCATCGCCTCTTCTCTCCAAATTCATCTGCTGACTTCTTCTTACCCTTTCAATCTTTGGCTTCTCCCTCTTATTCATGTCTCACATCAAGTCTTACTCCAGGAACTATTGGTTTTACTTCCTAAAATCTTTCGAATACATCCATTTCTCCCTAACTTTACCAACCACCATCATGGTCCAAAATACTATCATCTATTGAGTAGACATCCTCAACAGCTTCCTTACCATTTCTACCTTTGTCCCCTCCAATAAATTCTTCACTCTGCAGTCGAACTAATCTTTTAAAATGCAAATCTGGTCATATCATTCCCTGCCCTGAAAGTCTTCAATGATTTCAAGGAACAAGGGGGATAAAGTATAAAATCCTAACCAGGCCAACATGGTTCCATGTTTGTGGGCCCCTGTGAACTCCCCAGTTTCAGCCCCTGCTTTACTCCATGGTTCACCCTGGTACCTATGTTCCAGCCCCACAGACTTCAGTTCCTCTGACACCCCATGCAATCTCTTATCTCTGGTCTTTGGATTCCTATCTATTAATACAATGATTATCCCCCCTACCCCTCCAACCCCCAACAGTGTTGTCTGGTTTATTCCTAGTCACTGCTCCAGGACCAAACCTTTACAAACACCCCAACCTAAATTATGCCAACCCCTTCATTATTTCCTTTCATAACAACCACATGTTTTTCTTTCATTGAATTAATTGCAATTAGTAATTAAATCTGTCTGAGCACTTGTTTATTGTCTCTTTTGCTACTGTGCACCTTGTTTCCCTAGATACCCTTCAGCCACTTACCTTTCCTGTGTGTCCTTTCAGGTTTGAGATGTTCTCTAGGCTTGTGGTGGTAAAAATGTGAATCACATTTCCATTGACTGCAGCAAACAGGTGACCTCCATTGCTAAAGGAACACTACAGGGAAAGACAGCAAGAGAACAAGCAAGCAAGAAAGAAATGAACAGTCCAATTGGAGGTTATAGACAAGAGTTGCTTTTCCCAAAGAGTTGAGGCTGAAATTATGTGTGCAGGTGGGAGTGGGAGGAAGGTGCAAAGAGGACTGAGAGGTGGCTGACATTTTCAGACACTTCCACTATTCCTATAGCCCATAGTGGCCAAGGTGCTGCCACTGCCATGCCCACTAATAACTAAGCTGTTTGGATCACAGAGCACTCATTTTGTCTGTAGAAGCACCATTTCAGAGTGGGGAAGTGAGTCCTGAAATCACTGTCTTGTTTCTGCAAGTCCTCTCAGGGGGAAACCTGATGGGCTGCTTATTGCCTGTCACTGTTGATACTTACTTTTCCTGGTCCCTCCTAATCTCCAACCTTGCCTTCCCAGCTGTGACTCTGATTCTCAAATTACTTGTCACTTTCAATATTTGCTAATACTCCACCATTACAGAGGGGACTTATCCCAGGTGGGATCTCACAAGGTTTTGGGTACAATGAAATATTTTGGTGTGTAAAGAAAATGGGGATAGAACTATATACTCCATAAGTTTGTTGAGTGAACAACTGGGTTTTTACCTTTTTTTTTTAAGCTACTAAAGTTCTCTAAGACAGACTTTGATCCCACCTCCCCAGAGCATGTCAGTTCATGATATTTCCACCTTGGCTTTATCTCCAGCAGCTTTTACCTCTCTGCATCCTCTGACAGAGTATTCTTTGAAAGAACGTATATCATCAATGAGTAGATTCATAAGGCGTAGTTTGTCAGCAAACCCTACTACAATGAAGTGTCCAGATGGATGCAGGCTGATTGTATATGCCTCTTCTGGGTATTCTTTAAACAGGTCCAGAGAGCTGTGAAAAAGATTAATCACTGAATTACAAGCCCAGCCCACTAAATCCTTCAAGTCCTCTTCCGTCTCTGGTATATGCTGTTATCACAGCATCTGAGATACTTTATTGTGTGCAATCATTGGCTCCTCTCTTTTCTAGGTTTTGGTTCCTTGAGCATAATGTCCAGCAGTGAGTATGGCAAATACATGGGCTGGTCAAAGTGCTGTCCATGATGCAGAAGACAAAGCTCTGTTTAGATTCTTCAAATCACAAGGATTGTACAAGTATTTTTCCCCTAGCAGTCCCTGAAGGTGTACGTAAGAGCAGAGAAACAGTGTGGGGCCGACGTAGGGTTGGAGATTCTCAGGGAAGCTGTCCCAGAAAGTAAAATCAGTAGGGGGAGTGAGATGGGGGAGTGAGGAGGATAAAGAGGAGGAATGAAGGGTCTGGAGAGCTCCATGAAGCAGAAAGCAGACCTAGTGGGAGTGAGGGGATAGCAGAGCTGGAAGGCATAGGAGTTTGTGTAACAAAGTGAGATACTGGGGTTTTATCTTTATGTCCCTAGTGTCTAGCATAGTGTCTGGCATGGAGTAAGCATTTAATAAACCACAAAGTTTTCTAGCCTATGCAAGAGTGAGAAACAAGTAGGTTGACTGACTTGATTTAAAAAACATCTTTTCAAACTGAGTTTCTAAGTATTTAAACTTTAAAACTCTCCAATTAAAATAATTCACATAAACAAAATTAACAACTGAAATCCTGCACACTACAGCAGCAAAGCCTTTCATTCCTTACTTTGATTCATAATTCCAGAGGCGAACAGATCGATCCAGAGAACAGGTGGCAATGAGGGGTTTGCGGATGCAGGTAGCTAGCCCGGTGATGGGTGCTGAGTGTAACGGGTACATCAGATACTCAAAGTGAGCAGGCTCCCCCTAGAGAAACCAGACAGAAGGAATCCAGCAGGGTAAGCAAAAGGCTGGCTGTGCACCTCAGCTCTAATTAGTTCCCATGAACATTAATCAGCCTGGTTGTACAGAAATCAGGCTGTGGGCAAACAGTTTTAATATTGTGTGTATTTTCCTGTGCCAATATTATTTAAAAACATTATTTTAATAGCAATAAAATATTTTATTCTATGGATATTCTAGAATTTAATCTAACCGTTCCTCTAGTGGAGGAACATTTACATGGTTTCCAATTTTTATTATTTAGGAATAACACTACACTAATACCTTTGCATAATATATCCTTGTATTTGTGTACCTCTCCGATTACTTCCTCAGGATACATTTCTAGAAGTGGGATACTGGGTAAAATGGTATGAATGATTTTGAGGATCTGAATAAGTAATACCAAGTTTCTCTCCAGAGAGACTACACTAATCACTCTACCACCAGCAGCAAATTAGAGTTAGGTGAATGACTTTAAATTGAACTGCATCCTATTACACTGGTTATGTAGGTTCCAGATGTCTGTCATCAGAGGAATTATCCCTAGGACACCAGAATGAGGAGTGACAGTTGGGAAATTTAATGAGAAGTACATATTTAGGTCTGTTCACAAGCCAAGACAAAGGCTGAGATGGAAACCTCCTCAAATTCTGGCCCTCCACCACTTATATTATCTGCATCCACTGCATCCTACTCTACTATCTCAGAGAAAGAGGTGGTGTGCTGGGGTGGGAGGAAGGCACAGATTAGTCCCATTCTTCTTCCTTCTCCAATATCTTCAACCTGTCTGTCTCTACTACTAGCACATTCCTATTAGTTTTGAAATACACTCAAATCTCTCTTGACTTAAAAACAAAAGCAATTCTCTCTCATCCTCCTCTTTTCTGTACCTCTGCCTGAGTAGTCATGTATTTTAATAATAATGAAGAATCAGACAAGCAGGCTTACTGGTTTCACTTAGAATTCGTGACCACAAACCTCCAACGAGCATTTAACCCTGCCTAGTAGCTCTACCATGTTTTTAAATAAGTTCACCTTCTGAATATCCAGGATAACTATTTCATACTACTTATTCTCTCTTTTCAAACCTTCCAAATTCTTTCACCCATTCCCAGATCTTATCAGATGCCATTATGTAATATTTCTTTGACTTTTTTTTAATCTTTGTTTTCTTTATTTTGTATCTCAGGAGTAGAGTTTCAGACTATAATAATGAATTCATGTAAGGCCAATTTTATTTTATATTTCATTCCCTTCTCCTTCTCCTCCTCTTCCTCTTCCTCCTCCTCCTTCTTCTTCTTCCTCCTTTTTGTCCCTTGTAATAGGTATCAACTAATGGATTTCATTCATGTCCTTGAATATATACATATATATATTTTATATTTCTTTTTTTTTTTTTGAGACAGAGTTTCGCTTTGTTGCCCAGGATAGAGTGAGTGCCGGGGCATCAGCCTAGCTCACAGCAACCTCAAACTCCTGGGCTTAAGTGATCCTACTGCCTCAGCCTCCCGGGTAGCTGGGACTACAGGCATGCGCCACCATGCCCGGCTAATTTTTTTTATATATATTTTAGTTGGCCAGATAATTTCTATTTTTAGTAGAGACGGGGTCTCGTTCTTGCTCAGGCTTGTCTCAAACTCCTGAGCTCAAACTATCCGCCTGTCTCGGCCTCCCAGAGTGCTAGGATTACAGGCATGAGCCACCGCGCCCGGCCTATATTTTATATTTCTATAAGTGCCATTGTGCTTCAGATCTAATTCTGTATTTTTACTTTTTCTTCTTAACACTATTTTTAAGGAATCATCTATGTTGCAGTATGTATAATTTATTGCTTCTAACTGATGTTTGGTATTCTATAATATGCATCCAGCTGCTTTACTTCTCTATTACCACTAGGGATGGACATGTAGATTGTCTTCAACTCTTCATTGCTACAAACACTATGGTGAGCATCTTTGTACATGTTGTTTAATGGCCCTGGAGGATGAAATTCCAGCTATGTATCCAGTGGCAGATTACTGGATAACAAGGTATGCACATTCTTTATTTGACCAAGAACTATCAAACCGTTCGGTAGAATGGCTGTACCAGTTTACACTCCCATCATCACCACATTAGGATTCCCATTCTCCCCTGTCCTCAGATATCTGGCTTCCTGATTCTTGATAATGTAATAAAGAAACTTCTTATAAAGAAGCATCTCAGAGTTGTTTTAATTTGCATTTTTCTGTTCACAGGCAATAGAAACTCCTTGGCAGAGTACCCAGATGTTGGATTTAATAGACTAAAGCTTCAAAGTAGCATTTATAAATATGTTCAAAGAACTAAAGAAAACCATAATTATAGAAGTCAAGAAAGGAATGACAATGTCTATCAAATAAAGAGTAATAAAAGGATCCCACCAATAAAGGGATGGACAGTATTAAAAAAATAGAAGTTCTAGAGTTAAAAAGTACAATAACTGAAATGAAAAATCCACTACAGGGGTTCAAGAGTAGATCTGAACTGGCAGAAGAATTAGTGAACTTGATAGATCAATAAAGATTATGCAATTTGAAAAACAGAGGAATAAAGAATAAAGAAAAATTAACAGAGCCTCAGATAAATGTGGGACACCACTAAGCACACTAATGCGTAATATGAGTATCAGAAGGAAAGGAGAAAGAGAAAGAAACAGAAAAAATGTTTCAATAAATAATAGCTAAAAACATTCACAGTTTATTGAAAAACATTAAAGTATACACACAGGAAGCCCAATGAACTCCAAGTAGGAAAAACACAAAAAGATCCATAAAAATACATGTCATGGTAAAAATACTGAGAGTCAAAGACAAGAGGAAAATTTTGAAAGCATCAAGAGAAAAATGACCGATCACTTACAAGGGAATCTCAGTAAGATTAACAGCAGACTTTTCAGCAAAAAAACAATGGAAGCCAGAAGTCGTAGAATAACATGTTCAAAGTGCTTAAAGAAAAAAAAAAAAACTTGTCAACCAAGAATCCTATCTCCAGCAAAGCTATCTTTCAAAACTGAAGGCGAAATAAAAACTTTCCCAACAAAAACTGAAAGAATTTGTTGCTAACATACTTGCCTTATGGGAAATCCTTCAGGTTGAAAGTCAATGCCCCCAGATAGTAATTTGAATCCACACAAAACAGAGAACACTGGTAAAGGTAACTAGGTAATTATAAAAGACAATATAAATATATATTTAATCTTCCTTCTTTTAACTAATTTAAAAAGCGATTGTATAAGACCAAATGTATATAGTGTACTGTTTGGGCCTATAACATATAGAAATGTAATCTATTTGCCAATAATAGGATACAGACGATGGGTGGGAGAAAAATGTGTATTGGATTAAAGAAATGACTCCAATCATAACTCAAACCCACAGGAACAAATGAAGACAACCAGAAATGATAAATAAGAAGGTTAATATAAAAAAGCTATAAATATGTAATTGCTCCTCATTATTCCCTTAGCATCTTTAAAAGGCACAAAATGATATAAGATAATTATAACAAGACATTATTGAGTTTATAACATTTATAAATGTACTATATAGACCAATACTACCACAAAAAGGGAAAAAGGGAATGTAGCTATATGAGAGTAACATTTCTATATCATAACTGGCATTAAGTTAGTATTATATAAGTCTGAATCTAATTATGACACATTAAAATATACATGGTAAGCCCTAGGAAATAACTAAAAATATATAGTGAAAAAATAAAGAAATTAAAAACTACAATAAAAATTCATTTAATGTGAAAGAAGGCAGTTAAGGGGGAAAAGAGGAGCAAAAAACCCATGACACACATAGAAAACAAAAGGTAACATAGCAGACATAAATCCAACCATACCAATAAAAACAGTATATATAAATGGATTAAATGATCCAATCAAAAGTCAGAGATTGTCAGACTGATTAAAAAATCAAGATCCAATTATATGCTATGTATGAGAGACACACTTTTGAATCAAAGAAACAAATATATTAAAAGTAAAAAGATAGAAAAATATCTATCATGCAAACAGCAACCACAAGAAATCTGAAGTGTCTAAAGTAATAGCAGACAAAATATGCCTCAAAATAAAAAATGTTACTAGAAATAGAGAGTTATTTTATAATCATAAAAGGGTCAATCCATCAGGAAGATATAATAATTGTAAACATGTGCACCAATAGAACACTGAAATACATGAGGTAAAAACTATAAGGAATGAAAGGGAATACAGACAATTCACCAATAAGAGTTGAAGATTGCAATATCCCACTTTCAATGACAGATAACTAGGCTTGTTATTGTTTGATAACAAGAAACAGAAGACTTGAACAACACCAGAAACCAACTAGACCTAACAGACATCTATATAACACCCAACCCAGTAATAATAGAATATACATTTTTCTCAAGTGCACA